>CAVLJG010003258.1:0-322756 GCA_963669975.1 Acanthoscelides obtectus
GAGCTTTTACTGTGGATCTTAGTAATATGGCTTTCGCACGCCTGACCACAGACAGGCCAACCATGGACAGCTGTTTCGTGCTATTTGGCAACTCCTCAGTATGGTCTAGGCCTGGTAGGACAAGGAGCAAAAGCTGAGCAAATATCCTCTATTCAGATTATCCTTCGGAAGTAAAAATGCTCCATGCTACAAATTTCCTAGTTATTTCCCCATTCTAATTTATCTACCTTGTTTGTCCATAACTTTTACGAGGTGTGGCTTCAGCTGAACCCGTCCGCCAGCCATAACCATATATCATCTGGCGATGTGCGAGGTTGGACGCCCAAACAGTCGAAACACGAAACACCTGACATGCCCGCCAACTTGACCTAGTTCGTCCGACTGATGACTCAGACAACGTGACCTGCCGGCGGACGTCGACCTGTTGAGGGGTAGACGGTGACGATGTTACCGTGTTAACACACAGCTTTTATGGGCAATTTTGAGATTAAACAAACTTTACAGCCTGTAACGATGTACTAAACGTTGTTTTTGTGATGGGTTCGAATGGGAATTCTTTTTAAAGGCAGGGAAAGGAATCTGTTCCTTACGGGTTCGGCAAAGAATTGCGAAAACTGGTTACGAATCTTGACCTAGAAGCCAGGACGAAGACAATAATGTCGGTACATCTTGAATCTTTACCAAGTATAAGTGACACAAAAAAATGAATATTCAATAATAATTTATGACAAAGATCTCCTTTGTTTATTATTACTGGGTGTTCTTTTATCGCGCTATTCAATATATTATACAGCCTACAACAATGTAAGCTATCTCCAATAGTATACTTTATCTGAAGTCACTTGAAATAGCATAAAACCTTTGGTCGGCGCGTCCTTTGTAATTTCATGACGTATCATAGGCGTGCGGTCATTTATTTAGAACGATAATACTAATGTTTTTATGTCACAATAAATGGATTTTACTATCTTCTTATTTTTTGATTTGGGATAAAAAATACTTATATGGGGAGTTTAATTTATGTGACTGAAAGTTAAGAAATGGAAAAATTACAGAATTCCAACGGTTGACATAGGCAAATATTACATAGCAGGTAGGTCATATAAAAAGGTATATAAAGACTTACATTATAGGTATTTATATATCATCCTCGCCTTCGGAGCTGGTCGCTAGAAGTCATCTTGTATAGGATTACAACGGGATTTACAGGAGGCAAACACAATATTCATTTTCTTTTTTCAATAATATGCCTAGAACACCTGCTTCCATAGGTCTGTGGCAGCAATATGAGATACTGCATCTCTTATTGTGGCCAATAGCGATTCACTTAATTGAGGGGTCTGATCATGTTTTCTTACTTTTTTTTTTTAAAGCAGCCCAGACCAACTCAATCGGGTTAAAAATGCAGTAATAGGGAGGTAGACGTAAATACTTCATGAGCCATTTTGCTGAAGCAGATTGTCAACAACATACTCTTTTTCAAATTTTTGTCTTTTAATTAAGATACAATAATATGGCTTTGGTTGGATTTTGTGGTATTTCCATTCCCTATTATCCTTCATAAAATCAATATGTCTTGTTTTTTTTTGTGGCCTGTTTCAGGATTTTTTTTTTCTGTCGGGAATGGTATGGCGCAATTGTCATAATAATCACTGATTTGGGGAAATGTTGGTATTAACTGCTGCTCTATCCACTTTTCAAATAAGTCGGAGGTCAGGTCTCATGATAGTCTGCAACATTATTCTTTGATATTTTTGGCAGATAACATCAAAGGCTTAGTTATAAAATCCATTTTCACTGCCATCATGGAGAATATGATTCGTTTTCCACGGTTGCATGGTGCTTTAAAATGCACTTGTTGCTGTCGTCAACCCATCCCGTACTGCAACAACATCATGGGTATCAATACCACGTTTCATCCAGTTAAATCATATTTCTTTCTGCTCTCATGATTTTACCTTTGTGCAAAAATTCTTGTCGCATTCAACGATTCGAGTGCGTTCATAATCACCATTCTTTTATCTAATTTTTTGTATTGAAAACCACACAGTTTTACAATATAGTGCAGTGAGTCTAAGCATTGTGTATTATAAAAATCTTCAGGATAATCTTTTAATTTATCCCGTATCATTTCCAACGTGGGCACCAAATTTTCTTTATAAAATCCGTATATTATACGACGAATATATTCCTGAAACCCACGTCTATTCTTTTAATTTTTGCCCTATGCGCTTTCTGTGAAAGGAATGGTTGACTACATCTCCCCTTTTTATAACCCGAATAAATGGTAGACCGACTGATTTTTGTCAGGATACAAATTCTGTTTAAAATTTGATTTTGCGAGGAATCTGGATTTTCGTTTTTTCAGACAATCATACATATTTAGGATTACTCTTTGGGTCTGTTCCTCTAAAGCTTTATGAAAGAATTCTGCCTGCCACAGGTTCATCACCATCTCCTCGTGGCTTGGAGCATTTTCCCAAGGTCTCCAAAAAGCCATATTTAGGACACACAAGAACATCAACACAACAATTAAATCAACAAGTAAACAGAGTATTCAAAAGTCAAAAACACACAAACTAATAAAATCTATGAAAAAACACGGACAGACTAAAGAAAACACGTTTATTCACCGCTACACGGCACTGGCTAAACTGTTTCAATTTTCAGTAGCCACCTGCACTTGTTCGGAGCTCTGAAATATGCGCTTTCTCATTGGCTATGTCCACGCATAGGCGTGCTTTACTCCACGTGGACCGGTGAAACTGCCTTTGATCTTATACGGGGGATATTTGCTGCGAAATTTGGCGATTTTTGCAGCAACAGAGCGTGTTAAATATAGATATATAAAACGCACCCGGTATTTCACAGTGTTCAAGTGACTTCAGATAAAGTATACATGTAATTTTTTTGACTCAAAAATACATACACAACTAACTGACTCTCCGAGAGAATTGTTTCAGATTTCTGAAGCTTTATGTTTGGGGGTTTATTTCTGAGACTAAATGCTAAAAAAAGTTTTAAAAATTGAGACTTGTATCAAGACGTATTCCAAAAAACTTTACTTCTGTTTCAGCGGGTATTGTTGAGCTATTGGCATTGATGATATATACTCCTTATTTTGATATATACATAATCTTATAGGCGATGTTTGTTTTTTGTACTCAAATACAGGTGAACACACAGATGCATATTTCCAGGTAAAAAAGCATTAAATTTACTCGTTAACGTAGTTGAATTTAACAGCCAAAGTATCATCCGTATTACAGTGCATCTACCTTCAAGTGACCAATGGTTTAATCGTTGATATATAAGGAGAATATAAGAAGTAAATAGATAGCCTATGGTGATGTCAATATTTTAAGATTTGATGAGCGTGTCAAAACTACGAAAGATCCCGTTCGCTGCCTCAATAATTTCAACAAGAGTTCCATAAAAGTTATTGCTCCGCAGCCGTACAATATAGAGTTTTTCATATTTGATGCATCGTTTCATAACTTCGTTTTGCGCGCCAAACGGACCGCACCCGTTGATATTCATTATTACGTCCGAGAGGACCGCCATATCGGAGAGCTGCTGAGCCAAAAAGGAGCAATGCAGCGAAGCGCAACCCGGGGGATTCCAGAGTGTCGCACCTCCAGTGTGTCTGGATATATAAATTTAAATTATTTTTCCGATTGGAGTTATTTAACCGCCCTTTTTCCATCTAACGTCAAAGCGTAACACTCCTTTATTTGAAAACTTTAGATGATGGGGATTTATTATCGTTTTTAAATTTCTAGTTCACTTATCAGCAGCTAAGTAAAAATATCGAAAACGAAACAGACGCATTTACATGCAGCTCAGTTTTTTTTTTGAAAAACGCTCAGACTCGTCGATTTTGTTTTCGAGGGGGACACAAGCTTGGCAAGAAATCACATTAGCACGTGCAGCCCCCTAAGCGGGGGTGACACCACGCCCAAAATCTTAAATGGAAAGGGGGATCGAGTGATACCTCATTTTAAAGGTCTTTCAATTCCCTTTATAATGATATAAAATTAATGTACTTCAGTTCAGTAGTTTTGAAGATTTATTGATTTAAAGCTTAAATAAAACTGATACATCATCATTAGTGGAGATCAATAACATTTGGCAGCAAAGTAATTTAAGAATGAAAAATGAACTGACCCGTTAGGCAAGTAAATGTTGAAAATGGCCACCATGACTCTCCATGCAATAATAAAGATTTTGCTCAAAACGTTGCCACACATTTTGCAATATTTGAGGAGTAATTTGAAGGCACTCATTCACAATTCTTTGTCGCAGGTCTTCTAATGATGTTGGCTGAGTAGCTTTTAAATGACCCCACATAAAGAAATCCAAAGGTGATAAATCTGGTGATCTTGGGGGCCATTCTAGGTCACCTCTTCTTCCAATCCATCGATCTGGAAACGTCTGATCTAAATATTGTCGAACACGTAATGCGTAATGTGGTGGGGCACCATCCTGTTGGAACAGCAAAATATTCGCAATGTACCGCCGATCATTCTGATTTTCAATTATGGCTGTTAATCCAGGATCTATGGCGTTTTTCAGTAATTCCAAATATATTTCACCGGTCAGATTTCCAGGTAAGAAAAAGGGAGCAACTAAATGATCGCCAAAAATAGCAGCCCAAACATTTAATTTTTGTGGCTGCTGTGTATGAACCTCATGATAAATTCTGGGATTAGAGTCGGACCAATATCGGCAGTTATGACGATTTAAGGAAAAGGAACATTCGTCGGAAAAGCAAGTGTTGAATAGAAAATGTTCATCGTTTATAATTCGTTCACTCATATCTTCCCAAAATTGTAATCGCCGATCGAAATCGTCTTCATTAAGTTCTTGTACTCGGTGAATTTTATACGAATGAAAACTATGGGCCTTTAGAACCCGTTGGACAGTACGTCGACTAACACCACACACAGTCTCCAATTTGCGGATACTTAACGTAGGATCTAGATAAACCCCACTTCAATTGCTTCTTTCCTTATGGGATTTTCAATGTTGCGATTTTTATTGGCTACTGAACCAGTTTTCCGAAATTTAGCTGCAAGTTGTAGAACACATTTTCGATGCACGTTACTGTTCTCATGTCGCTCATTAAATATTTCTGCTGTTCTATTAGCGCACTGGTTATTTCCGAAAAATATTTCGATAGTTTCAACTCTTTCTGCTGAGGAATATACCATCGTTAATTTATGTAATAAAGCGTTACAAGTTATTTTAGCAACAAAGTTTGGCCAAATCAATCGCAAACTATGTACTAAATTCCTATTTAAAATAAGTACGAGATATTTCCTTATCTTTCTTCAAGAAATAACTGTTTTGCCACAAAAAAACGCTCCAATAGCTATTTTCAACAACAAAATGATAAACAAACCATGGGCGTAGTAAAGAAAAGCATTTACTTATTAAGTAAATTCTTTTAGTCAAATTTCTCCTGAAAGTAGTACAAACTAATCTGATGTACCTATTAAAGTCCACTTTAAGCTGTAAATCAATCAATCTTCAAAACTACTGAACTGAAGCTCATGTATTTTACATCATTATAAAGGCAATTGAAAGACCTTTAAAGTAAGGTATCACTCGACCGCCCTTTCCATTTAAGATTTTAGGATTGGTGAGGCCCCCGCCCAGGGGGCTGCACGTGTTAACGTGATTTTTTGCTGCCAAACTTGTGTCCCCCTCGAAAACAAAATCGACCGGTCTGAGCGTTTTTCCAAAAAAAAACTGAGCTGCCAGTAAATGCGTCTGTTTTCGATGCGCCACCCTGCCAGATTCTAGCGCATTTAAGAATTCCCCAGTGTGAATGCGGTCACCGGCTGCTTTTGGCCGCCTAAAAGTAACTGGTAAATTATTCGATCCCCATCTATGTTTGTCGACACCGTCGACACCGAGTCTGCTCCCTTTAAGGTTCTCTTTCCTGTACGTTTTACCGATCCCGGTATTTAGGCCAATTTGGACACGACTCGACTCGAAAAGACATGTCCCGCTTCCACAGATCTGACCTAACGTGATTTCCAACCAACACGACACTTTACTGTTACACTGTTACGATCTTTGACCCTCTTGGTTTTATCTGCGCATTTTGCAAGTCTATTCTACCGGTTTCTAGATATGCTTACGTTTTGAATTGGGTAACAATGGTATGTGTCAAACTGGTTTCGCTCGGAAATAGTTATGTTTTATTTCCTTTGAGGAATGAGGTAAATGGCAAGTTTTGTAGTCCAGCAAGGTGTTTTGTCGAAAATGAACCATGCGGTAGAAAAATACGGAAGTGACACTGATACAATGATGTTTCGAAATTTTATCAATGAGTAGGAAAGATCTGCTCATATATACTGAGTGTCGTATGTTTATTAGAACTCAATATTGTTATACATACAGTAATGGACAAAAGTATATAGACAAATAAGAATATTTACCTAAATACCTTTAGAAAACGAATTCGTACTTCATTGCTCCATAAACAAATGCGTTATTAGTAGATAAACTAAATTTCTTGTTTTTACATTATCTGCAATGAACACAATACAAGTTTGAATATAAGCACTTTTTTATGAGGGACAAAAATATGTAGACAAATTCATTTCAACATTAGTTTAGTACAGTTTCGTGTCAGAAGAGGATTAGTTTGTGTTCATCAAGTATTGTGGAATAAGTTGAGTGATTTTAAGATCATGCCGCGTGGTCCAGAAATTTCTTTCGATGTGAAAACTAAGATCATTGAGTGACACAAAGATGGTCAACGTCAAGTCGACATTGCCAAAAATTTGAAGCTGAAGCGTAAAGCAGTTTGGGCAATATTGAACAAATATAAACAAAAAGTTATCTTGGAAGCCTCTAAAAGAAGTGGTCGGCCTAGGAAACTAAATGCTAGATCAGTTAGATTAATAAAAGTAATTTCGTCCAAAGATCCGTTTAAAACCCCCAGACAACATAAAAAGCCGAAATCGCGACAAAAGGATTGAACCCAAGTACACTTTGCCCACTGTCAAACATGGAGGCGGGTCTGTTATGGTTTGGGGGTGCTTTTCGTGGTTTGGGATGGGACCTCTACATAGAATAAATGGTATTACGGACAAGTTTGTATACACAGACATACTAAAGCATGTCATGTTACCCTATATGCCCTTAAGATCAATCTTCCAGCAAGATAATGACCCGAAGCACACTTCAAATCTCGCGAATAAATTATTTCTGGATGTAAAAATACCAGTCCTCAAATGGCTTTCACAGTCTCCCGATATAAATCCCATTGAAAATCTAAGGGAATACTTAGATAAGCAAATACAAGATAAAAATTCGTCAAACAAGGATAAACTTTTCGCCGCTTTACAGCAAAAGTGGAGACAGATTGATAAATCTTATATCAAGAAACTTCTACGATCTATGCCGAGACGATGCCAGGCGGTGATTGATAAAATGGTTATGCTACAAAATATTAACACAAACATGGTTGGTTTTCTATAATTCAATGAACTTTGCTTCTTTTTTCTATAATTTTTTCGCTTTGTCTATATATTTTTGTCCTTCATAGTTACAGTTTTTTTTCAATTAGTTTTTTATTGAAGGGAGTCTAATGAATTTATTTATGTATAAGTGAGTATTATGCTATAAGGAATTGTGTATACAGGTTGGTGTATTAATAAAACAAGTTAAAAAAGAAATACAGCACAATATTAATTTGTCTATATTTGTCCACTACTGTAAGTTTTGGTTAAAAATAAAATTCTGAAGTAGCTTTACTAACGTGGTATTCATATTTTCAGAATATTCTTATGTTTTGTGAATATCCAGTTTTGAAGCTACTCCATCCCTTCATTATAACATATTAACGATTTGTTCAAATGATTACTAACCATTAGTGTAAACGTTAGCAATAATCCATGGTTTACCTATGACGTTAATATTTCCACAAAACCCCCGTACATCTACGTGATGCGTATTTGCGCAAAATATTCAGCAACCAATCACCGAACGATCGCTAAAAGTAAACAAACAATCGAACAACAAACCGCAGCGTTAAACCGGCGTGAAGTACGAATTCCTGATAATCAATTGGTTCCAGAACATTGCACCGTTTCAAAATGCTCGGCTCAGGCTGCTGCCTACCGCGTTGCACTGGTTGTTTAATGTTTATTCATTGCCACTTGTCAGTTATTTTTCGTTTGTTTGTGTGATTACGGTAATACGAAACGTAAAAAATACAAAAAAATCAAATATTCACGAGTTCCCTCATGCCGAAGATGGATTATTTTAATTCCTATTTTAATCTTTAGCTATAAATGCGCAATCTACGATTCAGCGGCCCTCTGTATTCGAACCTGCCTTTCTCAGATACTTTTGGTTAGAATACGATTTAGATTTTCATACTGTAATTTTAGTCAATTTCACCGCAAAAAAGCTAAGCTCCTTGTTTAGTAAGTACTCCTCTCCAGATGACCGTCTTACTCTGTACAATGCCCAGATAAGACCCAGTCTCGAGTACTGCTCTCATGTTTGGGGTGCTGCCGCCCCGATTACATTATCCGGTCCCGCGATGTAGTTTTTTGGAAGGTCCCACAGATACATGTTCCAAAAATTGACACCACTCACTAGCTTCCGTGGATTGGATAAAACGTTCAAAAGTTTTCCGCGCGCTGTTAGCTTACAAGTTACACTGACCAAACTTGAAAGTTAACCGGATATTGAAAAAGCGGGCGCTTGATAGGCAAGAAATCAGAACCTGGTGAATGCCATTGAACGAAAATTAATTTTACAATAATTAAGACAGTGAAGATAAATTAGATAAGTGTCCAAATCGACGCAATTAAGATCGGCAAACGAGAACGAAGTTGCGATGTGCAAATTTATAGGTTACCGCGTCCAGCAAGGAGCCCTTGCGAAATATAACTTAAATTTTCGCGACTTTTTATTAAATCGCAGGGGTAGTTTCGAAGTTTCCTCTCAAATTAGAAACTTATACAGCAGCGAGACTCGCCTTTGAACGGATTAAATGATGCCAGAAGTCTGAACCAGAAGAAATTAACGAGCGTGCGTTTGAAAAGCTATAAAACCGAGGAAATACAACGTAATGGAAGTTCTGGCGTTCGGTGGAAACTTGCGACATAATTCCGTATTAAGCACAACCTCGGATTAATAACCAGCTCCGGATTCAACGATCCAAGGGAACGGGAAAATGTCACGTAATGTCGTTAGTAGATTTTTAAAATGACCCACATCGACTTAGCAACCACGGATATAGCTTAGGAAAATGGTGGGCATGCCCACGATAAAAGAATAAGAGCAGAACTAGAAGGATTGATAACCCGAGCGACGTACGTTTCTGCTTATTAGCTTTAGGCCCAAACGGATGTGCATCGAAAACACCGAAGTGAAAACATTATTATTATTATTATTATTAAGATAATTGAGATGAGCAGAGTCCACAGTACTATAAGCTCATGCAGTAAATATAGTGTACGGACACGTAACACAAATACATCAAATAGAAAAAAATAAAAAAAGACAGTTCATACCTATAAAGTTTGTACACTCCTCCAGCTATCGTACTGCACTTTGAAGCTATTAACTGAATTAGCACCAACCACACTTTCAGGTAAACTATTCCAGGTGCTGAATATGCGGTTGGGAAGAAACCACTGTCGGACTGTTGTTTTAAATGGCTCCTTATGCAGTTTGAAGCTGTGTCCGCGTAGATTGCTGCGCGACAGACGGTATAGACGCATGAGGTTGGTCCCATCAAACCATGAAGTATCCTGAACGTAACTATAAGATCGCCACGAAGTCTTCGCTCAGAGAATGAGGTCAGGTAGAATAATTCAAGGCGATCTTCATAGCTTGGTCTTCGTGCTCCAAAAGGGATACGAGTAGCCCGACGCTGTACTGATTCGACGAGATTTCTATCGCGCAGAAGCACAGTGTCCCATACCGGGCCAGCGAATTCAAGAATTGGCCTCACGAATGCCTTGTAATTGTTGACATCGGATCCTTTGAAGGACCTCTCCAGCATGTATAGAAGTTTCTTGGCTTTTGATGTAACGTGGTGAATATGCTCTGACCAGGAAAGACGATCGATGACTACAACGCCCAGATCAGTGTGGCTGGAAACTGCTTCGATGTTGTGGTCAGAGATCTTGTATGTAAATCGCGGATTTGTCTTCCCGAGGTAAAGGACACAACACTTAGTTAGATTTAAGGGTAAAAGCCAACTGACTGACCATTGACAAACAATATCAAGATCTCGTTGAAGCATAGCAGAATTTACGACAGTATTGTAAATCTTGGTGTCATCGGCATAAGCTGAACATGTGGAGAAAATCAATGCGGGCAGGTCACTTGTATACAGAAGGAACAGCACTGACCCCAAGACAGAGCCTTGAGGAACTCCACTTGCTACATGATGAAGGTGAAACTGACGCGCACAGAGAAAGTCCTCCCGGTGAGAAAAGCCTTAATCCACAGTAACAACTCGCCTCTTATTCCCATACATTCCGACTTAAACAGAAGCCTTCTATGTGGTACGCGATCGAAAGCCCTAGAAAAATCTAAGTAGATTATATCAACAGGAGTCTTTGTGTCCAGATACTGAGTCCAATCGTTGAGAGAGTGGAGAAGATTGGTCATTATTGATCGACCAGGGAGAAATCCATGCTGGTTCTTAGGGATAAGGTCATTTTCGAAAGCAAATGACAGGAGCTTATCTAATATGATTCTTTCAGCTATTTTGGCGGCGATAGGAACGAGACTTATTGGTCGATAATTTTTAGCGGAGGATTTGTCGCCCTTTTTGAATACAGGGGTAACAGAAGCACTAAGCCAGCATGAAGGTAGGATATGAGATCTAAAAGACGATGTGAATGTCAAGCTTAATGGTAGGGCCAGTGCTGAAGCGCAGTTTTTAAGTACAGCAGCCGTCATCCCACCTTTACCAGGGGAGGAAGAGGTCTTCAGATTTCGCAGGTGCATTAATACATCTTCAGGCAGGAACTCAACTTCGCAAAGGCTGTTGGGAGATAGTGGTCGGTAGAAGGTCTCCATTAGGCTCATCGACGAAGTCATCACTAAAGGACTCTGCCAGTAAGTTGGCAGATTCGGTGGCATCCATGTGGAGATGACCGTCAGCGTCGCGGATCTGAGATGATGAAACTTTGGAATTCAGGTTTGTTCTTAGATACCGAAACAGCTTCTTCTTATTTTTGGAGGTAACGAGTTTTCGTTCATAAGCATGTTTGGCATTATGTAACGTTCTAGATAGGAGGTTAGAAAAGGATCGATGAGACACGTAATCTTGTGAATGGCCACTCCTCCTAAACCGTTGCCACAAAGATCTCTTGTGACGAAGCATCCTCGATATGTTAGAGTTGATCCAGGGCTTTGAGGGGTCACAGTATACCTTCTTTTCAACAGTATTGTCAGCCGTTTCGCTTAGGACTCGTTGAGCGAAAGTGTCCCACATATCTTGGGTGCTACGGTTGTTAAGCAAAGCAGGCCAGTTGACTTCATATGGCCCTTCACTTCTGGATACGGCACGGGTATTATGTAAAAAACCAAGGATAAATACACTTTGAAAATTGGTTCAGTGGCGGCGAAGCTAAGGGGAAGTCACGAAAAAAAATATCAATCGCTTAAATTCGTTTTTTGACGCTTCAGTGGATCCTGATAATTGTCAAAATTTTTCTGCAGGGGTTGGGGGTGAGCGAGGATCAGTATATTCATATGCTCCCAACTCCATAGTCATAGTTTTCCCCGAGTGTCACTGCAGAGACGACCTATTTGACGCTATTTAGAATAATACCTTCTATACAACCCCGTAGGAATATCATGTTTCAAGCACGGGAAACAAAACAACAACCGTGTCTTTAACTGTGATGCTCTTCTGTGTACTCTAACGAAAAGCGTCCTTTTGTTCACGGGCTCTCAGTAAGCTCTTACGTTTTAAGGGCTGGTAATTAGCGCGAAAGGGAAGAGCTAGTTGAGTCTTAATGAGCTGAAATATACGTTTACAGGTTACTGTATAGAGCCTAGATGAATCTTTTGAATGTACACACGGTTTCTTGGACGCATAAGGATAATGTTATTAACCCAACAGTACACTTCTACTAGTGTCTAGTACTTTGAATTTTGAATGTTAGTTCTTGAGCGCATGAGAATAGACTGCTCGTAATAATAATAACAATAATTTATTTTTCTTTAGACAAACTTTGTATAGAAATCGTCAATAGGTAATAAATAAATAGAATAACAAAACGATAAATAAAATAAGATAATAAAATTTACACACTGGTAAACGCACAGACATTATACAAACAATTAAGTATTAATAAACCTTTTAAACAATACCTAAAGTGATTTTGATTTGCTATTCCCTGTATGGCTTTTGGAAGGGTGTTAAAAATTGTGGTACCAAGTATATTTGCGGATTTATTTCCTACCTTAAATCTAGAAAAATTGGCGCGTACATAATTACTCTGCCTCTTGACAACTGTGTGTACGTCTTTGTCTTTGTGAAACTTTGAATTTAAGTTTACTAAAGAGTGAGGTTAAGATTCAGTACTGACGTTCGATCCGCGCGGCCTACTATGTTTCTATATGCAAAACCTAAAAGACATCCCTCGTACACATACCTGGAAAGTAAATGAATGAATGTGTGGAAATGAGCAGTAACGATAGGCTACATATATCGGCCACGGCCCTGTTTGGGAGACACACACCTGTGCAGTCTCATTTCGGATGTCTTAAATAAAAACACCAACCTTTTCATAGCTGGTGACTTCAATCTACGGCCTATGTCAACCATTCCTGAATGCAATTCTTCTTCTGCTGCTTACATCGACTTGCTACGCAACTCTAGCATATCTCAACTTGTTGATCGTCCAACGAGATTCAGGGAAGGACAGACGCCTAGGGCTCTGGATTTGATATTCGTTAACGACGCCGACTTTGTTTCTAATTTAGATTATTTGCCACCTTTTGGCAAGTCTGACCACTGTTCACTTTTATCTTCTCTCCAGTTCAATATAAATAGTCGTTCTACAACCGATAAGTTTAAAACCATCAAAATTGTAAACCACGATGCTCTTAACCAAGCCCTGTCTGAAGTCAACTGGCCTGCTTTGCTTAACAACCGTAGCACCCAAGATATGTGGGACACTTTCGCTCAACGAGTCCTACGCGACACGGCTGACAATACTGTTGAAAAGAAGGTATACTGTGACCTCTCAAAGCCCTGGATCAACTCTAACATATCGAGGATGCTTCGTCACAAGAGATCTTTGTGGCAACGGTTTAGGTGGCCATTCACAAGATTACGTGTCTCATCGATCCTTTTCTAACCTCCTATCTAGAACATTACATAATGCCAAACATGCTTATGAACGAAAACTCGTTACCTCCAAAAATAAGAAGAAGCTGTTTCGGTATCTAAGAACAAACCTGAATTCCAAAGTTTCATCACCTCAGATCCGCGACGCTGACGGTCATCTCCACATGGATGCCACCGAATCTGCCAACTTACTGGCAGAGTCCTTTAGTGATGACTTCTTCGATGAGCCTAATGGAGACCTTCTACCGACCACTATCTGCCATAGGTGTCCCAACAGCCTTTGCGAAGTTGAGTTCCTGCCTGAAGATGTATTAATGCACCTGCGAAATCTGAAGACCTCTTCCTCCCCTGGTAAAGATGGGATGACGGCTGATGTACTTAGAAACTGCGCTTCAGCACTGGCCCTACCATTAAGCTTGATATTCACATCGTCTTTTAGATCTCATACCCTACCCTCATGCTGGCTTAGTGCTTCTGTTACCCCTGTATTCAAAAAGGGCGACAAATCCTCCGCTAAAAATTATCGACCAATAAGTTTCGTCCCTATCGCCGCCAAAATAGCGGAAAGAATCATATCAGATAAGCTCCTGTCATTTGCTTTCGAAAATGACCTTATCCCTAAGAATCAGCATGGATTTCTCCCTGGTCGATCAATAATGACCAACCTTCTCCACTCTCTCAACGATTGGACTCAGTATCTGGACACAAAGACTCCTGTTGATATAATCTACTTAGATTTTTCTAGGGCTTTCGATCGCGTACCACGTAGAAGGCTTCTGTTTAAGTTGGAATGTATGGGAATAAGAGGCGAGTTGTTAATGTGGATTAAGGCTTTTCTCACCGGGAGGACTTTCTCTGTGCGCGTCAGTGATAGCCAGTCTCACCTTCATCATGTAGCAAGTGGAGTTCCTCAAGGCTCTGTCTTGGGGCCAGTGCTGTTCCTTCTGTATACAAGTGACCTGCCCGCATTGATTTCCTCCACATGTTCAGCTTATGCCGACGACACCAAGATTTACAATACTGTCGTAAATTCTGCTATGCTTCAACGAGATCTTGATATTGTTTGTCAATGGTTTGTCAGTTGGCTTTTACCCTTAAATCTAACTAAGTGTTGTGTCCTTCACCTCGAGAAGACAAATCCGCGATTTACATACAAGATCTCTGACCACAACATCGAAGCAGTTTCCAGCCACACTGATCTGGGCGTTGTAGTCAACGATCGTCTTTCCTGGTCAGAGCATATTCACCACGTTACATCAAAAGCCAAGAAACTTCTATACATGCTGGAGAGGTCTTTCAAAGGATCCGATGTCAACACTTGCGCCTACATTTACAAGGCATTCGTGAGGCCAATTCTTGAATTCGCTGGCCCGGTATGGGACACTGTGCTTCTGCGCGATAGAAATCTCGTCGAATCAGTACAGCGTCGGGCTACTCGTATCCCTTTTGGAGCACGAAGACCAAGCTATGAAGATCGCCTTGAATTATTCAACCTGACCTCATTCTCTGAGCGAAGACTTCGTGGCGATCTTATAGTTACGTTCAGGATACTTCATGGTTTGATGGGCACCAACCTCATGGATCTAGACCGTCTGTCGCGCAGCAATCTACGCGGACACAGCTTCAAACTGCATAAGGAGCCATTTAAAACAACAGTCCGACAGTGGTTTCTTCTCAACCGCATATTCAACACCTGGAATAGTTTACCTGAAAGTGTGGTTGGTGCTACTTCAGTTAATAGCTTCAAAGTGCAGTATGATACCTGGAGGAGTGTACAAACTTTATAGCTATGAACTGTCTTTTTTTATTTTTTTCTATTTGATGTATTTGTGTTACGTGTCCGTACACTATATTTACTGCATGAGCTTATAGTACTGTGTACTCTGCTCATCTCAATTATCATAATAATAATAATAATAATAATAATAACTAAGGAATTTTTGGTAGAGCGTTTCTGTGATCATGTGGGTGGTTAAAGTCTATTTCCAAAAGTTTTATGGAAAGAAGGACAGCATAGTAATATAATGATCATGAATAGACAATTATGAATAGTGTAAAACATGAAGTTTCTCAAAAATCAGACCGTTTTTTAAAATTTTGATTAAGTCATATGTAATTTCTTAATATTCAATAAGCTGGTGACGTTTCAATGATAATCTGTCTTCTCATACTTTGACCCTATTTTGTTTTCAATATTTCTCTGCTATTGGATCTTAAAGCTCATTCGCTATATTTGACGGACTGGTATCCTATTGTTGAAAACTAATGGCTTGTTGAATTGACTGTCAGAAATCCGCCCTAAGTAATCCACGAACTTTCATGAGAACAATATAATTTGAATTCTGATTTTTATCAAAAAAAGTCACTTGGTATAAATCAATCAACCCTGCTGCAAAGCATTACTATGAAGCCACAGTTACGCCTCAGATCTGTAACGGAAGCTAGAAGATGCCCAGTTGATCGCTGGTGTCAGAAATAACATTGCAGGAATCATGTCAAAATTAGAAGCTTTGATGGTCTCCAGCGACTTTTTGGGGAGCGCATCTAAGGCACTTCAGTATTGGGAGATGGCCGTGGTGTTATGGCCACATAGACTTTCGCGATTATGTTCCTGCCTCAGCCTTGTTCCAAGTTTTCTGACCTAGCATTTCAGAAGTGGAAAGCTACTCTTTGCGAAATTTTCTCCCATATGCTTGGTAAATGTCCAGACAGACCAAATGTACGTTTATATAATCTTTGCATCTTGGAGGTTTTTTTATGCGTCTATGTAAAAATCAATTTCAGGCCAAGCGGCTTGATTTATTTTGTCCTATGGCTGTGCGTATTAAAGATTTATAAAAATAAAATCGCGGATCGTATAAAAACAATCAACCTTGAGATTCGTATTTCACGGGATCTGCTTTAAACAACTTGATGGATTTTGACGGTAAGGTCTCTAGATTTCTATTGATATCATAGTTAAAATGGGTGATTTTTTTGCTAGCATCTTTTTGCCAACACTGTTTTTGATAGATGACACGTGAATCGTGTCTTGTGTCCTTGTCAAACTTGTTCAGTTTGGTCTATAATTTAACCATGAATCGACTTACGAACGAACAACGCTTGCAAATTATTGAATTTTACTATCAAAATTCATGCTCGGTTAAGAGAGTGCATCGAGCACTGCTTCCAATTTATGGGCAATTTGGTCGGCCTACTGAGGGAGCTATTCGGAAGCTTGTGACTAAATTTCGAACCCAGTTTACATTATTGGACATTAAACCACCAACACGCAGACGTAGAGTGAGGACTGAAGAAAATATTGCGGCTGTATCCGCCAGTGTTAGTGATGACCGTGAAATGTCGATTCGCCGCCGTTCGCAGCAATTGGGCCTCTGTTACTCAACTACGTGGAAAATTTTGCGACAGGATTTGGGTGTAAAACCTTATAAGATACAGCTGGTGCAAGAATTGAAGCCACACGACCTCACACAACGTTTCCCATTTGGTGAATGGGCGCTGCCAAACTTGGAAGATCTACATTTTTATCGAAAAACTGTGTTCAGCGACGAAGCTCATTTCTGGTTGAATGGGTACGTTAACAAGCAAAATTGCCGCATCTGGAGTGAAAACCACCCAGAAGCATTGCAAGAGCTACCAATGCATCCCGAAAAAATCACTGTTTGGTGTGGATTATGGGCCGGTGGCATCATCGGGCCGTACTTCTTCAAAGACGACAATGGCCGGAACGTAACTGTGAATGGCGAGCGCTGCCGTGCAATGATAACAAACTTTTTTTGCCCAAAATCGAAGAGCTGGACTTGGCTGACATGTGGTTTCAACATGCCACACCGCACATGAAACAATGGCCCTATTGAGAGGCGAGTTCGGTGAACAGTTTATCTCACGTTTGGGGCCCGTCAATTGGCCGCCTAGATCGTGTGATTTAACGCCGTTGGACTATTTTTTGTGGGGCCATGTTAAGGCTAATGTCTACAGGGATAAACCAGCAACGATTGACGCACTGTAAGCCAATATTGAAGCATTTATTCGTGAGATACCGGCCGATATGTTGGAGAGAGTGTGCCAAAATTGGACCTTGCGCATGGGCCATCTAAAACGGAGCTGCGGCCAACATTTACATGAAATAAACTTTAAACGTTAAATTATATCGACCGTTCTATCGACTCAAATAAAGATTTAATCGTTTTTCAAATTTTTTGTGTTTTTTTTTTTAAATCAAATCCTATACCTCTTAAAACATCACCCGTAATATTCATTCTTTTCAGATATTTCAATGAGGCTGTTTGTATTTTTGGATATGTACCTGCCTATACCGGGGGCTTATATTATGGAAAATATTCTAGCGTCTACCACTACTACTACTCAATCTGATACAAATGGCTTCTTGGCAACGCTCGGCCATCCGTCGTCTCTATCTCCTTTGTTCGTGCAGATCGGTTAGTAAACATCGAAACGGGTACATACATAAACAGGTATTCCCTACCTCATAGTGCAGATCATAAAGCGCATGAACCGTACCGTAGTCCTTTTTATGCCACGGGAGCACAAAGCCGAAACGACCTTCTATCCCCTTAGTCAGCACCAGCCGTTTCTGGAATAAATGTCATTTCATTTTCGCCTCTTCGGCGCGACGCAGCTATATCCGATGGAAAAAGGTAGATACGGCACGTTTTCTAGTTACATTTTTGCAGGGACATATCCAGGAATATTTCTCCGCGGAGCAAGAACTAGTGAAATATACAGGCTGTTATGAAGACTGAAGACTTTCTTTGTCCTTAAAATGTCAAAGCTTAATAGATAAACAGCGGCAGAGATAGACGGCTTTGAAGAGAACACTCGTCTCTTAATTGGTAGGAAATTTCAAGTATCGCTATAAATTTTGTTCGAAGTTGTCGCCAAAGACACAAATTTATGCTTCACGTTTAAAAAGTTCGGGGTGGTCCTACCTCGATAGTTCGATAGTTCGCCTGTGCCTGTGTTCTTAGTCCTTTGTACTGCAACGAAAGCACCAGTTTTTACTATTTAGATTCTGATTTATTACTCTCACACTAATATACAACACTTGCAAGTAATTTATAGCCATATTGACTGGACTATTCTATGTTGACTCCGCGGTCTTGCTGACTCATCGTCCGCTGTCAAGCCTACTCTGCTATTCTGTTCTCGGGGCATTTCTTTTAGAAACCGCGAGCTGCTTCTTGAGTTTGGGAGGTGCTTCTCTTTGGGTGTGTATAATTGGTTGCCTAAGCGTCGACGAGAAATTTCCGAGTCGCAACACTGTCAAATAAGAGGGGAATGAGGACTAACTATTCGTAGTATTTTGTGTGTCAAACACAATCTTTTGATTTGATGATAACGTTGTCGGGTGATTGTAGGGTCGACCTACTTGTCGACATTTCGACGACATAATCATGTGCGCATTCCAGTAGATATGCGATGAGTCAAGAGTCATCTCTTAGATGATGACGTAGAGTTTCCAGAACGGCAATGTGAATATAAATCGAGGCTAATGACACCTTTTGGTTAATCGATCTACATTATATTATGTACGTTCTTCGTCAGCATTATCGTTAATAGAGCCATGGTCATAACACATCCAATCCAGATATCTTGATCCGCATCAGAACCCATCGATGCAGTCATGATTCAAGTTTTTCTATTTCCGTTATACGCAGGCATTTGTTATCTAAGAGAAATAAAGGAAAAATTTGCATTACGTGCCTTCAGTTCTTCAGTAGTAGGTTGCTCGGACCGCTACCGTATATTTATTTATGGAAATTGGTAATTATACATCCAGTTATACCGTTTTATACATTTGCCATATAGCACTATTATTGATAATGACGATGATGATTATTCGCTCTATATACGTTATTTCTTAATACGAATCACACTAATAACGAACGTCACAAATCCTCCAGTTTAAATTCACATTCCTTATTGTCCTGAGAGACATTGCAATGTATGAATAGGATTCATCAGAGTCAAAAATAATAAAACAACGCAAAATATATATTTGTATAAAAGGAATAAAAGTATACCCAGCCGTTTAGTACAAAAATAAAGATGGTAAGGTTAAAATCATAACACGCTTAAAAATATTCTTACAACAATCCTACTACTGACTCCTATCATACATCTAACCACTCTTATCTAGGCCAAAATTGCTTGCTGGACATTTGTGGACAAAGCCCAGAAGGATAGTGCATGCCTCAGTCATGTCTCAACTTGAGCATAGTAAACAAAAACTCTCTGTGCTTCAGTAAGGTCCGTCCGCAAATTTTTCGTCAGGTATGATTGGGAGTTTATCTTTGAAGTATACTAAGTGACATATAAATCCGAACACCCAGTTTAAATGGTTTTATTTTAATAGAATTTTGTATAACTACTTAATGAAGCATAATAAGTAAATGATAAAAATTTCAAAATGATTGCACTGCTTTAAAGCCCTTTGACCTTTAATAATGTGCGGATGCACCCTGATGTGCTACGCATTCTCCAACGCGCCTAGGCATGCTTCTGATCAGGTGGTCAATGTCCTCCTGTGGTATCTCATTCCAGGCAACCACCAACTCCTCTCGAAGTGCTTCTAGAGTCTGAGGAGGACGTTGCAAATTGAGCAATCTCCTACCCATCATATCCCACACGTGCTCAATTGGGGATAAGTCGGGAGATCTTGGTGGCCATGGTAACAATGTGACATCATTATGTTGAAAGAAGTCTATTGTGACTCTTGCAACATGTGGTCGGGCATTATCTTGTTGGAAAGTTGGATCTGCCAGGGTGTCAAGATAGGGTAAAAGATGGGGTTCGTGGATATAACGCTGCGCGTTCATGTTACCTCTTATGAAGATTAAAGGTGACCTGGAACCATAAGCTATAGCACCCCAAACCATAACTTCAACAGTGTGATGAACATGTCTTTCAACAAAAAACTATGGATTCCTCCTTTCACCACGTCGCCTTCTAACCCTGACACGACCATCGTGCATGCCTAAGCAAAATCGAGACTCGTCACTAAAGACAATACTGTTCCATTCCTGATCCCAGAGTGACCGTTGTCTGCACCACTCAAGGCGATTACGTCGGTGTTCTCGAGTTAAAGGGAGGACCCAGTGTGGCCGGTATGAAAACAAGCCAAAACTTCTCATTCGTCGGTAAACACTTCGCATGCCAATAGGACTTCCGTGTTCTGCAAACCATTCATTTGCAATGGACCTGGTAGTGGAGAAACGGTCCCTTAAGGCCAATAATCTTAGGCGGCGATCTTCACGGTCTGTTGTTCTACGGCGGCGTCCAGTGCCCCTTGCTCTTTGCGTACGGCCTTCTCGAAGCCATGCCTGACAACACCTAACCACAGTGTCTGCAGTTCTTTGCACTCTAACTGCAATTGCCCGAAAAGAAGGTCCAGCTTCCCGAAGTCCCACTATACGGCCCCTATCAAACTCACTAAGTTGACGAAATCGTACAGGTCTCCGTACTCTAGGCATCGTAACCGATCGTAAAATCCGCCAACGTTGATTCTTTACTGCGGCTTAAATATTCATTTTTAGAGCTTTAGTGAATTAGAAAAAAAGCAGTATAAAAACCGGAATGTCCAACTGATAAGGCTGAACATTTTTTCACTTGTTATTTACAGTAAGATAACCAACTTTTATTAAAATAAAACCATTTAAACTGGGTGTTCGGATTTATATGTCACTTAGTATAATATAAACACAGCAGTATTCAGCAATTTTACTTGCATGTCAAGTTATATTCTGGAGCCATTGAACGTAATATTTAAGAACATAGGTTTCTTCTGGATGTTATCAAATAGGACACCTGATGTTTTCTCAGAATTTAAGTAGAGCTGATTGCTGCTAAACCACTTCTGAATATTTTGCAGTAGAACTCCACAATCTGTCTCTAAGGTAGCCTCGAACTTATTCGATCACCACTGAAGTATAATCTGTTTATTAAATGAATCTGTCTTCAGAGGAACAGTAGGTACTCAAGGTCATTTAAATATAGACTGAATAGCACAGGTCCTAGAATAGACGCCTATGGTGATGTGAGCCTGACTTAATAATACCTTATCCAATGATATGATGGACCATTTATGTCACACTTGACATTTCCCATCGCCCATCAAACGCCCCCATGCCCAGAATATGGATGATACTTATCAACAAATAAATTTCGACGTGGTCTGAGGTTCCTTTATAGTTCTAGCATATAGCTTTTATTTACTCTCGCAGTGACTGATTTTGGCAATAGATGGCACAAATTGAATGACGTTTTATATTCTTCCCAGCATGATCTTTTTTGAGTTCGATATTGCACAGATGTTGGTTTAATCTATTGTCGCCTCTGAGAATCTGCTGGTCTAGCTACAGCCAGCTCTGCTTAACATATCAATTCTGTAACATCATCAGATGTAATGACTAATGATAAGAATACCAGTTACCAGAACATGCAACACTTGTCTCAGATGCTATACGTTACATCTGTTCAGTTAAGCTACTTGATTCCGTTTTGAGCTTACAAGCTCCTCTATGATGCAATATACTTTTCTCTAATGACTGAAACAATGGAGTCAACAGGTTTTCATCCCCATGAATAATCTCCATTTAGCTACAGTTCGTCTATTTGCTGTGCAAGCATTATTAATGAGCAGATACTGTAACAGGTATTTACTTTGGCCAGGTGCACTTGGGTGCTGTTTGCCGAATGCGCAGCAGATTTGTCGAGCTCTAGCTTCCTGTACTATTACAGATAAACATTATGGAAAATGGGTCACAGCCGATTTGCTTGAAAATTCAGTATTTCTTGCCTCCCTGAACAAAAGTTCTCGAGAATAAACCAATCCTATGATTACTTTCGGAAACATAGGGGATGAATTTATCATGTGTGTAAAAATGGCGAATGTGCCGAGTGTAGTTTTGAAACCAAAAACTCTGAGAATCGGTACACACTGGATGAAATATGCCATTAAAAAACCTTCTAGAAAGGTGCTAAGAGGTGTTATGTTGATCTAGACCATGATCTCATGAAGGTCAATTGGATTTTTATATATACTAAGTGACATATAAATCCGAACACCCAGTTTAAATGGTTTTATTCTAATAAAATTTTGTATAAGTACTTAATGAAGCATAATAAGTAAATGATAAAAATTTCAAAATGATTGCACTGCTTTAAAGCCCTTTGACCTTTAATAATGTGTGGATGCACTCTGATGTGCTACGCATTCTCCAACGCGCCTAGGCATGCTTCTGATCAGGTGGTCAATGTCCTCCTGTGGTATCTCATTCCAGGAAACCACCAACTCCTCTCGAAGTGCTTCTAGAGTCTGAGGAGGACGTTGCAAATTGAGCAATCTCCTACCCATCATATCCCACACGTGCTCAGTTGGGGATAAGTCGGGAGATCTTGGTGGCCAGGGTAACAATGTGACATCATTATGTTGAAAGAAGTCTATTGTGACTCTTGCAACATGTGGTCGGGCATTATCTTGTTGGAAAGTTGGATCTGCCAGGGTGTCAAGATAGGGTAAAAGATGGGGTTCTAGAACTTCGTAGATATAACGCTGCGCGTTCATGTTACCTCTGATGAAGATTAAAGGTGACCTGGAACCATAAGCTATAGCACCCCAGGCCATAACTCCAACAGTGTGATGAACATGTCTTTCAACAAAAAACTGTGGATTCCTCCTTTCACCACGTCGCCTTCTAACCCTGGCACGACCATCGTGCATGCCTAAATAAAATCGAGACTCGTCACTAAAGACAATACTGTTCCATTCCTGATCCCAGAGTGACCGTTGTCTGCACCACTCAAGGCGATTACGTCGGTGTTCTCGAGTTAAAGGGAGGACCCAGTGTGGCCGGTATGAAAACAAGCCAAAACTTCTCATTCGTCGGTAAACACTTCGCATGCCAATAGGTCTTCCGTGTTCTGCAAACCATTCATTTGCAATGGACCTGGTAGTGGAGAAACGGTCCCTTAAGGCCAATAACCTTAGGCGGCGATCTTCACGGTATGTTGTTCTACGGCGGCGTCCAGTGCCCCTTGCTCTTTGCGTACGGCGTTCTCGAAGCCATGCCTGACAACACCTAACCACAGTGTCTATACTTCTTTGCACTCTAACTGCAATTGTCCGAAAAGAAAGTCCAGCTTCCCGAAGTCCTACTATACGGCCCCTATCAAACTCACTAAGTTGACGAAATCGTACAGGTCTCCGTACTCTAGGCATCGTAACCGATCGTAAAGGATGTCAAGAACTAAAATCCGCCAACGTTGATTCTTTACTGCGGCTGAAATATTCATTTTTATAGCGTTAGTGAATTACAAAAAAGCAGTATAAAAACCGGAATGTCCAACTGATAAGGCTGAAAATTTTTTCACTCGTTATTTACAGTAAGATAAATCATTCACCAACTTTTATTAAAATAAAACCATTTAAACTGGGTGTTCGGATTTATATGTCACTTAGTATATATAAATGCAAGAATTGGTCTGGCACGAATTGTTCGCGAATTCAGGCAGCTCATTGGAACAGTCCACACTTCAAACGCACAGAAAGGTCGTGTTTTTTCATGCACTTGAATATGACCTTCATCAAGGTCAAATGAAGGTCATGCTTAGTTCGAAGGTGGACTGGAATGTGTGAACATTGCTTTTACTTGTAACTTATCCGTCTCCCTTACACTAAATAAAGCCACATAATTATGTTGAATGGACTGGTTCACTGACCTTTCCAAAGCTTACTCCAAAGTACAAATCAAATGTATGCCATCTTGGATTGTGAAATTCTCAATTAAGGTAGTATTCTCGTTTATCTGTATCTACTTTCCAGGTCCAGTCATAATTAATTTGTTTCAACCGGCGATGTACACTATTAAGCAATCTTAGTACAAGTGCTGCATTTGCCTTGTTGATGTCTAGGATACTATGTTGTTGCTGGATTTTTTAAATGCCGTATGAGAATAATTTGCTGCATGTACCGAATCTATTGAGCAGCTGATGTTCTTAGATGGCGTTAGACGAAGTAGAAAGTATCAGTATACTAGATTATGCAAATAACGAGGATTTACCTGATGATCGTGCGGATATCAGTGGGCGTTATTGTAGATATAAATCTGACGCCTGAACACTAGGTACACATGATTTTTTGAAATGCTCTCCATTAAATTCGATTCCGTTATTCAATTCTTTATTCATGTCACAATACATAAAATATGTTTACATACGTCAGTAGATCAAATGAGAATTGCATTATAATTAAAACAAAGGGAGTGCTAATGATCATAAAAAATTACAAACAAGTACACCAACACTCATAAAGATATAACGCTAACATATTAAGATTTATAGTTAAAATTTATGTCTTAAAAACTCTTCAAACGTGTAAAATCAGTTATTAATAAGAATTTTCTTGATTTGAACTTTAAAATCTTTAAACGGAAGCGATTTTAAGCCGTCTGGTAGTACATTAAAAAATTTGACCGCCCAATAACCAGGTCCATCTTGACACCTTCTCAGTCGCCAATAAGGAGGTTCTAGATTGTTCTTATGCCTGGTATTGTGCTCATGGACGTCCCCATGAGTTACATAGTTAGAGTTTCTTTTAACGAATAGTAGATTTCCAAAAATATATAAACAAGGCACAATAAGGATTCCCAACTTGACAAAGGTATCTCTGCAATCGTCCCTGTAGCCCAAACGGCTCACAACCCTAACTGCTCTTCTTTGAAAGGCGAACAGTCTATGGACCCCTGAATAATGCCCCCAAGCCAGAATGGCGTAGGATATATGTGAATGGCAAATGGCAAAGTAAGCCATTCTCAATATGGCTACAGAAACACAAGAAGACAGACTCCGTAGCACATATATACCTTTGGTGGCCTTTCCAGCAACACTGTCAATGTGAAGGCCCCATTGCAATCTTGGATCCAAAGTAACCCCCAGAAACTTGGCTTCACCAACCAAATCACTGTCTCCAGGCAGGGTTCGCATGGAGAACACCATTCTCTTTGTCTTATCTTTATTTAGCAACAGCTTATTGGAGCAAAACCACAGCTCAGCCTCATCCTGCGCAGCCAGAGACTGTGCCACTGAGCGCTCAAAACTGTTAGCGGTGTGAGAGACGGTCGTATCATCCGCGAAGATAGTAAAGTTTGCCATATTGTTATTGAGAGGTAAATCATTTATGTAAATTAAAAAAAGAATTGGGCCCAAGATGGAGCCCTGTGGGACGCCAATATTAACACTTCGCTCCGCTGATGTCATTCCATCACATCTCACCATCTGAGTTCTATTACTAAGTTAAGACTCAATTAGTTTAACGGAATCATAACTAAAGTTGTAAGCATGGAGCTTTTTTAAAAGGATGTCATGGCTCACACAATCAAATGCCTTACTAAGATCGCAGAAAAGAACCGTGTTATACCCTCCTCCATGGAAAGCATCAATTATAGAAGAAATCAGGTTAAGTACACCCATAACAGTGCTCTTACCCTGGCGAAAACCAAACTGATATTGTGAAAACAATTCATTTGCCTCAAAAAAGTCTCAAAGCCATACATTTTTCAAAGATCTTAGAGATAACTGGAAGAAGGGATATAGGTAGTTCACTGGTGAGTCAATATTGGCGTTCTTAAAAATAGGTGTGACACTAGCTCTCTTTAGAACAGTTGGAAAATATTTTCTCTAAGACAAATATTAATCAGTCGTGTTAGAGAGATCAAAATTATGTTTTTTATACATTTTACAATTTTTAAATTGAAACCAAAAATATCTTTACTGTTTTTATTTTTGAGATTATCTATTACATCGCGAACCTCGTTAAATGTGACTTCAGAAAAAGAAAACAGAGGTGGCGGTACCAGGAAATCAATATTATTAACAGGATCTAAATGTACATCAGGGATGTGATTTACTATATTACCTGCTATGTTACAAAAAAAATTATTATAGTCATCAGGTGACAGGTCACTGCTCCCAGGGCACTTATTACTCTTACCTCTTTTTTTGTTAATGATATCCCACACGGTTTTAGCAAGATTACTTGAACTGTTTACAAGGTTGTCATTAGCATTTATCTTAGCTTTTCTTATTTTATTTCTATATAGATTTTTGTAGTTTTTATAATACTGGTCACTCACAAAACCATACTGCCCTTTCAGCTCTCTCAAAAACCTCAAATGTTCCCTCATTGCCCTTAGTTCGGTATTAAACCAGGAAATATTATTGCCCTGGTCGGATCTTACCACATAAGTTTTCTTTGGAAAAGAGTATATATAGGCTTCTTGAAGAATATCCATGAAGTGGCTAAACTATCTTATCTTGCGAAAAAGTTAACCCAAGCCGTTCAATATGCAGGAAGCAGATCAAAACAACACTCACACTACACCGGACAACAAATTTTAGTTTTTTAATTGTATCTTGTGGGAAAAGTGCACTTCTTTGTTAATTTTGGGGCGCTGAATCCAAAAATGACAATGAAATAAAAAAATTAGTTGCGGTTTAGAAAAAAACTTTTTATTTTTAAGGATATATTAAAAAAAGTAACAAGATTCATATACTTATAAGAATCACTATATGCGCTGTCTTTTTGCTGTTCTTTTATGGATCGTTTCTGGAGCATCTCTACCAAGAGTCCAACAGTAGTCTGCAAGCATGGAAGGATTCCACTTTCCCTGGTACCTTTTTTCCATTGTTGAAATATCCTGATGAAAACGTTCGCCGTGCTCATCACTTACGGCTCCGCAATTGTCAGGAAAAAAGTCCAGGTGTGAGTGTAGGAAATGTATCTTAAGAGACATATTACAGCCCATCTTTTGATACGATGACAGCATATTTTTGACAAGCGTTTTATAGTTGTCAGCTTTTCTATTCCCCAAGAAATTAGTGACCACCAGACGGAAATCATTCCAAGCAGTTTTTTCAATACCTGTTAAAGTGTTTTCAAACTGTGTATCTTTCAAAATATTTCGAATCTGTGGCCCAACAAAAATACCTTCTTTAACCTTTGCCTCACTTAGTCTTGGAAATTTCTGACGCAGGTATTGAAAGGCTGACCCATCTCTATCTAATGCCTTGACAAAGTTTTTTATTAGGCCCAACTTGATATGCAGTGGTGGTAATAAATTTTTTTTCGAATCTACTAATGGCATATGCTGTACATTTTTTTGACCTGGCTCTAGGAATTGACGAACAGGCCAGTTTTGTCTGGTATAATGAAGTGCCTTTGCCCGACTGTCCCATTCACACAAAAAACAGAAAAACTTTGTGTAGCCTAGCTGCAGCCCAAGTAAAAGCGCAACAACTTTCAAATCGCCACAAATATGCCATTGGTGCTCATCGTATTTTATGCATGTCAATAGGTACTTCATATTGTCATATGATTCTTTCATGTGAACTGCATACCCTACAGGAAGAGATGGTAAAATATTTCCAATTTGCAATAACACTGCCTTTAAACTCAATGTTGAACTGTCTATAAACAATCTCCATTCTTCTGGCTTATAGTTTATATTTAAAGCCGCCAGTAAGACGTTAATGTTACTGCAGAAAACCAAGTTATTCTCCATATTGAAAAATGGTTCTAAGTCTTTGTGTCGTTTACGAAAAACACATACCGAAACATCGTCTTCTAACAAGTTCCACTGCTGCAGTCTTGATCCAAGTAACTCTGCCTTACATTTTGGAAGTTTTAAATCTCTTACAAGATCATTTAATTCTGACTGTGATATTTTGTGCGGTTGGTGGCATGACGTGCTCGGTATAAAATTGACGTTGATGGCATATCTTCTTCCTGACGAATCACTCGATCGCCATGATCTGATTCGTTTTCTGATTCGCAAGTGTAGGATTCTGGGGGTTTTGGAATAGGATTTTTGTCACTGTGAGGCACAGGTCTCATCGCAGATGGTATGTTTGGGTAGTTAATAACCGATTTTTTTTTCTTGGACATACCTGTGGCTTGTCCAACACAAGGTACCATGCAAAAGTAACTATCATTAATATGATTTGTAGGCTCCGTCCAAACCATTGGGACAGCAAAGCGCATAGACCGTTTTTTGCCATTTAACCAGCTCCTCAGACTTGAAGCACATGTATTACAGCAGATGTGGGGTGCCCACTGTTTGTCCTGATCACCTAGTTTACAACCGAAATAAAGCTGATATGCCTTTGTTATTACTGGAGTAATAGACCGTCTCTGAGACGCAAAAGTCACATCACCACTCACGTAACAAAACTGATCTGGATTGTTTACACATTTTCGAGACATCTTGCATGAACGCTGTCAGCCAACTGAGGAAAAAATGGCTAATATAAAACAATATAATGTACACGTATGTATAACCTAACCCAATCATGCCGATTACATCATCTTTCCTTGCCGAATATAAAAATGTAGCACGTGCATTCTTGAGAATTATAGTATATATTTACACTGTCACAGCAGGAACACATATAATTACCGTATCTCTAAAACTTGAACTAATATTGAAAAAATAAGTTTCATTCCGGTTTTAGCACATTAAAAATAGTAATATTTTGTTGATTTTATTTAGGATATTTTTTGGCTGTTGATCAGTGTAATCAATTAATCACAATGCCATAAATCTTTTCCTTCCCTTTCAACTTGATCTTGATTAGTCCTTGGACAGGCCATAATCAAAGTCAAGTAAACAACCGTGACTTCAATGAACTCGTGAAGCGAACTGTCCTTTTGAGTGATCTTTTGTTGAATTCATAAACAACTCATGTCAGATGGATTTGAGCATAAACGTATAGACCTGAAATTTCCCTTGAATTGACCTTGGAAGGATCTTGGTCAAGAC
Source organism: Acanthoscelides obtectus (assembly GCA_963669975.1). NCBI lineage: Eukaryota > Metazoa > Arthropoda > Insecta > Coleoptera > Chrysomelidae > Acanthoscelides > Acanthoscelides obtectus. The sequence continues at coordinate 29,188 of CAVLJG010003258.1, forward strand.
CAACGTGACATATCCCAGCACCTTCCTACAAGGTATTTGGTCTTCGAACTACGATTGGCACATTCACCATTTTTTGCAAATCGGACAAACTTCGTCCCCTTATTTCTCAGAAACTAATCATATGATTGCTTTGGTCCCTCCAGGACTTTTGTGCAGAATTTCAAGAAACATATCACATTGAATTCTTAGCTGAATCGGCTGGGATCTATTTTCGATGTATTATGTGCGGGGTCCTTTGCGCTCAGTATAAACTTTGTTTTGGTCGATACTGCAGATACCCAAAGGTCTCTTGAAGAATTTGTAGTATCAAATTGTTTGTTTCGGACCCTGCGACGATCCCACTGCTACTTTGATATCGAAATCCACGCATCGGGCTTATCCAGGCCACGAGTTGTCACCCTTTCTGATCCATTACTCACACGGAATTCAGAAAATGCATCTCCTCACCTTAGCTAATTAAAATGTCGCACTGAAAAACGTTGACAAGCTGCTCGTTGGCAAAAAAGCTCTTCAGGGCATTAAAGTTTAAAAACCTTTATGAAAACGTATCTGCGTGGAGAGCGAAAAACTTTCTAGGTTCACTCGCTTAAAACTTTTTAGATTGTCTGACACCACTGTTATGTTGATGCATAGTTGTGAAGTAGGAGAGAGTGTAGGAAGTTCAACCGTATAATATAAATAAAGACATTAGCGACTGTGAAAACTCTAGGAAAATTGCTCACGTTTTATATTACTAATATTTTATCCTTAAACGCCAGAACATTGAGCGTAATGAAACAAAAGGATCTCCGCTCGGATTCCTCTTGTAGCTTGTTCCACAATCTCGGCACCTTCGGGACAAAGGAGCGGACGTATCGGCCAGTTATGGATGTACGAAGTTCGACACGGACGAGGACAAAGCCAGACGGGTCTGTCTTGCAGGCAGATCGCGTGGCGGTATCATGGAGGCGTGCTCTGAGGAGCAAAGCCCGTTGGTGTAGCGGTAGAAGCTAGCTAGATCGCCGTTCTGAGACTGCCAGAAAATAGTCATCGATTAGTCTGGATGGCACCGAGCATAAACGATGTAATCGGAGCGGCAGCACCCCAAACTTGTGAGCAATACTTGAAGCTAGGTCTGATCTGGGCCCCCTTATAGGGTGAGGAGGTCATGCCAAGAAAATTACTTCTAAACAAATAGCCTAGTTTTTCCCCCTAGCTGCTGCTATTGATGAGATGTGTGAACCATTTACTATTTTCTTTTTATATTACTATTTCCTTTATATATTTCAGTCTTTCATAACTACGTAAAAACTTGCAAAATAATCACTATGCGGATGATACACAATTGTACTTCAGTTTTCAGATTGATCACATTTTGAACTCCTACTCTTTGATTAACGACGATATTAATATGTTATACAATATATCAATTGCACATCATCTAAGCCTTAATGCCAACAAATCAAAGGCAATGCTGTTTGGCTCTAAACAAAAACGTATGATTTCTGAGCATTCGTTTAATCTGAACATTAATAACATACCATTACCTGTAGAGCATGAGAGCAAAAATTTGGGATTGTGGTTTGATTCAGATCTGCGATTTACTGTCCATGTCAATAAAATTTCCTCCTCAGCTTATAGTATGCTTAAGCAATTATATCCACAGCGTCGTGTTTTAAATAGTAGCTTGAAAATGAAGTTATGTGATGCCCTTATAATTTCTCGCCTATCTTACTGTGACAGCATATATGGCCCGGCTCTTTTAAAAAATGATTGTTTAAAATTACAGCGAGTACAAAATTCGTGTCCGCGCTTCTCTTTTGGTATAAGAAAGTTTGATCACATAAGCCATATATTCAAACAACACGGCATTCTAAGTTTAGATAGATTGAGAAAATTGCATTTCCTATCACTAATCCACAAAGTTCTCGTGAACAAAAAGCCGGAATACCTTTTAGATAGAATTTCAAAGTTTGAAAATATCAATACATTATATACTAGAAATAGGCGAATAATCGTTATACCACCCCACTCAACATCAACCTTTAAACGCAGCTTTTCATATTACGCAGCCAAACTATACAATTGTCTCCCAAATGATTTTTATGACTTCTCTTTATTGATCTTTAAGCAAAAGCTAAAGAATTTGTATCTGTCTGAAGTGTGAAGGATCCTATATGCCGACTCTGTTTACGCCCACTCCTTTGCTACTTGTCTCTCTTTCATTCTTGTTCTATTAATTGTTGATACAAAATACTTTTTCGTTACCTTCAAAAATGTATTATGATTTGCTGATAGGACGTTGGTAGCTACACCAGCAACAAAAGACTTTTAATCCTACGTTTCATTGAGAAAGTTATGGTAGTTAAATGGATGAGCTGAAACTCACTACATTTTTTTTTAGGATTAGTTCCTTTCTCTTAGGCACTAGGTTACAGAACAGTTATTATGACTATCATTAATACTTATGTTTATCTCTATTATTGTATGATATGTATATGTTCATGATACAGATACAATTTTTTATTTGAGGTTGAGTTGAAAATTGCCCCTGGGGTAACACTCCACCTTTTCAATTTTGAACTTTTGCGGTTTTCAAGATATCATTCTTTTGTTTTATTTTATGTATGCAAAGTTGAATAAAGGCACATTATTATTATTATTATTATTATTTGAATCGACGGTACTCGGGCGTTGGGAAGGACGTCTGTGGTGGAGTTTGCAGTAAAGATATTGGAACCTAAGATCTAGTAAAAAACTAGTAGAAATAGCAACTAGGGGTATAACGAATATGCAAGTTCGTATTCGGAAATATACGCGTGTTTCTTAACATTCGTATTCGCAAAATTCATGCGATTTTTTTACGAAAATAAATATCAGAGAAATAGAATACAAATAATAATAGGTACTCAAATAAAACAAAAACAAATTTAATTTTTTGTTTATTTTTACAGGAACCGTAATGAGAAACAAACAAAAACTCAATTCTCCAATAAAGGTTTTCCCTAGTGTATTTTTTAAAAAGGTCTACCAATTTATTTTTTGAGCTGAGAAAGTTAGCAAGCTGAAATTTGGGGTGATGGAATTGTGTCACTATACATACAACACAAAATCTCGGATTTCACGAGACTCATTACGTTTCCAGCTAATAATAATAATAATAATAATAATAATAATAATAATAATAATGTTTATTGTCAAAACTATAACAGATAACTAGAAATGACATATTTTAGAACAATAAACATGGTAGAAAACCCGCAGAAGGCTAGCCTTGTAGCTTATGAATAATTACGTACTACTTAAACTAGAAATAAAAAGACACACGTGATTTTCTAAGAAAATAACAATAACAACGTTTCATTTTTCGACAGTTACCTTCATCAAAGAACTCAGTGTGTTTTTCTCAATCAAGAAATGTCTCAAGTGACAATAATTCCCTCAGGCGTACCTCAGGGCTCTGTATTGGGGCCGCTTCTGTTTCTCATATATACGTTCGACTTAAGCAAAAGTATTGATAATTCTCATGTCCAGTCATTTGCAGACGATACGCAATTGCTTCATTATTTTAACCCAGATAATGTCAATAATACTACTCAAATTTTACAAAACGATGTTAATAAATTAATTAAAGACTCTTTAGATCACAATCTACTTATTAATCCACAAAAATCTAAAATGTTATTCTTTTGCGCACAAAGAAAAACATACAATGTAACACAGCTCTTGAACATTCAGATAAATAACCAAATCTTGCAATTTTCTGATTCTGCAAAAATTCTTGGTGTTGTTTTTGATACAAAATTAAGGTTTATTGAACATGTTAAAAGTCTATCTCAGAAAACCTACCTACGGCTGCGCACTCTTATAGCAAACAGGTATTTACTAAATTTTAAAGATGCGTAAAAAACTATGTGAAGCATTGGTCATATCTACATATACTAAATTATTGTAATATCGTATACTATACTTGTTTAGACAATTTCACTAAAAACGTTATTCAAGTTATTCAAAACAATTGTATACGATTCATTTTTGGCTTACGTAAATTTGATCATGTATCGGCGAAATATCCCGATCTAAACTGGTTAAAAATTAAAGACATGGTCAAGTATCACTATTCAGTTTTTGTTCACAAATTGCTGCTCACGTCTAAACCTTATTACTTGAAGGAAAAAATTTCATTTAATAATGATGTTCACTGTAGAACTCTCAGAGAAAATAATATTAGAATACCCCTGCATACGTCTACACTTTTTAAACGCAGTTTTTCTTACAATGTTGCTATTATTTATAATGACCTTCCTAAAGTATATAAAGAATTTTCATTACCTGTCTTTCGACAAAAAGTTAAAACATTATTACCCAACCCTCCAAACATATAATTTACGTAATCATTCATTTCTTTTTTATTTTTCAGATTAATAATTTTTTGGTGCATTTGGGTTTGGAAAGTATGCCTTTTTCTCTTTTTTTTAAATTTTACTTTCGATGTAATGAACCAAATCTGTTTGTGGATAGTGTATTCTTTTGAACATCTGCTAGAGACTATATGGTTAAGTGTAAGAGTAGCAGCATGCTAAACTTCGCCATATAAGTCTGACATTTGGCTATACTACAATGTATTTGTGGATAAATAAAGACGTCTATTATTATTATTAAATAGGATTTTAAAATACATTATCTGACAAAGTGGGAGTATGGATAGCTTCATTTAATTATAGATCCTTTTTAAGGTAAAATGTCTCATTTAGGGCACAAAGTCTATCTTAGGTTATTAGTGTTTTTGTTTTCTGTTCTCTGTTTGGGGGATATATCGAGTATGTTGTCAAAATCGGTAAATAAGTATAGCAGGGGTATATTGTCTAAATCGGTAGTGTTGGGTATAGGGTATTTCGTCTAATTCGGTAACTTTATTCTACTAATTGGTTTTCATGTTAAGTGTAATCTTTCTAAGTTGACGATTTCGTGAATTCTCTGTCTGGGCATAGATGTTATCCAGCCTTTTACTTTCCTTTTAAAGGTGGGTTTGGAACGTATCATCTTCAGGTCTTGTGGAAGAAGATTGTAATATCTTGATCCTAGGTAAGAATACGATCTGAGCGTTACATTTTTTGGCACCTTTAAATAATTCCTGTTTCTTGTTTGGTAAGAATGTATCGGTTCTTGGTTGGGAGGACGGGATATGTGTTGCACTATCAAAACTTTTAGTAGGTATAATTGCCTTATGTCTAATATACCAGTTTCATTATAGAGATGGTCAGTTGGATACAGTCGGGGTTTATGAGATATTGTCTTTAAAATCCTTTTTTGAGTTATTTCTAATTTGAATATATGAGTTACGTTTGCTGCTCCCTATGCTATTATACCATAAAATTTATGTGAGATTCTACCAATGCATGATATAGTATTTTTAATTGACAATACTGTAGTATGTTTTTAATTCTTCTTATTCGATATATATAATATACGTTATATGCATATCCCAGCTGAGGTGTGCATCTATGTAAATTCCTAAATATTTTACACCATTTACTTTATTTATTTTACATTTATTATCCCCAATGTTTTATATTTGTAGATGATGGTAAGATGGCACTTTGTTGGCATATGATGTGAAGGGAATTAAATTAGTTGTTTCAAAATTTATTGTTAATAACTTATTACGAAACCCGTCTTTGATCTTACAAAGATCAGCGTAGCTCACGATGTCTCCTTCAATTTTTTGTTTGAACAAGTCTGCCAAATATATGTTAAGATGCTTCACTGGGGAACCCCGTACTCGACCGTTGCTATTTTACCGTAAGTATTCCCAATTTTTACCGTATGAGCTCTACCAGAGATATAAGACGAAAATAGGTTATATGACGTGCCTCTAAATCCTATGTTTTGAAGGGTATCTAGGAGTCCAGCGTGACTTACTGTATCGAAAGCTTTTGACAAGTCAATAAAAATTCCGATGCAAGGCATATTGTCGTCTACATACTTTGACAGTCTTGTTGTGAGATACTTGATCGCGTCTTCTGTTGATTTGCCTTCAACAAATCCAAACTGCTTTTCTGAGAATATGCTTTTCTGTTTTGTATAGTTATTTATGCGATTTTTCAGGATTTTCTCGAAGATTTTGGAGATATTACATAATAGAGTGATTGGTCTATAGTTAGCCATGTTGGTCGTCTGTCCACTTTTAAAAACAGGAGATATAACCCCTTTCTTAGAGCCTGAAGGGCACTGTCCAGTATGGAATGCCCAGTTTATTATAACAGTTAACGGTTCCGAAATTTCGATAGCAATTCTTTTTAGAGTTTCAGCTCTAATTTGATCCCAGCCCGGAGCCTTCTTATTTTCAAAGGCATGATGGTACTATTTATCACCTCTTCTTCTGAGGTGTCCTCTAAGAAAAATGATTCTTCATTCTTTTTAAAATGGCGTAAACGATTTTGTTTATTGTTGTTTTTCTCTGCCACGACTCTACCGATGCTGCTAAAATAATCTACAAAGTGATCGGCGAACAGCTTGCTATCGTTAACTAATTGACCATCTTGCCCTTCAATTTCAAGTATGGTATTTTTTTGTGTATTTTCTCCAGACAGCTTATTTTATTATTCCATAATGCTGAAGAGTTAGATCCATTCTTTTGGATTTCTTGCTGGCTCATTTTACAAATTCTTCAAAATATCTAGTTTCTTGGTCTCAAACTAACAAAACAGATTAATGAGTACAACAGTCAGCTGGTTTGATTTAGACTGGTACATCCAAGGCTGCAGATATTTTCTTTTTGTTAACATTAAAGCCGTTTTGAAACATTATGCTGATTATTAGGGGTATTCAAGAAGGAGAACTGTATGATGAGCTATACTCAAAAATTTATTTATCAGTAGTTCTAAAATATATAGCGATTTCAGTTACTATAATCACGTATAATGAGTATTGAAATAAAATAATTTTAAGCAGATTCTGTGTAAGTATGCCATTTGCGTACAACATGCTCCAGCTATATTCGCAGCGCAGAGTCTTAAGTTCCATCCTAAAACTTAGTTAAGTGTTTTACTCTTCACATCACGTTTCCTGTGGTTGCGCGATATTACAAAAGCTGCAAAATGCACGTATCCGTTTCTCATTCTGTATCAGAAAGTACGACCATTTAAGTCACGTTTATAAAGAGAATAAGAAGCTGAAGTTAGATAAACTGGCCTATCAAACAATGCTGGTAAATTACATAACTGCCTTCCTAATGAATTTTCTGACTTCTCTTTTATAAATTTCAGAAAAAAGCTCAAAGATATGTTGATGTATGAAATATAAGATGCTTTCGCCCATTCTTCTTGTTCTATTGTATTATTGTCATTAGGACTTCACAGCCTGAATAAAAACATACCTAATATGTTAAATAACTCTGAATGAGCGACATGGACTTGAAAATGTATAAGTTGGGATATATTTTGGTTGTTTTATTTGCCTGAATACATCTTTTTTGATTTTTAGTATTACTATCTTATTATTACTTTTTCATATACATGTGGGGTTCAAGTCTTCCCCTACAAGACACTGAAAAGTACTTCGGCCTCAGCTTATTTTAAACCTTTGTAATTTAATCATTAATAAGCTTGCTAAAAGCCAAACCCGCGTCACGGCTTCCGTACCCGGCCTGACCTAGAGATGGAGATAGTTGTTTAAAAAATATCATTGTATTAGAAAGTATGCAACCTATAAAGAATATATGTCAAGTTTGAAGACGCCACGTTATTTAGTATTTGTTTGGCAGCCATAAATACTGAACGTTTTCAGTGAATTTGTGAAAATGGAAAACATTGGTCATCGTTATGTGGTACAATACTTATTTCAAAGGCCTCAGCCCAATCAATATAAAAGCTGAACTGGATTCTACTCTGGGTGAGTCTGCTCCTTCATTTACAACAGTAAAATATTGGCTATCAGAGTTTAAACGAGGCCGTATGGGCTGCCAAGACGAAGCATCGCAGTGGTCGACCAAATGAGTTGACGACTCCAGAAATGGTGAAGAAAATTAACAAAGCGGTACTGAATGATCGTCGATTGAAAGTGCGCGAGCCAGCAGACATAGTAGGCATTCCAAAAAGTGCGATTCATCGGATATTGTCTGAAAATTTGGACATGAGAAAGCTGTGTGCAAGATGGGTGCCACGATTGCTCACAATCGAGCAAAAACAGTGTCGTGAAGATGTTTCAATTGAGTGTTTAGCGAAGTTTCGCATCAACAAAGCAGAATTTTTGCGTCGTTTCATAACCATGGATGAAACATGGGTCCATCACTTCACATCCGAGACAAAGAACAATTAAAACAACGGACTCAAAAGGGACAACCGGCTCCAAATAAGGCGAAGACAGTTTCATCTGCAGGCAAGGTTATGGCGTCGTTTTTTGGGATGCGCGTGGGTTAATTTTCATTGACTATCTTGAAAAAGGTAAAACTATCAATGGAGAGTATTATGCGAACTTATTGTAATGTTTGAGCGATGAAATCAAGCAAAAACGGCCGCATTTGGTTAAGAAGAAAGTGTTGTTTCATCAACACATTGCACCAGCTCACAAATCCGTCATTGCAATGGCCAAAATTAACGAATTAAAGTTTGAATTGCTACCTCAGGCACCCTATTCACCAGATTTAGCCACCTCCGATTATTTTCTTTTTCCAAACTTGAAAAAATGGCTCAGAGGTCAAGGATTTTCCAACGATGAAGAAGTGATGTCGGCAGTTAATTTCAATTTTGAGGAGCAAGTCAGTTCTTATTATAAAAAGGGTATCGAACTTATTGAACATCGCTGGGAAAAGTGTATAGAGCTCAAAGGAGATTATGTCGAAAAATAAATACATTTTTTTACAAAATTTTTGTGTTTTCTTCGTTAGGTCGGGTACTTCTGGAAGCACCCGTACATGGTACGCTGCTGGTAGCGTGGGGCGTCGTTGTATCGGCAAAGTCGGTACTCGTGGATCCCGAAGTATTGAAATACACGTCGCGCTAACAGTGGCGCACTTGGTCTTCTGCTACTATCTTCTGTTCCGGTAAAAGACTATCGAGACGCGGCCCTATTGATGCCTTACACCGGATAAGTCGTGCGAAATGATTTCGGTAAAAAGTTTCATGCGCTTACAACAATCTTTTTCCTGAGATGATTTGATAAAATCTGTTTTCCAAGCCTTATGGAGATTGACGTTTGATTTTGATGATCATAAAAGTACTGCTTCACTTTAAATAGCCTCACTATTTACGTGAATTGCGTGTATATGTATACTTACCGAACCGCTAGAAACTAAATAAAACAAGATTACCACCGTAACTGTTCAAAGCCTATATTGAATTCTTAATGTATTTAACGTAATTTTATTCCTCACAATGGTTAATTCAATAAGGCTGAGCTTTTGAAATTCATGTTCTATAACGGTCGCCCCAATTAGGACATAAGCAGATCTACAGACCACGTAGTTATGTAAAGTATCCTATTATGTTATACGTACACAAGTGTAGCATGTATTTACTAACTAAACAAATAGATTGTATAGCTATTATCCTGTATTATGCAGCAGGGTGGTCTCTTTTTGCTGTCTGTAACTTGGAAACAATATCAGATAAGGTAACCGCTTGATATGCAAACATATCTAATAACTTAATATTTATGTTAATATGTACTGGTACTGGTTTTGATGTTGATATCTTCAATTATACTAAAAGTGACATATAAATCCGAACACCCAGTTTAAATGGTTTTATTTTAATAAAAGTTGGTGAATGTATTTATCTTACTGTAAATAACAAGTTGAAAAAATTTTCAGCCTTATCAGTTGGACATTCCGGTTTTTATACTGCTTTTTTTTAATTCACTAACGCTCTAAAAATGAATATTTCAGCCGCAGTCAAGAATCAACGTTGGCGGATTTTGGTTCTTGACATCCTTTACGATCGGTTACGATGCCTAGAGTACGGAGACCAGTACGATTTCGTCAACTTAGTGAGTTTCATAGGGGCCGTATAGTGGGACTTCGGGAAGCTGGACTTTCTTTTCGGGCAATTGCAGTTAGAGTGCAAAGAAGTGTGGAAACTGTGGTTAGGTGTTGTCAGGCATGGTTTCGAGAAGGCCGTACGCAAAGAGCAAAGGGCACTGGACGCCGCCGTAGAACAACAGACCGTGAAGATCGCCGCCTAAGATTATTGGCCTTAAGGGACCGTTTCTCCACTACCAGGTCCATTGCAAATGAATGGTTTGCAGAACACGGAAGACCTATTGGCATGCGAAGTGTTTACCGACGAATGAGAAGTTTTGGCTTGTTTTCATACCGGCCCCACTGGGTCCTCGCTTTAACTCCAGAACACCGACGTAATCGCCTTGAGTGGTGCAGACAACGGTCACTCTGGGATCAGGAATGGAACAGTATTGTCTTTAGTGACGAGTCTCGATTTTGTTTAGGCATGCACCATGGTCGTGCCAGGGTTAGAAGGCGACGTGGTGAAAGGAGGAATCGACAGTTTTTTGTTGAAAGACATGTTCATCACACTGTTGGAGTTATGGTTTGGGGTGCTATAGCTTATGGTTCCAGGTCACCTTTAATCTTCATCAGAGGTAACACGAACGCGCAGCGTTATATCGACGAAGTTCTAGAACCCCATCTTTTACCCTGTCTTGACACCCTGTCAGATCCAACTTTCCAACAAGATAATGCCCGACCACATGTTGCAAGAGTCACAATAGACTTCTTTCAACATAATGATGTCACATTGTTACCATGGCCACCAAGATCTCCCGACTTATCCCCAATTGAGCACGTGTGGAATATGATGGGTAGGAGATTGCTCAATTTGCAACGTCCTCCTCAGACTCTAGAAGCACTTCGAGAGGAGTTGGTGATTGCCTGGAATGAGATACCACAGGAGGACATTGACCACCTGATCAGAAGCATGCCTAGGCGCGTTGGAGAATGCGTAGCACATCAGGGTGCATCCACACATTATTAAAGGTCAAAGGGCTTTAAAGCAGTGCAATCATTTTGAAATTTTTATCATTTACTTATTATGCTTCATTAAGTACTTATACAAAATTTTATTAAAATAAAACCATTTAAACTGGGTGTTCGGATTTATATGTCACTTAGTATATTTAATCAATCTGAACCACGGATTTGCTGATATTGACAATTCGACATTCAGAAACACCCCCCTGGACCGAAAAACGGTCTACTACCCGCCAACAGCTAATTCTCTGTCCTGCAACTCCACCCCCATGACAAAACTTTGTTTGGCCTATTACTCACTTTCCTTCCGACAAAACGCAATTTCCAACTAGCCGTAATTGAACTGTCGCTTGTTACCTGCACGTTGGTGAAAAACCGACTTTGAGACGTCGGGTCAGAGAACTTCACCTAATAGGTTTGTTAAAGTTTGCAAAGTCCGACGAAACATGTACGTTTCCTATGAAAAGGTTTCATGGTTCTTACAGGTAGTTTTATCGATATTTTTTACAAGTGATGCGGTTTGTGTAATTTAGCACTATTTGTCACGTAGTCGATAACACCTTTAGCAATATTTTTTAACATATTTGAGAGCGTCATTGTTACACATTCCAATCAACAACGTGGCCAGTTCCCATGTTCCAGATTGTGAAGTCTAAAAGTATTGTAATCGCGAAATGTTCCAAAAATGAGATATGTTGTTTGGATGTTATATGACATGAATAGCAAGAAAAGCCATGTCACTTATTTTCGTCGTTCTGTTTGTCGTTCTGTCTTTTCGCCAATCCTTGGCCCGTCAATAACCTGGAAGGTACCGCTCGAATTTTGATGAAATTCTCATAAATTCTTTCAATCAAATTTCTTCTGAAATTAGTACAAACTAATCTGAAGTCTACTTTAAGCTTTAAATCAATAAATCTTCAAAACTACTGAGCTTCAGTCATGTATTTTAAATCATTATAAAGGGAATTGAAAGACCTTTAAAATAAGGTATCACACGACCCCCTTTCCATTTAAGATTTTAGGGTTGGTGTCACCCCGCCCGGGGGCTGCACGTGTTAACGATTTTTTGCCAAACTTATGTGCCCCTCGAAAACAAAATCGACGGGTCTGAGCGTTTTTCAAAAAAAAAAAACTGAGCTGCCAGTAAATGCGTCTGTTTCGTTTTCGATGCGCCACCCTGTATATAGTTTTTGAAAGTCAGTCCCAGTGGAGGTAGCATGATGGGCAAACAACGAAAAAAAAAAAAACAAAAATCGCTAAAACTTTGTCTTGGCGTTTCAGAGACCCTTAATCATTTTCAGATTTTTCTTTGTAAAGGGTTAAAATTGGGGGTTGGAGCTTGTAGGAGATGTCTCACTTTTTTGACCGCGTTATATTTATACGCATCCAACCACCGTAATTTTACATGAAAAAATAACACGTAAAGTTCATATAAAAATGGATCCACTTCCGGATTTAAAATTTTGAAATTGAAAAATATATCTTCATAGTTGACTAAGATATTAACTTAAAATTTTTATACACGGACTAACATCATAGTCAATATAGGGTGTTTCAGAAAGTCAATATTCCTAGAGTAGAAAGTACATAAAAAAAATTATAAAAAAGTGCTATAAATAAATAGAGATGCACCCATACTGAGATACACAGTGATGAAATCATAACAAGGGTAATACCAGGAGAAGTATACCACATAACACTGGACAACAAATTTTAGTTTTTTAATTGTATCTTGTGGGAAAAGTGCACTTCTTTGTGAATTTTGGGGCGCTGAATCCAAAAATGACAATGAAATAAAAAAATTAGTTGCGGTTTATAAAAAAACTTTTATTTTTAAGGATATATTAGAAAAAGTAACAAGATTCATATACTTATAAGAATCACTATATGCGCTGTCTTTTTGCTGTTCTTAATCCATAAGGATCGTTTCTGGAGCATCTCTACCAAGAGTCCAACAGAAGTCTGCAAGCATGGAAGGGTTCCACTTTCCCTGGTACCTTTTTTCCATTGTTGAAATATCCTGATGAAAACGTTCGCCGTGCTCATCACTTACGGCTCCGCAATTGTCAGGAAAAAAGTCCAGGTGTGAGTGTAGGAAATGTATCTTAAGAGACATATTACAGCCCATCTTTTGATACGATGACAGCATATTTTTGACAAGGGTTTTATAGTTGTCAGCTTTTCGATTTTCCAAGAAATTAGTGACCACCAGACGGAAATCATTCCAAGCAGTTTTTTCAATACCTGTTAAAGTGTTTTCAAACTGTGTATCTTTCAAATATTTCGAATCTGTGGCCCAAAAAATACCTTCTTTAACCTTTGCCTCACTTAGTCTTGAAAATTTCCGACGCAGGTATTGAAAAGCTGACCCATCTCTATCTAATGCCTTGACAAAGTTTTTCATTAGGCCCATCTTGATATGCAGTGGTGGTAATAAATTTTTTTTCGAATCTACTAATGGCATATGCTGTACATTTTTTTGACCTGGCTCTAGGAATTGACGAACAGGCCAGTTTTGTCTGGTGTAATGAAGTGCCTTTGCCCGACTGTCCCATTCACACAAAAAACAGCAAGTTCCACTGCTGCAGTCTTGATCCAACTAACTCTGCCTTACATTTTGGAAGTTCTAAATCTCTTACAAGATCATTTAATTCTGACTGTGTTATTTTGTGCGGTTGGTGGCATGACGTGCTCGGTATAAAATTAGGATCTCTTGACGTTGATGGCATATCTTCTTCCTGACGAATCACTCGATCGCCATGATCTGATTCGTTTTCTGATTCGCAAGTGTAGGATTCTGGGGGTTTTGGAATAGGATTTTCGTCACTGTGAGGCACAGGTCTCATCGCAGATGGTATGTTTGGGTAGTTGATAATCAATTTTTTTTTCTTGGACATACCTGTGGCTTGTCCACCACAAGGTACCATGCAAAAGTAACAATCATTAATATGATTTATAGGCTCTCTCCAAACCATTGGGACAGCCAAGCGCATAGACCGTTTTTTGCCATTTAACCAGCTCCTCAGACTTGAAGCACATGTATTACAGCAGATGTGGGGTGCCCACTGTTTGTCTTGATCACCTAGTTTACAACCGAAATAAAGCTGATATGCCTTTGTTATTAGTGGAGTAATAGACCGTTTCTGAGACGCAAAAGTCACATCACCACACACGTAACAGAACTGATCTGGATTGTTTACACACTTTCGAGACATCTTGCATGAACGCTGTCAGCCAACTGAGGAAAAAATGGCTAATATAAAACGATATAATGTACACGTATGTATAACGTAACACAATCATGCCGATTACATCATCTTTCCTTGCCAAATATAACAATGTAGCAAGTGCATTCTTGTGAATTACAGTACCTTAACACTGTCACAGCAGGAACACATATAATTACCGTATCTCTAAAACTTGAACTAATATTGAAAAAATAAGTTTCATTCCGGTTTTAGCACATTAAAAATAGTAATATTTTGTTGATTTTATTTAGGATATTTTTTGGCTGTTGATCAGTAATGAATGATAAGCGCCTACGCTACTGATCGAAGGTAAGACACGCATATTAGTCAATTGATGTTGTAATGAGGTGCCATAACTTACTTCTCAATTCAGATAGTGTTTCCAATATTAAAATTTACCTTGTTTACAGGAAAGGGAGACTAAATCTTTCCGTAAGAATATTTTAGGATTTTACCTCAAATATTCTAACCTAAATATCTCCAAAACGATTGATCTGACAAACATTTCTTAGGAAACAAAATCAATGGAAAATTGAACGGTATTTTATAAAATGCACTTTTTTGCTTCAAAACGGCCGGTGGAGTAGAAAATATTTTCTACTGGGGGTCCAGCTACCCCAGCTGCTACGTCCTTGGTTGAGTCTGGGCCAGGAAACTTTGTGGGTTATTGCCGACGATGTGCTCACTGAACATCTAAAATCCTAACTCGGTATCTTTACCCGCTTTGTAGATATAATTTTATCTCTATTTCATAAATAAAACTCCATCAGCCTGTATCACGGTAGGGGAGCATCTTTGGAGCCATATTTATAGGATTTTTTTTGTTATTTTTGGATGTACTTCCTACCATAGAAATATTGGAACATCAGTTATGTAGTTGGAAATTCAAACTCGGTTTTCAAAAAACTTTATTTGGCTCCAACAGTAGCGTACACGGACCGAACCGGAATTACAGTGATTGTTTCGCTGTGACTGGGCTTGAATGACCGACTGCGAAACGGGTTAAAATCGCTTATATAAGCCAAAAGTGATGAGCTGGCAAAAAGGAATACAATACAATTATTATATTAATTAATAAGGTGTAAAGAGATAGTAACTTAACTCGTATTCCTGAAACACCCTGTATACAAAAGTTAACGAGGTTTAAGATAATAAGCTCCCTCATAGCAGCCGCGGTGCCCTGGTATTTTTGCTTCTGATTACGTCTCTGCATCGTTATAAGAAAGCTTTAATATGTGAAATGTAATTTCTGGTCTAAACAGGGCTTGGTAGATACGGATCATAATCCATGAACACTAGTTCCAAGCCCAGTAACTGATATTAGCCTATATAAGTAAATAAGCTGTGAGTTATGCGTACAACAAGCAGGGACGGTTCGCAATCGGCGATTTCTCCGATCATCGTAAATCGCAGGCAAAGTGGATGCCGCGATGTTCGCCTTTTGAGGATGTAGTTCTTCTTCTTCGGTCTCGCAACGATTCCAACTGTATATACAGAAGATATGTAGGTCGATGCTGTACGTTATTTGGTCGGAATCGCGGAATAGTCTAGGAAATATTCAAATTTGTTCGCTAATATCAATCGGAGGCCAGAATCTGTGGACCTTTTGCATAAATGTTAGATTTGGTATCACCAAACGTATAAGTGACCTGGGTTATATTCCAGCCATATTTAAAAATAGATTTTGAAGTTCACTTTGAAAACAGTCTCATAGCTGGCGCTCAATTATCTCAATTACAAATTTCTTAGCTTTAGGATCCTCATTTCCTGTACTATTGCACGGATTCTCGAAAAGCTTCGTTTATCCCTATTGCATGATGGTCCCAGCATCCAATGAGTGCCGGTATACATTTCTATATATCAAAGCCGATTAGGCATTGATATCGTAGTTAAACCCGGATTTAATCTGTAAACTTTAGGTCAGAAGGTCGAAGGTCTTTGTTTGTCTGAATGTTACGTCCTGAGCATCTGTTTCCAATTGAGACCTTTGGGCATAAATGGTCGATAGCGGGTTTTAGGGCCGATCCTGGAGCATTAGTAAATAGCCATATTTCAAAGCGAATTTGTTTTACATTAGCTAAAACGTGCAGCTGAAGACTTAGAATTTTGAAGTAGTAACACACTCTGGATCTAGTTATACAGAACATTTAGGAAGCCAAAAAGTTCTCATATATGTCAAAGCTATAATAAGCGATTAAGAAATCATAGCGAGGATTACTGTATACTGGAGAGCATAACTATAGTCTCTCCAACCATTTTACTTTTTTCCTCTAGTTGGTTCAAATTTAACTTTATATATTTTACAGGGGCGAATTTGGTATTAAATTAGTTAGATTATGCTACATTCAGATCACCGACAAGCTTAGAAATATTCTTATCTGGACCTTGTATATTCCTTGTGTATTATTGCGAAGTGTGAAAGAAATCGAATAAACAAGTAATTGCACCTTTCAGTATAAAAATACAAAATTAGAGATCGTTCACATTGTTACATGCCCCTCGTTTCTACCGCGTTAGCAAAACATGTATAAATACATAGGAAATCAAGCTTCCGTGCTATTCACGGTGTGAGGTTAAGCTACAGTAAGCTGAGCGAGATTGCTTGGCTGAATACCATTGGTGCCTGTTGAATTAAACATTCGTGATGTGATAATATCCCGATTTCTTAAATCTACTGAAAACAGTCGACATTATCTCGTGGAAGTAGTAGGCAGACACTGTAAGTGTTACATTGTAACACCTGATATCGTTTATATACAAAGTTAATGTAATTACTTTGTACGAGAAAATGAAATTGATATTGACCTTCCAAAGCCCAAGGTCCCTTAAGGGAACCAATTTTCAATATCCCTAAGTTGACATCGACCGTTATTATTACTAAGATAAAAGGAAATATGGGTTCGCAGAAAACACATTTTTATAACCTCGTTACACTGGTAGAAATATGCATACAGTGGTTTGGAGTTTTCTTGATCCCATTTAGTGCCCTTTACTTACCGTGGAAACGAAAAGGTACGTTTCGTATTATCCATATTGCGATTCGTTTAATAAATACATTTTTGTTCAAATAATAACATTTTTCAATGTTAAAGCGAGTAATAATTATACTTATTTTAAAAGTTTAATATCTCAGGTCTCCTCCAGAGGTCCTTGGGCATTCAAAAAAATCATTCAAATTATTGTTATGACCGATAACAGAAGGATGTGTCATAAGTATTACATTTTTTGAAATTAACTCGGTCGAGACGTGTGATTTAGAAAATCTGTTCAGCCGTTAGATACCAAATAATTTGGCCAGCTTCTTGTATCGGATTTTCTAATAGGGACTTTCAACTTTCACTATGAACACACCTCTAAATCAATTACTGAACTGTCAATGTCAAAACATTCAGTAAAGAAAACATTTTCATCGTGCTGAAGTACACGAACGAACAACGATTACAAATAATTAAAATTTACTACCGAAATTCCTAGTCGGTGACTGCCAGTTTTTGGTCGTAATTCTCGTCGCAGTAGACAAGCAATTCTTAGTCTATTAAAAAAATTTGAGTACGCATAGTCGCTGCTGGATGTTCCCGTATCAGTGAGACAACGGGTTGGTCGAAGTGCCGCGAATATTGCTGCCGTTCAAGCTTCCATCGCAAACGAACAGAACCCGTCCATTTCACGGCGTTCTCAAGAATTCGGCGTCGCTCAGACCACATTCTGGCAAATTTTACGAAGAGATCTTCGCCTGCACCCTTATAAGATCAAGTTAACTCATGAACTAAAGCCGTTCGATCATATGAACTGACGTAAGTTCTCGAATTGGGCTCTCAAAAAGTTGCAAGAAAATGACCAATTTCATCGCAAAAGCATCTTCAGTGATGAGGCGCATTTTTGGCTAAACGGCTTCGTCAACAAACATAATATGCGTTATTGGTCAGGTGAACACCCTCATGGGCTTCAAGAAACACCACTTCATCCACAAAAAATGGCTGTATGGTGTGGTTTTCATACCAGTGGTGTCATTGGGCCTTTTTTTTTTCGTTGATGAGAATTGAGATCGGTACAGAGACATGTTGCAACGTTATTTTTTTTTGGTCAATTGGATGGAATGATATGTGGTTCCAATAAGACGGTGCCACAAGCCACACAGCGGGTGAAACAACATACATATTGAAATCAAAATTCGGTGAACGTATTAAATCGAGAAATGGTCCTGTCAAATGGCCGCCTAGATAATGTGTTTTAACACCGCTAGACTTCTTTGTGGGCAATTCCATATATAAATGTTTTGAGTATACTTCAATTCAATAACAAAATTTTCGAGATATCTCAAATGGTTTGCGTTTTATTTAAGAAGAAAGTTGTCAAGTCCTTGATGGAAAACCGTTTATTTTGTACTTGTACCGTGGTCGACGATGAAGCATAAAACGTTCATCATCCTCATATGTTTGATGTTTTTCCATATAATTCCAACAATAACAACAAAATTCATATTGGTTTCAAGTTACCTTGAGACATAGCGACATGACATCATATACAATGCTCTCAAAAAGCTCCTATTTTTCAAGCGATTAAACTAGCGATGTGATGAAATTGATAAGTGCATACTATATCTTAGAGTAAATATGACAGTTGACACTTTCGCTTACTGCAAATTGAATCGTTATACCTATCTGTGAAGCTCCTTATGAGCACTTTATTTTATATTATTCATCACTCGAAAAGTCTTTTCCTTGCATATTTATACTTTGAGAAAGGAGACCGAGGTGGCCGAAACGTTAATAAACGTATAGCTTCATTTAGCGGCGAGAAAAACATGGTCATTTATTAGCATCAACAAAATTTAATTTGCAATCAATATGCCTTTGTACCTCTTGAATTAAATTCTACTGGACCTAGTTAAAAGTAGATCGATTTGTCGGTAGAAAGACTGTATATATGTCAGTGAGGTGAAGGCAGAATGCAATTCATCATCCTTAGAGATTTTTACAACTGAACTTCTCACCTGCTTGCACCTGCACTTCTTATTTCTAATCCATCATCATTAAATGTGTTAACACGTCAAAAAGTTCTCTCAGTTATTAGAAAATAATAATGCTTACTGTTCTCCGGGTACGCCATACGACATTAATGTCGAATAAATTGTACTGTGAGCAATATACAGGGTGCAATTGATAAAATCAACATGACCTCGGTAAAAGTTTTCTAGTTTTCGAGATATTGCCACTTTCAAGTTTTTTCAAACAATCCATACTTTTTGCTCCATTTTTGCCTGTTACGGCGTAAAGAACTTCTAACTTATGATTTTTTTTCCTGGGCCACAATTAATTTTTTTGGCAACGGCACTAAGAACTAAATTGCTTCAAATACGGTTTCAGAGAGAACTTTGCTGTAACCGAATTGGAAGCTGTTTTGAGTGTATCAGGCCTCGTTTATCAGTCCGCTAATTTTGCTCTGAGAAACAAGGTTGAAATTGCTTTTCTTGTTTAGACAATGTTTTTAAATTATTATTATTATTATTATTATTATTATTATTATTATTATTATTATTATTATTATTATTATTATTATTATTATTATTATTATTATTATTATTATTATTATTATGATAATAGAGATGAGCAGAGTACACAGTACTATAGGCTCATGCAGTAAATATAGTGTACGGACACGTAACACAAATACATCAAATCGAAAAAATAAAAAAAGACAGTTCATAGCTATAAAGTTTGTACACTCCTCCAGCTATCATACTGCACTTTGAAGCTATTAACTGAAGTAGCACCAACCACACTTTCAGGTAAACTATTCCAGGTGTTGAATATGCGGTTGGGAAGAAACCACTGTCGGACTGTTGTTTTAAATGGCTCCTTATGCAGTTTGAAGCTGTGTCCGCGTAGATTGTTGCGCGACAGACGGTATAGATGCATGAGGTTGGTGCCCATCAAACCATGAAGTATCCTGAACGTAACTATAAGATCGCCACGAAGTCTTCGCTCAGAGAATGAGGTCAGGTTGAATAATTCAAGGCGATCTTCATAGCTTGGTCTTCGTGCTCCAAAAGGGATACGAGTAGCCCGACGCTGTACTGATTCGACGAGATTTATATCGCGCAGAAGCACAGTGTCCCATACCGGGCCAGCGAATTCAAGAATTGGCCTTACGAATGCCTTGTAAATGTAGGCGCAAGTGTTGACATTGGATCCTTTGAAAGACCTCTCCAGCATGTATAGAAGTTTCTTGGCTTTTGATGTAACGTGGTGAATATGCTCTGACCAGGAAAGACGATCGTTGACTACAACGCCCAGATCAGTGTGGCTGGAAACTGCTTCGATGTTGTGGTCAGAGATCTTGTATGTAAATCGCGGATTTGTCTTCCCGAGGTGAAGGACACAACACTTAGTTAGATTTAAGGGTAAAAGCCAACTGACTGACCATTGACAAACAATATCAAGATCTCGTTGAAGCATAGCAGAATTTACGACAGTATTGTAAATCTTGGTGTCGTCGGCATAAGCTGAACATGTGGAGGAAATCAATGCGGGCAGGTCCCTTGTATACAGAAGGAACAGCACTGGCCCGAAGACAGAGCCTTGAGGAACTCCACTTGCTACATGATGAAGGTGAGACGGCTATCACTGACACGCACAGAGAAAGTCCTCCCGGTAAGAAAAGCCTTAATCCACAGTAACAACTCGCCTCTTATTCCCATACATTTCAACTTAAACAGAAGCCTTCTATGTGGTACGCGATCGAAAGCCCTAGAAAAATCTAAGTATATTATATCAACAGGAGTCTTTGTGTCCATTAATAATAATTTTTGTGCTCAGACAATTTTTTTTTCAGGTCTTTTGGATCATTCTGAACAAAAAGGGATTCCACCAGCTTTTGTCTAAAGCTGACCATTTTCGAGTTATTTTGTATCTAAGAATCATTAAAAAAGGGTAATTTTAATGCTAAGAAACTCGGTTTGAAATTGTTATTTTCGAGATTGCCGAGTATCTAAATTATACTTTAAACCTTGTTTTACAAGATGGGTATTTTGCGATTCCTTTATTCTAAAGCTATTTTTAACCTTGTCTGTTAGGTCAATTCAATTCAATTTAATTCTTTATTTGTGTTAAGTACACCAGCGTGTTTACACAAGTCAAAAGAAAAAAAATTAATACAAAAAGCAGTCTGACAAAAGACTGATGTTCAAATTAGACAGAAAAACATCAACTTATGACATTATATATACATAAAAGCAGATACAGCAAGTCCATATAAGTTGTAAAAACAGGGGGACATATATACGTACATAGATACACGCATATTCATTTAACTACAATACGTATGTTTACCTCTACACACACACACACATATATACATATATACACATATACACATATATACGTTAAAATGGTAAGACATATGAAATGTTGATATAAAAATTTACCAGATGACTTAGTAGAAAGTTCATGGAGCCTAGAGGATCCCAGGTGTAGGAACACTGTTGTATTTGCTAACAATCCGACAAGTCTGAAAAATTGTTGCTCAAATACTCGTTGATCGAGTAAAATGCTTTAGTAGTCAGATAAGCATTAATTTTATTTTTAAAAACTTTCGCATCCAGTTTCTTTATACGGTCTAGCAACAGGTTATAAAAAACTATCCCATAATAGTTTGTGCCGTTCCTGATGGTTTGGAGACGGCTATGAGGTACTAAGATTTTATCCATATTTCTGGTTCTTTAACTGTGGACTTCACTGTGGGTAGTATATTGGCTCAGGTTAGTTTTTATATACATCAGACATGTGAAGATGTAAAGAGAAGGTACTGTCATGATTTTCAATTCTATAAAAGCTTCCTTGCAAGGTTCCGTGTATTTGAGGCCAGCAATGTACCGCAAGCAACGTCGTTGTAATCCAAAAACTTTTGACGAATGGGCCGAGTGACCCCAGTTTAACAATGCGTATGAAATTCTTGATTGAAAGTAGGAATAATATGTTAGAAGAAGAACTGACTGAGAGACATTTTGTTTCAAGTTCCTTATCAAATATATATATTTTGCTAGTGCATCGAGAACATGGATTACGTGAGTTTCCCACGACAAGTGTTCACCAAGGTAGACTCCTAGTAACTTCACGGACTTTAGTGTATTAGTGTCGTGCTGCCTCAAGCTAAGAATAATCATCTGAGACTTGGTTTCATTGATGGTCAACTTATTAGCGGTTAACCAGTTTGCTAGTTTTCTTTTATGAGCTTCAGAGTCGAATATCAATGAAGCTAAAGAGGCATTGCTATTCATCAAGGTAGTGTCATCAGCGAATAGGATTAAGTTATTATTCACATTATAGTTAGTTATATCATTGACGTAGATTAAAAATAAAATACGTCCCAATACCGAGCCTTGCGGTACCCCGTGAGCAGCGACTAACTGTGAAGATGATGAACCTTTAAAGAATACAAATGCTTCATGAAAGTTATAAAAAGGGAGCTTTTCCAACAGTATGTCGTGTTGAACACAATCAAAAGCTTTGGACAAGTCCAACAAACATGCTGCGCCATATAGGTTGTTTTCAAAAGTCTCGTTCACAAACTGAATAAAACTGTTAATAGTTGATGTGGTGGAACTATTTTTCCCAAAACCAAACTGTGTTGAGCAAAATAGATTACTAGCCTCAAAGTATTCATTAATTTGATCTTTCAAAGTTGACGAACTTTTCGCAGACTCTACATATTAATGTCACCTCTGACTGTAGGGACATTTGGAAATACGCCACCAATCCATACACGTATCTTGAAATTATGCGATTAAAATGAACGCTTCCCAAAAATATATTTTACAGCCAACTCACGTTTCAATCCAGCCGCAGGTGGCTCTAAAAACGGGATATCCCGTTAATCCGCACGTTTGCACCATCATTCCCATGCGGGAATTTCTTTCCAAACTTTCAAGAACAAAATAACAGTATTTTCGTGCAGTAACTGCATCTCACTGAAGATCATAACGTTCTAATAACGTGATTATGTTTATCTATTTGCCGCGTACGAAACACACTAGTTGTTGCGGATGCAAATTGTATGCTTGGAAGATGATCAATGGTCCTGACCTTTGGCACAACACATGTGAATCTATGCCGTTAGTGGACTAACTGCCTGACCCCTTGGGTACCCATATACTCCATGTACTTGCCGAGAAAGAAGCTAAAAAACGATAAAATTATAGGAATTTCACGATTTCCTCACCCAAATAGGTTTTCGGTGAGGCTGAAACGTTCTGGCTGTTGTCAGATATGCAGTGGCGTTGCTACCCGGTGCGGAAGTTGGTGGTGTCACCCCAAAGTCGAAAGCAATAAATTTTATATGATTTATAAACGTTGTGGGCCATTCAATATTAATATTCAAAATCTTGAACAAGTAACAAAACACAATAAAAATTAAGACAGGAAAAATATTGTTATCTTATAATTAAAATCTCTTGTTTCTAGCTTTGACAGCTGAAAACTCAGAAATAACTTCAGCAAAATTTATATTTTATATATGATACCAAGATTGCTAAGCCGCGATTGGGTCATTGTTGCCCGCAGATTTTTTATTAATATTAGTTTATTGAAGCTCTTTTCACATGAAGCTACTGACACCCAAACCGTCATAAACAACTTTAGTGCCATCATAGGATTTGAAAGAGATTCTGTAAGATCCCGTTCTGCAATAAACTTCAAAATATCTAGAGATACCCAATTAGAAACTGTAACATTAGCGGCTTTTAAGTGTATTCGTAGCCTTGGTATCTCCTAAAGTAATTCTGCTTCTCAGACCTCGTCAAAAAAATCAGTAAATTTGGATGTAGCTAATTCCAATTCTTCAGTATTCGCCAAAAGCAAAGTATTTCTTTGTAGGGTCTCGAACAATGAAACTAGGTCTTGAACAGATTTTGATCTTGTCTCGAGTTCAACTCTCAAGTTCTTTCTGAGTCCTGCATCACTGGCCATCTCACCAACCACCCGTTTTTTACGACAAAGTCGTCTTTCTGGTGGAACATCGTAGTCTTCTGATTTTCTTGTAGCAACATCTATTGCCTCCTCCACAATGTGACCGCGTTTTTCTTTCTTTATAAAGTCGAAGTGCCTCTATTTTTGTAGCACTTTCGTTAACAATTAAGCTTTTACTTTGCAATGCAATCTGTGCAGCGTTTATTTCCCGAAGGACATCTGTGCTAGCGATTTAATTTTTTTATGTTTGTACATTGTTCTTAAAGTTGAGTCACCGGGTGGGTGTCACCCCAAAGAAGGTGACACCCGGTGCGGCCCCCGCCGCCCCCTTTGCTACGCCACTGCAGATACGGTCGCGTAACGAACCAGTTGGGAGCAGGATGAAATGTGACGAATGGTGAAACAGCTAACTCTGACTAAGGCAGGCAAAAGAGCTTAGAGAACGAAAGCCCGCATTTACAGAGGACCTCTACTCGGATTCGGTATTAAGGCCATGGACTAGCCATAGGTCCAACAGCGGAAAGCTACATGCAAAGCCCTGTGTCAAGACTATGGCGTGCTTTAGAAAGTAGGGTGCGCCATCTATTACCTTTTTTATATTTGAAAAATCAACACGCTTTTTACGAGGTGAAATCGAATTTTTTTATTGATAAATGAAGGTTGGTTTATGCCATTTATGTATGAAAAATAACATCAGTCATCTGACCACCGCGGCTTCGTTTACAGGCCAACATCCGAACATCAAAATTTTCAATGACTTTTCCCAGAATAATCGGGTCTATGGCCGCAATTTCAGTCCGAATATTGCGCTTTAGGTCTTGAATTATCCGGGGACCATTCGCATACACTTTTCCTTTCAAAAATCCTCAAAGAAAATAGTCAAGAGGTGTTAAATCGCACAATCTCGGGGGCCAACTCACATCTGAATTTCGTGAAATTATGCGGTCTTGAAATTTCGTGTGCAATAAGGCGATTGATTGGCGAGATGTGCGAGCCTTTGCTCCGTTTTGATGAAACCAAAGGTCGTCCGCACCAATAAGATCCAATTGTGGCCACAAAAAGTCTGTTAACATGCCGTGATAACGTTCCCCATTGACGGTAATGGCCTTTTCTTCAAAGAAGAATGGTCCAACGATGCCACCAGCCCATAATCCGCACCAAACAGTCACATTTTCAGGATGGTTGTTCATGATATTGGTGTGGATTTTCAGCCCCCAAGAATCTGCAATTTTGCTTATTTACGTACCCATTGAGGTGAAAATGAGCCTCATCAGAAAAGAGCACCTTGGCCGAAAATCCGTCTTCTCTTTCCAGCATCCATTTAACAAAAACACGCCGCTGTTGATGGTCTGCCGGCTTCAATTCTTGTGTTTGTTGGATTTTGTCTGGATGGAGGTGTAAATCAATGTGTAAAATCCGGCGTAAAGTGGTCTGACTATTTCCCAATTGTTGCGAATGGTGCCTAGTCGAGGTGGTTGGATCTTCTCGCACACTTTCACTCACTGCGGCTATATTTTCACGAGTACAAGCTGGACGAGTATGCTGGTATGGTCTACGCCCTTCAGCTGTACCAGCTTCCTCAAAACGATCAACAATCCAACGAATTCCAGGCTCTGTAGGGCATCCATGTCGGCCAAAAGTAGTGCGAAAAGTATTTTTTATATTTCGACCGTTTTCGTAATAAGATTGGATAACGAAAATGCGTTGTTGTGTTATAAACGAATCCATGACTATAAATGGCAGACCTTTGACAGTTCATGTATGCATACCACATGACTTTTGACTCACATGGTATATATGGGAGTCACAAAAGATCCATTTGGGTCGAAGTGACATTCAGACCAACCCCTTTCTTCTGTAATCTGTAATCTCCAACGTCGATGTATACGTGCTTTAGTAACATCGATAACTGATAATATATTACCAGCTATCGAATAAAATGTCAGCTCTCACTAAAGTTAAACTGTTTTTTTGCCTACCACAGAAACCTTCACCATTTTCGGCAATTATCCTGCACACTAGGATTGTATGGAACATACGCACTTTTATAAGTTTTTGCAAAAATAGGATTTTATTGAACTTGAAGTTTGAACTTGCATCCTGCCTACTTACTACGTAATCTTGGTTCAAAATAGGTCATATCCTTGTTCTTTCTATCTAGTCCGAAATTGTTGCCTAGAATCGCATATCTATCCTGCGATCAAAGAAAAGCAATCGATGCACGTTGTGGGTCGCGAGAAGTTCTATCGGTTTATTTGTAAGAAGATCAAGGATGTCTTCTTTTAATGAAAGTATCTGTCTAAGCTTACGAAATATCTCAAACATATTTTTGCATGCGAGTCCAACCCTGTAGCACATAAAACCTTTCCAGTAGGTTCACAAGGCTGCTTAGTGTCACTCAGCGCTACGGCCCTTACGCCTGTTTACATTATACATTCCATTCCTTCTCTGGGTACTTGTGCCCAGGATAAACTTTGTTAAAGATTCGGGCGTGGATGGCGATACAGTTCAATTACTGCGTGGAGGAGATCGCTTCTCAGACCAAGTAGTGCGCTTTGTGAACTTGATTACAGTGTTGATGTGCTGTTGGGTGTAGTGTTTTGGTTACCTGTAAGGTGAGCAATCACTGAGTGTTTCCTTTATTCTACTGTACTGCATGGATGTCTTAAGCCATGTTTATAAAGATGCTATACTTTTTACCTTCATAATTTAACTTATGGCTTACGACTTGTTATTGAATATCCGCAGGTGGGACGCCGCCAGGTTCTGGGGGTTGTTATGAGACTTTCGGAGTCCGTTTGCTGGGTTGAGGTAGTTATGTTACTTACTGCTCGGTTTCCTCTATCAGGGGAAACATCCGAGCGCTTTGGATGTTGACACGGTGGCGTCCTTGGTCTGAATGACCGGTTAACTATCTTCTCTTGGCAATCGCTGGAGTCTGAATGTATCTCATGGCAGGATGTGTGAAGGGATTGTTACTTTAATGATAGTCACATTGCTCGGTTACCTCTGATTCAGGGGTAACGTCGGAGATTTGGGGTATTGACACAACGGCCCTTGGCCAGCGTGATATCCCGGTTCCTGGACGGTTCTTTTGTAACAATCGTTAAACTCGGCACGTCTTACCATACACCTAGCGACCAAAGAGTTAGAGTTAGTCTGTGTGACGACTCCTAGTCAGTCTGTGTGACGACTCCTAGTCAGTCTGTGTGACGACTTAATGATCAGTCTGTGTGACGGTCAGGATTAGTCTGTGTGACGATCCCGTGATTCAGTCGATGACGAATCCGTAGTAGCAGTTGGGGTACACTAATGTAATGGTAAATCTTATCGCTCGCCAAAGGAGGATAACTCGTTGTCGTTTCGTCACCTCGTAAGTGACCTTAATATTACCCTGACATTGTTGCTCATATCGAGTTGTTTACCTACTGCCCATGTACTAAAAATGACATGGTACGGGGCGGTACTTCGGAATCTTCTAAGATGAGATGTTTTCGCGTTAATCGTTATATTGCTATTATCATTCGTATCCTACATTTGTGATCACAAGAACATAAGTGTCAAAATTTCCATTAACCAGAGTGTGGAGCTACCTACCGACTACCTACCAGGCATATTCCGGTTAAAATTAATGCACAGAAGCAGACATTACAGAAATGAGTCGTTGCATAATGTATGCGTCTTGCCGCCTCGGCTGCGGCTTTTAATGACGCGTCATGCCCTAGGAATTTCTCATCCTGAGGAGCGTTAAGTCATAAATTGGGTTTTCTTAGCAGGCGTTGGGCGATTTCTTTGTTTCCTGGCGCAAGGGGTTTCTCGCTTTTTTCCATTACAAGGCCGTTAATGAATGGTTACGATGATCTCCGTAATCAGGTCAATAAAAGAGGATACGTGGTGGCGTTACTCAGGATTAGCGGTTGTTAAAAATCGTAACTGTCAGTTCTACGCATTACTTAGGGATTAAATCTGCAAAAGGTTTGAACTACTGTCATGTTTGCGGCGCTGTCCACCCGAGTACATTGTCCATGCTCGTTGCTGTTAAGAGGAGGGCTGCCCGCCTGATCGATGATTCTTCTCTAATGGACGGTCTCGGGGCCCTTTCGCACCGACGGGCCTCCGCGCGATGTGCCTGCCAGACAGACCTGCCTGACTTGGGCTGTCATCCTAACCGAACTTCTTACAACCAGAGCTGGCCGGTAAGACCCTAGGGTATCGAGATTGTGGAACGATCTGTCTGAGGAAGCAGCTCAAAAGTCAAAGTTTCTTTAAGATTCAAGCTAAAAAGTTAGAAATATTCAAAACATTGTGGAATTGATAGTGGTTCATAATTCCATAGAACGAAAATACAGGCTCAACCCTCCCGTAATGCTTGATGCTCTTGTATGATGCTTTTCAGTAAAACTTGTCGCTTGTACCGAAAAATCGAAAATCTTTAAAATGACGAAAACAAGAGTTATCAACAATATAATGTAGTACTGACAAGAATGTGCTAAATATTTGAAGTACTCTACAAGGTCGACTTTCCTGTATTTCAATGACAAATCCATTTATTTTATAAAGGGTGTCTAAGGAGTCGGAGTCAAGTCGGAAACGGACAAATCATAATAGTTACCAGAAAAATATGAAAAAATATAAGTCGTGTCATTTTCACATTGTAGGCTTTAGAAAAATAGGAAAAATCTACACACTGTGATGCTCATTTAGTTCCCATTACCACAAATTTAATTTTTTTCCTAGACGGAGTGACGGGCAGTGACAGCAAGACAGATAGTAACGCCACTTTTATTATTTGGGAATGTATTTATTCATCGAATGTTCAATCTGCCTTCTGCCTAAAAAATTGAAATTTTAGTGATGGTGTCACGTGCCAAAATCACGTAACCTTTTTTTGCTATTTATCACTTATCCGTAATTTGAATTTCTCTTCATTGATAATGGAGTACCCATTCCTAGGCCAAACCCTATTCAATGACTTTCTTTTGGCAAATTTAATAGTTTATTGATTGTATAATTTCACTCGTATTATATCTTTCTTTCTCAGCGATTCAGTATGGTTCTGTAGTTTTTCTCCGTTAGTTGGTTTCCTATAAAACATGTTTTGTTCAAGGCCACTCAAGATACCCGCTTCTAGAACGTTACGTGTTCTGCGTGATTCACTTTTCTGTTTCCGTTGAGGTCGCGGTGCAGGGGTCTTTTCGTCATTTTCAGGACTCTGGGATATTAGTCCCCAAGCGACAATTCATTCAATTGTGTAACTTAAGTTTAGTCATTTTGGTTTGGGTGCTTCGTCTTCCATTTTTCTTATGGGATTTTGACCCTCAGTGGTAAGTTCTTTGTTGTATACATTCGGACCACGTGCCTTAATGCGTGTCCTGATGACGTTCTTTCAATATCTGCTTTCTTTTAGTCAATAGGAACAGAAGAGAATCATCATCCTTTCTCCTCCAGTTGGTTGCATCCGATTTTGCCGATTTCTTTTAAATCCTATAGTTTGAAAAGTATAGAACTTCTGGCACGCCATGTATGCTCTGTAGATAGTTTTGTTAACCTATTAATTTCTTTTACAGGTAAGAATGTTTCCAAATCCATAACCAGCTAAGGATTGGGTAAGCATTTTAAATCAAAATAATTGAATGCTGTATGAAAAAACGAACTTTCCAAACATAGCGCAGTGCGTTCTCATCGATGACTGAATTATTTTGAGAAGAGAAAAGTCTATCCGCCAGATCTGATACTCTAAAGTCGCAGAGGATATCCACATACTTTATACTAAGCTTGAAGGAAGTTTTCAAAGCTCTTACATGCCACTGATCTTATTTTCCTACCTTACTCTAGATCCGTCCTACACTTTGAAAACAGTCCCGGTGAAGGTTAAATGAGTTACACGGATTTTCTCGTCAGAAAAAACGCACTGCTCGTTTTCACAGAGAAGGCAAAACAAGATTAAGCCTCATGCAATTATGCGATTGCATAGGTGGTTGACGGGTCATGACTTAGGAATAATGGTACAATGTGTTTCGTAACATCAATCTACGATAAAATAAACTTGATAGTTTCCGTTCGACCAAAAAATAGCCAACCATGGACAGATGTTTCGTGCTTCTTGCTGATGAGTAGGCAAAAAGGAACATACATATACTAAGTGACATATAAATCCGAACACCCAGTTTAAATGGTTTTATTTTAATAAAAGTTGGTGAATGTATTTATCTTACTGTAAATAACAAGTGAAACAATTTTCAGCCTTATCAGTTGCACATTCCAGTTTTTATACTGCTTTTTTTTAATTCACTAACGCTCTAAAAGTGAATATTTCAGCCGTAGTAAAGAATCAACGTTGGCGGATTTTGGTTCTTGACATCCTTTACGATCGGTTACGATGCCTAGAGTACGGAGACCTGTACGATTTCGTCAACTTAGTGAGTTTGATAGGGGCCGTATAGTGGGATATCGGGAAGCTGGACTTTCTTTTCGGTCAATTGCAGTTAGAGTGCAAAGAAATGTAGACACTGTGGTTAGGTGTTGTCAGGCATGGCTTCGAGAAGGCCGTACGCAAAGAGCAAGGGGCACTGGACGTCGCCGTAGAACAACAGACCGTGAAGATCGCCGCCTAAGATTATTGGCCTTAAGGGACCGTTTCTCCACTGGTCCATTGCAAATGAATGGTTTGCAGAACACGGAAGACCTTTACCGACGAATGAGAAGTTTTGGCTTGTTTTCATACCGGCCACACTGGGTCCTCCCTTTAACTCGAGAACACCGAAGTAATCGCCTTGAGTGGTGCAGACAACGGTCACTCTGGGATCAGGAATGGAACAGTATTGTCTTTAGTGACGAGTCTCGATTTTGTTTAGGCAAGCACGATGGTCGTGCCAGGGTTAGAAGGCGACGTGGTGAAAGGAGGAATCCACAGTTTTTTGTTGAAAGACATGTTCATCACACTGTTGGAGTTATGGTTTGGGGTGCTATAGCTTATGGTTCCAGGTCACCTTTAATCTTCATCAGAGGTAACATGAACGCGCAGCGTTGTATCCACGAAGTTCTAGAACCCCATCTTTTACCCTATCTTGACACCCTGGCAGATCCAACTTTCCAACAAGATAATGCCCGACCACATGTTGCAAGAGTCACAATAGACTTCTTTCAACATAATGATGTCACATTGTTACCATGGCCACCAAGATCTCCCGTCTTATCCCCAATTGAGCACGTGTGGGATATGATGGGTAGGAGATTGCTCAATTTGCAACGTCCTCCTCAGACTCTAGAAGCACTTCGAGAGGAGTTGGTGGTTGCCTGGAATGAGATACCACAGGAGGACATTGACCACCTGATCAGAAGCATGCCTAGGCGCGTTGGAGAATGCGTAGCTCATCAGGGTGCATCCACACATTATTAAAGGTCAAAGGGCTTTAAAGCAGTGCAATCATTTTGAAATTTTTATCATTTACTTATTATGCTTCATTAAGTACTTATACAAAATTTTATTGAAATAAAACCATTTAAACTGGGTGTTCGGATTTATATGTCACTTAGTATATGTTGCTCTCTCTTGCTCATACATACAGTTGGTAACCTATTGGTTAGAAATAAGATTAGCTGGCGATGCATTTGTCTATAGCCAATTTTGGTGAACAAAATAGCTTTCATTTTGAATAGTTACGCAAAACACAGGGATCTTAGAAATAAGCTAAATTAACGAGCTTTGTTAAGAATCTTAACGAGACGCTCTGCTGAATAGCGACCTACAGGTTTATCCTCTGGAAAGAACAGACATCATGCTCACAGCAACATAACCTCAAATTATAAGAACGCTTTATTTTAAGGTTCTTAATTACACGGAGTGACAAAAAAGGTAAACACCTATGTATGTTTATTAGAATTATATGATACGAACGAGTGTAGGATACGAACGAGATGATACTATTAGATATATAACGATAAATGTGAAAACCACAAACCCATCGAAATACCACCCTGTACCATTTCATTTTTACTATAAGGGCAGTACGTGAACAAATCGATATGGGCAACAATGTCAGGATAATGTTAAAGCCACTTACTTGGTGACGGCAACGAGTTATCCTGCTTTGGCAAGCGATAAGGGCGATACGATCGGATTGTCGGGGCCAATATCTATTTATAGAAAAATGACTTGAGTACCTCCCATATTCAACCGACTCATGACATGCACTACCTTAGGATTACATTAATTATCCGCAGTGGTATCAATTCATCATTATTTACTTTTGTTTTATCATATACTGGTCCGCAGACCCTAAGAATGGGGGCACCCCCCTGGGACACCCTCCACTGCAATTTTAAGCACACAGCAGCCTATGTGATCAACATAGTTTTAAGCTCACAGCACCCTATGTGATATTCAGGCGTATAGACAGATATGCTGAGTTTAACGATTGTTACTAAAAAGATAGTCCAGGAACCGGGATATCACGCAGGCCAAGGGCCGTTGTGTCAATACCCCAAACCTCCGACGTTACCCCTGAATCAGAGGTAACCGAGCAATATGACTATCATTAAAGTAACAATCCCTTCACACATCCTGCCATGAGATACATTCAGACTCCAGCGATTGCCAAGAGAAGATAGTTAAGCGGTCATTCAGAGCACTTCGGCCAAACGCCACCATGTCAACATCCAAAGCGCTACGACGTTTCCCCTGGTAGAGGAAACCGAGCAGTAAGTAACGTAACTACATCAAACCAGCAAACGGGCTCCGAAAGTCCCACAACAACCCCCAGAGAGTGGAGGCGTCAACCGCGTATGAGCCACCTAATTTCCCTATCCTTATCCGCAATTATTGAGTCCGTAAGCCAATGATAGAAATATGAATATGTGATCCAAGCATCTTTATAAATGTGGATATATGCTCAAAGCATCGTTATAAATGTGGATATATGATCAAAGTATGTTTATAACTAGGGCTATACGATCAAAGCTTCTATATAAATATGGCTTACGAAACTCATGATCATGTTACCAGAGCATTTGGAAAAAGTAACATAATATGCGAACAATAAGTGATGTTCTGTTTTAATATTGAAAAGAGAATATGTCAAATCGCCGCTTTCAGAATTTCGTTGTCGTTGCCTAATCCAGAGATAGAGAGAAAGAGATATAGTTAGTAGCGTTTGTTGTTTGATTAGATAGAAGAAGCCAGCACGCTTAAGGAAGCATGAAAATTTTAGTATACTCTGATCAAAATCCTGTACCCACAATAGAAGACCTCTGAAACAGGATAAAACATGCAGCACAAGGAATTCAAGTCTCTCTTAGGAATTCGGCGGTAGTAAAATCAGCTGTCATAAGACGAGCACGTGTGTGCATTAGAAATAGAGGGCGCCATATTGAAACTGTATTATAAAAATAAAAAAATGTAGTTTCAAACAAATTATCCTGTATTAAGGTATGATTTTGTAAGTGTAGTATTTTTATTGCTTTTTCTTTCCGCCTCTTATAATAGTCATATTTTTACCAATTCTTAATAGTGATTTGTGATTTTTATACCTCATTTGAAAGGTAATGAAACGTAGATGTTTTTTAATTATTTTGTACGAAAAAATTGTATGCGACTTTTTCTAGTAAACTGAAGCTTTTTAGATGAACGAAGATTTTTCTTAACAAAAATTGAACTATTTTGAAGCTCACTGCATGAGATAACGTCAATAATGTACATTTAAGTATCAATTTTCGTATTTTAGAATATTTTTATTCTAAAACCAAAAAAAAATCAAATGAAACACCCAATTTTCAAATTTAATGACTTGGTTAAGGTATAAAGGACGTTAATTTTATAAAATCTTTAAAATTAGTATAATTCGAAAAAGGCTAATTTTTGGACAGTAGTTTCTATAGTGAAATCGACTCAGATAGGCTTGTACTATCTCCCCCCACCGGCTTCGCATCTATTTTCCCGTCACCTTGTGTATGAATCTGATTAGAACAAGTTTGCGCGTACTAGACACAGTGTAGCAGCAGTTATCACCATTAAGGTACTGCTTGTTACGGCGACAGCACTCATACTAAGTGACATATAAATCCGAACTCCCAGTTTAAATGGTTTTATTTTAATAAAATTTTGTATAAGTACTTAATGAAGCATAATAA
This sequence comes from Acanthoscelides obtectus, assembly GCA_963669975.1. Classification (NCBI taxonomy): domain Eukaryota; kingdom Metazoa; phylum Arthropoda; class Insecta; order Coleoptera; family Chrysomelidae; genus Acanthoscelides; species Acanthoscelides obtectus. The sequence continues at coordinate 63,492 of CAVLJG010003258.1, forward strand.
GTAAATGATAAAAATTTCAAAATGATTGCACTGCTTTAAAGCCCTTTGACCTTTAATAATGTGTGGATGCACCCTGATGAGCTACGCATTCTCCAACGCGCCTAGGCATGCTTCTGATCAGGTGGTCAATGTCCTCCTGTGGTATCTCATTCCAGGCAACCACCAACTCCTCTCGAAGTGCTTCTAGAGTCTGAGGAGGACGTTGCAAATTGAGCAATCTCCTACCCATCATATCCCACACGTGCTCAATTGGGGATAGGTCGGGAGATCTTGGTGGCAATGGTAACAATGTGACATCATTATGTTGAAAGAAGTCTATTCTGACTCTTGCAACATGTGGTCGGGCATTATCTTGTTGGAAAGTTGGATCTGCCAGGGTGTAAAGATAGGGTAAAAGATGGGGTTCTAGAACTTCGTGGATATAACGCTGCGCGTTCGTGTTACCTTTGATGAAGATTAAATGTGACTTGGAACCATAAGCTATAGCACCCCAAACCATAACTCCAACAGTGTGATGAACATGTCTTTCAACAAAAAACTGTGGATTCGTCCTTTCACCACGACGCCTTCTAACCCTGGCACGAACATCGTGCATGCCTAAACAAAATCGAGACTCGTCACTAAAGACAATACTGTTCCATTTCTGATCCCAGAGTGACCGTTGTCTGCACCACTCAAGGCGATTACGTCGGTGTTCTCGAGATAAAGGGAGGACCCAGTGTGGCCGGTATAAAAACAAGCCAAAACTTCTCATTCGTCGGTAAACACTTCGCATGCCAATAGGGCTTCCGTGTTCTGCAAACCATTCATTTGCAATGGACCTGGTAGTGGAGAAACGGTCCCTTAAGGCCAATAATCTTAGGCGGCGATCTTCACGGTCTGTTGTTCTACGGCGGCATCCAGTGCCGCTTGCTCTTTGCGTACGGCCTTCTCGAAGCCATGCCTGACAACACCTAACCACAGTGTCTACACTTTTTTGCACTCTAACTGCAATTGCCCGAAAAGAAAGTCCAGCTTCCCGAAGTCCCACTATACGGCCCTAACAAACTCACTAAGTTGACGAAATCGTACAGGTCTCCGTACTCTAGGCATCGTAACCGATCATAAAGTATCTCAAGAACCAAAATCCGCCAACGTTGATTCTTCACTGCGGCTGAAATATTCATTTTTAGAGCGTTAGTGAATTAAAAAAAAGCAGTATAAAAACCGGAATGTCCAACTGATAAGGCTGAACATTTTTTCTCTTGTTATTTAAACTGGGTGTTCGGATTTATATGTCACTCAGTATATTTAGGCTGCTCAAGTCGTTTTGCAATACACTACTGTCGTCCATGGTTTCAATTTTACAAAAAATCTTCAAGTCATCTGCATGTAGAAGACAGCTACTGTGTACCTCCCCAACGACGTCATCAATGAAAATTTGTAAAAGCAAAGGGCCAAGAGCAGACCCTTGAGGTACGCTGGAAGAAGGTATAATCTGAGTGGAGGTGAGCATCTGCTTGTAAGATAAGATTTGAAAAAATTCAAGAATTGACGGGTCAACCCTTGCGTAGCGAATTTCTTTAACAAAATACCGTGATCTAGTTTATCAAAAGTCTTTGAAAAGTCAACGTTAGCAACATCTACTTGCCCCCTTCATCAACAACTTTTTAAAATGCGCCAGATTAGTTAAAGCAGATCTGCTTTGGAAAAAAACCATGTCGATTTTCAGAAATCTCGTCCTTAAGATGGGAGAAAATTATATCATGCATCATACATTCGAAAACCTTACCAACCTTGCTTATAATCACAACATCTCTATAATACTCAATGACACAACGTTCGCCTTTTTTAAATATGGGAGTAATCCTGGATGTTTTCCAAGCCACGGGAAATGTTGTAGTATTAAGAGATGTGCTATACAGATAAGCTAAAGGCTCAGCTAAAACAAAAGCACAGTCTTTCAGTAAAAATGCAGGGATTAGATCTGGAGTGGAAAATACCTTGGGTTTAATCGTTTTCAAAGCGGCAAGGAAGCAAACAAAATGTTAGTTGGGAGTGTTGCCCGTGAATTGGAAGAGTCAACCTACTTGTCGCCGTTTCTTGTGCATAATAAACCATGAGGTTGTTCTTACGTGGGAAGTAAAACGAAGCCAATTCGATTGCGTAGGTGGTGGTATCGTGACCTAGGATCCAAACAATGGTATTTAGTAACGGGAACGTACGGGTGTTCGGCGACCTATTCCGACATGGCGTGTCCAATATCCGTCAGCGACAACACTAAAAGCGCCCATTCGGCGCTATTATTTAATGTTTAACTGAAACCATAATTGCCGGTCTGCAAACCAGTACCGGGTAATTATTTTAGACTGCGTCCACGTCCACTGATCGCACGGTCCAGTTATTCACTCCCATTCAGCATTAATTGATGGGAAATATAAAACGTAGAGCTGGGCTCATTCAGTTCTGATTCAAGAGGCCAAAGATTTGGTCCCACGAACCATCGTACTAGTACCTAACTGAGCATGCATAAATTGTACAACAGAAAATGGAAATGATTCTGTTCCTGGCTGGTCAAAAAATTCCGTAATGATTACGAATCGGTTCTAATTCTGATGGAGAACTAAGGACCGTATCGTCAGCCGTTTCTACAATTGTGGGACACTTTTATGAGCTCCTTGATTATCAATGTATTCTGCTGTTCCGTGTCAGCATCGTATTTCGAGGTTATGTTACAAATATCTATTTGCATCAAATTGTTCATGCTGTTGATTTATATCATCTGTTATATCATCATGAAATTTGCTACAATTCAAACAGGAAAGATAGCCTCACAGTAGAAACGCCCCAGCCATTCTGAAGGAGAGAAAATCCAAAAGAAGATGAAAATCAAGGAGGCCACAAAGGCATCCAAGTGCGGTGCCTCCAGTGTTGCCAGATCGGACGCTACGTTACCAGTCTCACTTCTTATCTTACAGACCTCGTATATCCTGAACATAAGGTATGCTTCTAGCAAAACACAGTGTTGCGTATATTTATTTGCCAGGGCAGTCTTAATCCACAGCTTTCCTGGGATCCTTATCGATATGTTTCTACAGTCTCGTATGTTACAATAACGATAATTATTATATTTTCCATGTGAACCAGTAGAAGCCATGTTTATAAATGTCCAAAACGGACGCAGGAAGGTAAACGCATATTAAAACAAGAAAGATTGATATTCAAATCAAGTTGGGTACTTTATTTTGAAGGTTCATTTATACCATTTATGTATGAAAAATAATATCGCTCAAATGTTCACCACGACTGGATTTACAGACGTCAACGCGATGGTCGAAATTTTCAATGACATTTTGCAACATGGTCGGTTCTATGGCATTTATCTCGGCAATGATGTTGTTTTTGAGTTCTTGGAGGGTGGCCGGTTTGTTGACGTAGAGTTTGCTTTTCAAATATCTCCATAAAAAGAAGTCCAAGGGAGTCAAATCGCATGATCTTGGTGGCCATGGCACATTTCCTCTGCGCGAAATCACGCGATCACCAAAGAAGGACTGCAATCGATGGATATTGACGTCGGTTGTGTGGCATGTTGCACCGTCTTGTTGGAAATAAACATCGTCCATATTCATTCCTTCAAGTTGCGGCAAAGAATAGTCCTCTTTCATCACGTGATATCGCTCAGAATTGACGGTAACGGCGTCCCCGGCCGCATTTCCGATGCTGCTTTTTGACCACAATGCACACCACACAGTCACTTTTTGAGGATGCATCGGCTGCTCTTGATACTCACGGGGATTTTTGTTCGCCCAGATGCGGCAGTTTTGCTTGTTTACCGTCCCATTCAAAGTGAAATGCGCTTCGTCGCTGAACATGATTTTTGATGAAGAATTGGCATCAATTTGGCGGTATTCAAGGAGCCAATCTGAGAACGTTCGGCGCGAAAAATGGTCGGCCCGACGCAGCTGTTGCGTCAATTGGATCTTGTAGGCGTGTACATTCAAATCCTTGTGGAGAATGCGGAGCAAACTGGTTCTCGAAATGCCCAATTCTTGGGATCGACGCGTTGTTGATTGTTTCGGATCGTCTCTCACACTCTCCTTCACAACAGCAATATTTTCCGGTGTGCGAACGCTCCTTGGCCGGCCAAGCCTGGCAGATATGCCACAGAACCTGTTGCCTTGAATTTACGCACCAGACGACCGATGGTTGTTTCGTTTGGGCGGTTGTTGCGACCGAAATGTTCACGAAGCGCGCGAAATGTGTTTTTTATTTTTGCACCATTTTTGTAGTGCTCTTGAATAACTTTAATGCGGTCTTCAATCGAATACGACTCCATAGCGATCAATGGCAAACATTCAACTAACAAAATGACATGTCGGTGACAGAAAACAAAGATGGCGTCTATGTCAAATTGACATTTACTTCCCTGCGTCCCTATTGGACAACCCCATATTTTTAACAGTTTGAGAGGTAACGCTGCTACAAATGGTATGAGTTCAGATCACATTGATTAAGGTCATACATGGCTGACAGCATTTTCGCCTGCCTAAGAAAAATATACTATATTATATTAATGTATTATAGCCTGTTAGGACTGCCAAAAATATATTAATAGTTTTTTTGGTCCAATAGCACACATAATGACCAGTTGTGACATAGTTAAAGAAGTGTCAACTAGCCTATTCTGTGATCTTGACTGATTAAATTTCCTCCAATATCCTACGAGCCCCTTCCCACTTCATTTGGCCCACTTCAAGATTTGTACCAAAATATGCCTTTAAAAACTAAACATGACGAAACTATTTAGTTCTAAAACAATTTATTTTCTCAAAAACATTTTAGATACACTCTAGTCGTAAAAAATACATATCTGAAATCACTTAGACCTATAACTAATAAAACATCTGAACAAATAAACAATGTGCAAATAAATGCGCGAGGTTAACAAAGCAACAATTGAAAGATTACCATTGGGTAACATCACCTTTATTTTTTATTACGGCTGAAATTCTTTGGGGCATAGTGTTAACCAAGTTTTGGCAAAAATTTGGTGTAAAACAATCCCATATTTCTTGAAGTTCGGTGATTGTACGAGCAGGATGTTGTCGTAGATCCTTTTTCATCTCGCGCCACAAGTTTCAATAGGTGACAGATCTGGACTTCTAGAAACAAATTTCAAAAGTGGTACATTATTTTCTTCCATCCATTTTATAGCCTTTTTTGAGGTATGGCACGCTCCACTATCTTGCTGAAACACAAAATCTTGGCCGGATGTCAAACATTCTTCCATCACTGGTAAAGCGATTCTTCTAAGCTTGCCAAATATTTGTTTCTATCCACATTTCCATCAATAAAATGAAGTTTTCTTACTCCCTTTGGTGACATACTGCCCCATGCCATAATGGATACTGGAAATTTCACTTTTCTCTTCAGACAGTCAACATGGAATGCTTCATTTTTTTGCGAATAACTCTACTGCGACTGTCACCAACACAAAATTCGAATCGGGCCTCATCACTCCATTGTATTGTACACCATTGTTGAGGTCTCCATTGTCTATGTTCTTTCGCCCATCTAAGCCGATTTTTCTTTTGCAGTGGAGTTAATAGTGGCTTTTCTTTGGCCTATAAGCAAGTTGTGCAACTTTAGGGTTTTTACTTCACCTTTTTTTATAAGAAAACTTACCTTGCAAGTGCTAAATCCCAGTTTGTGAGCCTCTCTATGAGTTGTGGACCTCGAAATTCTCCTTCCAACAGCGTCACTCCATGGAGCACTTAATTGTAAATAATTATCACGCCTGTTTTTCACGATTATTCTTCATAATGCTCTTCGGTCAGCATTTGTGATATTACTTTTTTTCACATATCGTGGCTTAATATTAACTGAACCAGTTACGTTGTATCTTCTAACAATATTTCTCACACTGTACCGCGATAAGTCTAACAAGGTTGCAATTTCTGAGTTTGATTTCCCAGAATTACAAAATTTAATTATCAGTAACCGAATTTCCTCGCTAATAACCTTTCCTCTACCCATTTTAAAAACCTTAACTAAACTAAAAAGCTATTTTAAACATATTCTGACAGCTGTGATTAATAAAAACAATTGTCATGGCTTTTATTTTTCGCAGCCACCTATGCGTTATAGACTTATTTTGTATTGAAATGAAATTGATATGCTAGAATTGCAACATGTGTTATTTTTATGTTGCAAATTTGATTAGGGAGTGATAAAGTTGGTGTTTTCTACTATATATTAATATTTTAAACCTATAACACCCTGCTACATTTTTATTATTTGTGTTTGATAAGAAAAAACTAAGATTTCAATAGTTGGGCCAACTGAAGTGGGAAGGGCCTCGTATATGCTTTGTGGATCACAATCGATTGAATTAGTTGAACCAACCATCTGAAGATCTCTCAGAAGATCCTAATTCCTTTGACCATAACGAATCGGTTTGCCGCACCAGATTGAATCACCGCATGCATCTCTAATCCATTTTCAAGATAAATTGATATATACAAGACTGAATATTGTCGTAATTAATTGTTTTAACACGGCATGCTGTTCTTTTCGGATAGCCAGATCTGATCTTATGATTTATTTATACTAGGCTGTTACAGTTATTGAATAAATACCGTATAATGCGATTAATCAGAGTTCGACCTTGTAATTACAGACAGTGTAACGTATTACAGTAGTATCTGGTTGTTGCAGGTGGAATGCAGCATTTTTAGAGAACTGATCAAGCGTGTAACGATTTATCGCGTACCGAATGAGACTTGACTCATTCCGATTGGACTGGAACATATGTTCTACAGGCAATTTGAGGAAGAGATGGTTATCCTTTGGACAAGATAGACATAGTAATTAGTACTGTTAATGTGTCCAGAGGTACCCAAGGTAGAATCGCGTACATTTTCTCGTGTTTATTGCGATGTATTCTCTGACAGGCGTTAGAGCCTTGTTCTGGTTCCAGAGACCGCTTTAGTTAACAAGCCATCTGTGCTCCAGTCTTGCTCAATGCTCTTAAGATAATCTCCGATCTATAGGAGCAACATTTTTGAACGATTCTTGACGATTGACATTCCTTGGATTTTAAACGAAAAATCATGCGTACTTGAGGGACGTCCAAGGGAATATTTGAATATTAGGATCTTACAGTGGACAATTGTCATCACAGACTAGCAACGATGTCAGGGAATTTTTTATGTACTAGCTGTATCTATTTTAACATTTTGAAGATACATTTTGGTATTTTCTGAATTCCTGCATGTAGAGCGCTGTCATCAGCGAAGCTGTGGATTGGGTTGATCTGCGTGGCCAGCGTCCAGAAAGACCGACTGCCATTGCGCTGCAACATTACCCCGTGCCTAACTTTTATGTCGTGCTGGTTTTTGGCATTGCGAACCTCTTCGCTATATTTGTTTCTGGACTCGACGTTGGCTTGTCTGTGCTCTACAGAGGGGTTTTGTAAGAAGGTTCGGTGAGCCACAACTCCCCCGTTCTTTCTCATATTGGAGTGCACCTCGCAGTTTGGTTAAGATGGTTAATCGGTGCAGACTCTGAGATTTTTGTCTCCGCCAAGGAAAGCACGGCGGGACGATCGGATTGCAGGTAGTGATGAACAGCATCAATGTTGCTGTTAATCCCGCAGATGTACTGAGGTATTACAATCACTTGAACGGGAAGATGCTGTATACTGGATACAAGCATTTTCCACAGCCCCGCTGAGTAGGAGTCAAATGTGAAATGTTGATCTGAAAAAAATACTTGATCTTTGAAGTCGAGGCTGTGCGTTTTATGATCTTTTTATGAAAAAGTTCGGCCACATGTGAAACTAATAAATCTTCAAATATTATAACATTTTTAGCCCAAGAATAGCTCTTTTCAACTATACTACAACTATTTAAAACTGTAATGACTCATACGCGTGATCAACACGTGATCAGAGCTCGATCCCGGCTTCCTTCCAGTACAGCCGTATAGCGTACGACATATGTCGTTTCTGTGGCTTTGCGGTGGTCAACAGCACAGACAGAGATGGAAATAATGGCTGATTGTTCTCCGCCGGTAGAACCAATGAAATCAAAGTCGCGCCTCGACCGGCAGACTCATAGGCGTCGGCAAAGCATTGGAACGTGTTTCGTTGAGCGATCGCATATTGTGTGTTTTTATAAGAATTGTTGTGTGATTGTTATTGTTGTGGTTTCTGTGGTTACTGTTTTGGTTATACTTAACCATGGAGAGTACAAATGGCACGAGTGGAAGTACTGAAAGCCAGGGAACAAGTAGACGGCTTCGTAAAGCACTGAAGAGGGGCGCGAAAGAAATCGTGCTCAACGTGTTCAATTATCTGAACAGAACTATGTCGCAGGGAGATGCACTCGCGCGTTGTGAAAGTATGACAGGCGTTCCAGAGTGGACCATTCGCAGGGTGGTGCATGAAAAGAAGAAAACTGGAGCTACTACTGATCCAAAGTTTAATTTGAAGGGACGAAAGGCCGTTAAATTGGATGACGATAGCAAAATGGCGTTAAGGCGAACCGTACATTCATTCTTCTTTAGGAATGAGATACCAACCCTCAAGGCTGTACATGCAGCGATCAAGGAAAATGAAATTATACCCCAAATGAGCGTCGAGGTAATGAGGAAATCCCTGCACGATATTAATTTTCGTTACGAAACGCGTAATCGGAAGTCAGTATTGATAGAGAGACCTGAAATAGTCGCCTGGCGTCGAAAATACCTACGCGAAATGATTGAATATAGGCGACAGAGCAGAAAAATCTATTATTTGGACGAGACATGGGTAAATGCAGGTCACACAGTTAAAAAAACCTGGATAGACAAAAACGTAGTGAGTAACCGACAAGCAAGCAGTGAAGGTTTGTCAACAGGTCTTCGTGGACCGTCAGGGAAAGGTCAAAAATTGATCGTAACTCATATTGGCAGCGATAGTGGCTTTTTAGAAGAGTGTGACTTGATTTTCGTCTCTAAGAAAGGAGGTGTTTACCATGACTAAATGAATGCCAGCTGCTTCGAGAGCTGGTTTCAAGGGGTGCTTCAGCGAGTTGAGCCCAACTCTGTGATCGTCATGGATAATGCTTCCTACCATAGTCGTCGAGCCGAAGTGTACCGACTATGGGATCTCGAAAAGTTGACATGCAGCAATGGTTGCGCGAAAAAGGAATCCCATTTGACGATTCATGTTGAAAGCGGAATTGTATGAAAAAATTAAACAGCACAAACCTGCGAACATTAGTTACGTGACTGATGAGATGGCCCGTCAATGTGGTGTTACTGTGCTGCGGTTACCGCCCTACCACTGTGAACTGAACCCAATAGCTCATCTGGGCTCAAGTGAAGGGTTATACTGCGCGCCATAACACAACCTTAAAATCACCAGACGTTAAGGTTTTACTTGAGACTTCCATACAGCTAGTAACGCCCGGAGCTTGGCAGAATGCTATCCGTCATGTTGTGAAGGAAGAAACAAAAATGTGGCAGCTTGACCACCACATCGACACCATCATAGAGCCAGTTATAGTCAATTTCAACGAGGAAAGCGATAGCGACAGTTTATTACTGTCAGATGTAAGTGGAAGCGACGATGAATAAAGGTAATTCCCAAATTGTTTACTTACAATATGTTTCAAACCACTCTTTATTAAGCATGTGACAAATCTAGTTCACCCATGTTAAACATTCATACCCCGCCTATGAACAGCCGACTACTGGTAGTTAAGTGATGTCCACGTGAACATCGATGAGTCATTACAGTTTTGGATAGTTACAGTATAGCCCAAGTTTGTTACAATCGGCTCAGCTGTCTCGAAGAGACGGAAACGCCAGTAGGCGTGGCAAGTAAAATTTCCCGAACGCGAAAAAATCCTCTTATTACCATGAGCAGTAGCATTAACAAAACGGATATATAATGATTTAATTTATTTGCCTAGCCGTTATAAATGCGCTGTACATTCTTTAGTTTAATGTTTTCCCATAAGTTCTTGCATGGCTACTTCTTATTATAGATCTTTGTAATATTATTACAAGCTCGGCTTGTTAATACAGAAAATCTGCCCGTTATTCATTATTACGAAAAACCTTAGAATGATTTACAGATTTTGAGTAAAATAATTTAGAATGCTTGTTGCCTATATTCAGATAACCTCGCTCTGTGAATCCGCTATTCGCTATAAAATCGAGAAGGCATAAGTTTCCATTACTTAGTAAAATTTAGCACAAAAAAACGTCCAGAATTTATCATCAAAATGCATACGATCAGCAAAAAAAATCTTTCTGACTTCGATGGTAGCCTGTTATGATAACTGTCGCAGCCTACTGTGAAGGACAACTGTTGAATCTTCCCTTCGATACGATTTTGTGCATTTAAAATCCAAGATCCAAGACATCGTTCTTCAATGATAACACTGATCAACAGCCAAAAAATATCCTAAATAAAATCAACAAAATATTACTATTTTTAATGTGCTAAAACCGGAATGAAACTTATTTTTTTAGAGTTTTAGAGATACGGTAATTATATGTGTTCCTGCTGTGACAGTGTTAATATACTGTAATTCACAAGAATGCACGTGCTACATTTTTATATTCGGCAGGGAAAGATGATGTAATCGGCATGATTGTGTTACGTTATACATACGTGTACATTATATTGTTTTATATTAGTCATTTTTTCCTCAGTTGGCTGACAGCGTTCATGCAAGATGTCTCGAAAGTGTGTAAACAATCCAGATCAGTTTTGTTACGTGTGTGGTGATGTGACTTTTGCGTCTATTACTCCACTAATAACAAAGGCATATCAGCTTTATTTCGGTTGTAAACTAGGTGATCAAGACAAACAGTGGGCACCCCACATCTGCTGTAATACATGTGCTTCAAGTCTGAGGAGCTGGTTAAATGGCAAACAACGGTCTATGCGCTTTGCTGTCCCAATGGTTTGGAGAGAGCCTACAAATCATATTAATGATTGTTACTTTTACATGGTACCTTGTGTTGGACAAGCCACAGGTATGTCCAAGAAAAAAAAATCGGTTATTAACTACCCAAACATACCATCTGCGATGAGACCTGTGCCTCACAGTGACGAAAATCCTATTCCAAAACCCCCAGAATCCTACACTTGCGAATCAGAAAACGAATCAGATCATGGCGATCGAGTGATTCGTCAGGAAGAAGATATGCCATCAACATCAAGAGATCCTGATTTTATACCAAGCACGTCATGCCACCAACCGCACAAAATAACACAGTCAGAATTAAATGATCTTGTAAGAGATTTAGAACTTCCAAAATGTAAGGCAGAGTTACTTGGATCAAGACTGCAGCAGTGGAACTTGTTAGAAGACGATGTTTCGGTATGTGTTTTTCGTAAACGCCACAAACACTTAGAACCATTTTTCAATATGGAGAATAACTTGGTTTTCTGCAGTAACATTAACGGCTTACTGGCGGCTTTAAATATAAACTATAACCCAGAAGAATCGAGATTGTTTATAGACAGTTCAACATTGAGTTTAAAGGCAGTGTTATTGCATATTGGAAATATTTTACCATCTCTTGCTGTAGGGTATGCAGTTCACATGAAAGAATCATATGACAATATGAAGTACCTATTGACATGCATAAAATACGATGAGCACCAATGGCATATTTGTGGCGATTTGAAAGTTGTTGCACTTTTACTTGGGCTGCAGCTAGGCAACACAAAGTTTTGCTGTTTTTTGTGTGAATGGGACAGTCGGGCAAAGGCACTTCATTACACCAGACAAAACTGGCCTGTTCGGCAATTCCTAGAGCCAGGTCAAAAAAATTTACAGCATATGCCATTAGTAGATTCGAAAAAAAATTTATTACCACCACTGCATATCAAGTTGGGCCTAATGAAAAACTTTGTCAAGGCATTAGATAGAGATGGGTCAGCTTTTCAATACCTGCGTCAGAAGACTAAGTGAGGCAAAGGTTAAAGAAGATATTTTTGTTGGGCCACAGATTCGAAATATTCTGAAAGATACACAGTTTGAAAACACTTTAACAGGTATTGAAAAAACTGCTTGGAATGATTTCCGTCTGGTGGTCACTAATTTCTTGGGCAATAGAAAAGCTGACAACTATAAAACCCTTGTCAAAAATATGCTGTCATCGTATCAAAAGATGGGCTGTAATATGTCTCTTAAGATACATTTCCTACACTCACACCTGGACTTCTTTCCTGACAATTGCGGAGCCGTAAGTGATGAGCACGGCGAACGTTTTCATCAGGATATTTCAACAATGGAAAAAAGGTACCAGGGAAAGTGGAATCCTTCCATGCTTGCAGACTACTGTTGGACTCTTGGTAGATATGCTCCAGAAACGATCCATAAAAGAACAGCAAAAAGACAGCGCATATGTGATTCTTATAAGTATATGAATCTTGTTACTTTTTTTAATATATCCTTAAAAATAAAAAGTTTTTTTTCTAAACCGCAACTAATTTTTTTATTTCATTGTCATTTTTGGATTCAGCGCCCCAAAATTAACAAAGAAGTGCACTTTTCCCACAAGATACAATTAAAAAACTAAAATTTGTTGTCCAGTGTAATTAATGCTACTTTAGACTCTTGTAGGTTTCTCTCTCTTCGAATTCGTTGCTCGCAAAATGTCTGGCTTCAAATCAGCGAATTCTTTTCCCATGTTCTGACGATACAACGTCCTCTGCAAAATTTTGGACACATTCGCATTACGACGTTCCTCGTCTCGCCTTGAACCAATTTTCGCATTGTTTTCAACCGCCAGCTCTGAGACTATGGGCCATACGTCCCGCGTGGCATGAATACATAAATGATGTTTTAAGTAGCCGCAGAGTTGTCTTCATAAAAATTTATGACCTTTCTCGGTAGGACATAAATTATGCGTATAATTGAAAAAGAGTACCAAGCTAACTAAACTCAACTCGACTAACCGCCGTGAAAACAATTTAGTGAAGTTATTCTTCCAAAGTGGGGTCACGCTTCTGAAGCTTGCGGCACATGCACAGCTTAAGAATATGAGAGCGTGCTTCAGGGGGAAGCGTTCTTCATTTTCCAGGGACGGGTTAGGGCTGGTAGGCCGTGATCTACGAAACAAAAATTCGCTTGTTTTTGTGCATTGGATTCCGACCTTGAGAATAATCCTGAGTAGGTTTCCCAGGCACTAAATTAATCTGCTTAAGAATTATTTGTTTGACATGTCGCTGTATGTAGACGGGATATTTAGTGATATTCTGCGGCCTATTCGCGGAGTGCCGCAGGGCACACCATTAGGCCCGATTGTCTCATTTATGTTAATGACCTATTCTTACTTGACTGTCAATATAGTATAACAACTCTTGCAAATTACACTGTCCTGTACTATCAGCCAGGCAGTTTGTAGTACCTTATAGACGGCATAGATAGACAGAATATACTTGACACCAGATACTACTGAGTAAGTTATCTCATTATGGAATGTCAGATATAATTCTAAGGTTCTTTAAGTCATATTTGCTAAATCGTCAACAAACAGTGAAAACTGATCAGGGAATTTCCTCCACTGAGCCAGTTCCTCTCCACGGTTCAGTATTAGGTCCATGACTATAACTGATTTATACGATCGATCTGCAAGACTGTTTAGTCCACTGTTGTATGCAAACTTATGCAGATGATACTCAGTGTTTGGTTTCGATCCATCAAAGGTTGATGAAGTTTCTTTTAAAGTTAATTTAGATTTGGCTAACATCAGTGATTACTGTAACAAACACTGCTTGAAGATAAATCCTAATAAAATTACTGCAATGTTGTACTGTTCGAAGAACTCCTACCGTGAAATGGAGCAGAGCATATGTGTTGTTTTGGATGAGACACTCATCCCTTTTGTGGATTACGCCAAGAATCTCGGTGTTACCCTTAAATATGAGATTCGATCGGCATGTCTCTTTCTTATCTAGAGTAACGTATACGCATTTGAAACTCCAATATCCAAAAACTGAACTGTTAGTGTTTGTTTAAGAAAAAATTAAAAATATTCATTAGGTAATGTTTTTGGGTGAAGTTCTGAAGTTTCTTCTTTGTAGCATACTTGTGCATTTTTAAGATTTGTCATTTTCTGGACGAATAATAAAATTACATATATGTATACAGTGAAAGCTCCCATAAGCGGACACTCACGGTTCCGTAACTTTTGTCCGCTTATGGGAGGTGTCCGTTTAAAAGAGAGTATGTAAGTATAGAGTATAAATAACGGGGTATATAATCATGAGGAAATGAGGTATTATAATCATGAGAAAAATGAAACAGAAACTCGCCACATTTTTAAAGTATGTATTTATGCTATATATCTATATAATATATGTACATATACGCATACAAAAACATAAATGCTTCAATACATGGTACGAGAATTAAAAAAAAAACATTATTCTTTAGCTTGTTGAAAAAAGTTTAAAATGTTTGTCTGACGAAATGTCACCATCTTTTGCTGAAGGAGATAATTTTCGTAATAACTTTCTAAATTTTTCAAATGTTGAAATGCAGTGAAATCATCTTTAGCAAATTTTTTCAATATAGAAATATGATTTAGAGCTTCCCCATATGAATTTATCGTTTTTGAACCGCTTAGTGAGTCCACCAGTTCCACTTCTTCTTCTGAGTCGTTTGGACTACCATATTCAAGTTGGCCTGGGCTTTCTACATCCAAATTCGAAAAGTTGCCAATGGCATTTTCTTCTGTTGTTATGTTATTGTCTATGGCCAGGAAATCATCTACTTTCTGGGGATCTGCTACTCCTAAATGTTTGGCATGTCGCAGTAACTGAGCAAGTGTCGCTAAGGGCAGATCGTCTTCAGCATCGCAATAATTTTGCTCAGCAAATTCTGAGCTACATTCACTTTTTCTGAATCCAGCTTTGCCAAAACAGTTTTTAATTGTAGAGGAATTTACTTTATTCCATGCTGTTTTTATAAAATACAAAGCTTCTAACACATTGATAGACTTTGTAAGCTCAGATAAGCTTTGACCATCGTCAATTTTTGTTAAAATATGTTTTAAAATCAAGTGCCGATAATAAAATTTAAAGTTCTGTATGACACCTTGATCCATGGGCTGACAAACAGAAGTTGTGTTTGGCGGTAAAAATATAATTTTCACATTTTTCATTTTCATATCACGAGGATGAGAGCATGCATTGTCTAAAAATAAAAGAACTTGCCTTTTTTGGATTCTCATTTTCCGGTCGAATTCGACTAACCACTCAGACATGATTTCTCGGGTGATCCATGCCTTTTTGTTGGATTTCCAAGTCGCTGGTAGATCCTTAATAGCAACGTTTTTTAAAGCACGGGGACGAGCCGCTTTCCCGATCACAATCAAATCGCATTTTTCACCGGCCATATTTGCACAGAATAAAATGGTTAGTCTATCTTTAGACAACTTTCCACCCACACATGTTTCTCCTTTAAAGGACAGGGTTTTGTCGGGCAATGCGCGAAAAAAAAGTCCACTCTCATCTGCGTTGTACACATCTTCTGGTTTGTAGCCAAGCAACATGAACGGAAGTTTCTCCAAAAATTGTGACACATCAACTTGATCTTGATCTTCGCCAGATATGCATTTGAAACTCACACTATGTCTCTTGCGCCACTTTTGCAGCCACCCGTCGGACGCACTGAAATTATTATAACCCAAAGTAGTGGCGATTTCTTTAGCTTTCATTTTCACTAACGGCCCTGAGATTGGAATGTTCTGACTTCTAGCTTTCACAAACCACTCAAAACATGTTTTGTCTATAGCAAAACCTTCCTTTTTTAAAAAATCCTTCTTTTGATTTATATTAGTTCCTGATTGCCATTTACTGCTGATATCTTCCTTATTTTTGGCAATTTCAGCTGCTTGCGTTTTCCCAATATTAAACCTCTTTGCCAAATGACGAACTGAAACACTTTCTCTGTCTAATACGTTAACAACTTCCATTTTTTCCTTTAACGAGAGCATCCTTTTTTTTGGTGCCATTTTACAGTTACAATAATAAAATACGTAACTCAATCAACTACGAATTTGCCTGAACTGAAGACAAGCCACAAGATTACATACAGGCTACCCAACGAAATGCGTAAATGGGGAATCACCTAATATAAATCGGGAAATTACCGAATTTTATGTATGTAGATATGTGCATTGCAATAAGCGGAACTAAAAAATCGTCCGGGTATTAGAGTTTCGCGTCCGCTTATGGGAGATTTTTTGATCACATACAGGAAAATCTAGTGTCCGCGTCCGTTTATAAGAGCGTCCGTTTATCGGAATGCATTTAACATTGAAAATTGATGGCTGAAATTCGGTTCCAGGAACTTTGTCCGATTAAAAGAGGTGTCCGCTTATAGCAGCTGTCCGCAAGGAGAGCTTTCACTGTATTTCTTTAGATCATTCGTTGTTCGACCTTTTTGTGTGTTTATAATTGATACAATACATCTTAAGTTATTTGTTTTTAATTTTACCGTTTTTATTATTCAAATACCTTATAAATGTGAATTAATATATGTTTTTACGATATTACTGTATCTACAGGTAAAGTATCATTCTATTATATTATTTTGCTTTTTCCTTTCTCCACGCACAGGGCAGAATCCTCTACTATTGCTATCGTTATTTCCGTTTCTCTCTTTTTTTCTGCTTCAATAAATATTATTATCATTGTTATTAATCGTTATTAAAAAAAACAAAAGAGGAATTACTTTTTGCTGTTTGAAAATACTCAGAAATTATCGCTATTTAGTGGTTGAAATGACCCCAAAATCTTCGTCAATTTTTTAAGTTGTAACGGTTTCACCGTCCGATCGTATTTATTAAATCACTTCTCGATTATCATTTCATTAATCCCATCTCTAGCTTTTTTGCTTGGAAAATTTTCCGCTTGGAGCGCTTGATGCGGAGTTCCTGATCCTCGCGCTTTTTTTTCACCTGAGCCGCCGATCGAACAACGGCTAGAAATTTCTTCTCAGTAGCACAAGGTTATATAGCACCATGTGCTAGATTTCTAGAATGTGTGTCCGTATAGGACAAAAATGATTGGGGCCACCCCCTTTCTCTTTCCCTTTCACTTTGCCTAGCCTTGGCCAATATTTTCACCCATGCATGTGCCTTGGCAGCGCCATCGCCTTTAACTTCGCCTACAACTGGTTACGAAGCCACTATATGTGAGGTCACCCCTCACAACTGGGACCTCCCCTTCAAGCCCCTGGCCATCCTGGCTTCAGTCGAGTAAAAATGGACCAGCGAAAGATAAGTCGATAGCGTTATAGCAGCGCCAAAGATGTAAAACTTATTTTGTTATTTTTGTAAAATTGTAATGAAAATGCCTTTTTTTTGTTAAATAAAATCTGTTAAATTTTTGTGTTCTGTTTGTTCTTCTATCCTCTAGCCAAGCCATGGTCGACACACAGCTACACGCCTGTAGATGTCTTCATGCCACCGACTGAGCTACCGGAAGCTAATGGTAACCCCCTTTCTGTGATTGTGCAGAAAAGTTGGAATCTTCATTGCATTCCATCTTTTCTGGACTTTTTTGCGGAAAGGAAGTGTCACATAAATTGGCACCCGCAACGTGAGGCTTCGATAGGTGTTTGGCTTTGTCGACAAGTGGTTTGCTAGTGGAAGATTGGCAAACAGAACATAGTTTTCAAAATTCTTTACAATCTTTGGCAGCATTTCTATTTTTAATTGCTTTTGGTACTCAAATTTCTAATTCCTTAATCATCCTTACTTTTTGCTTAATGTTTAAAATTTTTATCAAAAGATTAAAATTTTTCCACCTGTTTATTTCATAGGCATACTATTAACTTTTAAATTGTCTTGTTTAGTTGTCAGCGAGATCATTGCCAGAATTTTTTTGTCTCACATACTACTACAGTTTTTATTTACTGCTGGGGACAGTTATAACTTTTTTCTCATTGTACTTTTGAGATTGATGATATTTTGATATTTTTTTTTGTTGTTGAATATTGATAGTCTGGGGACTTTAGGTTTCCCAGCATTTTTGTCGAATATCATCAAACTTTTGATTGAGGTTGTGACTATTGTTGTTGATAGTTTACATATTCTTATATGCTTTTCATTTTTGATCACTAACCTCTTAGTTTTTGAAAGTATTTCTTCATGTGCAGTTTTTTGATTTCTTGAGACTTTTCATGTACGCATATATAGCCTAATTGTTGGATCTCTGGTGTACTGATATAGCTCTAATGATGTTTGCTACGTAGGAAATTTACTTTCAAAATTATTTTTGCCTTCCCCAAATGTATTTACTTTTTGAATTTTTGACTGTACTTGAACTTTTGATCATTTGTTTTCATTCTGATGGCAATAATCTACTGACTAGAGTTATCTGGAGTAAATCATTTTGCGATTTATCCATTTTTCTGAATTGTATGAAATTGATATTCATAATTTTTCGTATACTTTGGCGGTTTACCTTTTTTTCAAGTATTGACACTTGGACATAGTACCTTGATACTTACCTTTCTTTTGTTTCAAGAAACAAATGATGTTTTTCTTGACTATATTTTTGCTACTTTTCAATGAGGGGGTGACTCCTAAATCATTTTTACCTATACAAAGACACACATACTCATTTATGATAATTAAACTTCAACTTGTTGTTGAAATAGTATACGTTCCTCAGTAACTATTGTAGTAATTTTGTCTCTTGTTTGGAGCAAGAGTTTTCATAATTTTAATGTTTTATAGTTTTATCTGGCATATTCTTTGGGGGAAATTAGAACATTAGTGTCTGATTTTCCATTGGATTAACAGGACTTGAACGTCTCTGTACTCTTTTCGGCTGCTCCTGTTTTGTATTGAAACTTTTTGTTTGTATTGTTAGTTTTTTATAGTGTTTTAGATCCTTGTCATTTCTTGACGTATTCAGGTTTTTAACTTTAATTTTTTTCTTTCAAGTGTTTCTTTGAGGTTTATTTCTCAATCATGGTTCAGTCTAGACTAAGCCCAAATGACTTATTAAGTCATGAACTCCACTACGAGATTCATATCAGAGGTTTGGAAGTCCCTAATACCGTGGAGGATAAACGTAAAGTTTTACGTGGCTTATTAGCACAGGAATTTCAAGGGCGTAGTTTCTCAGAAACTTCTGTGACTATTCCTTTTGATGAGGATGAGACTGAGATAAGACTCTCATTCAATAAACTCACTGAGATGATCTCTAGATTTACTGGTGCATTTGATTCTGTTGAACATCGCAGAATTTGTGTGCGCTTATTGCATCTATCTGGTAGGATAGATCGAATGTCTCCTACTTGTGATGAGGAGATAAGTACAAAATCTAGATTAAAGACACAACTTGTTGTGTGTGAATCGGATCTTTTAGAGAAGCTTGAGATGCCATCTGCTCAATCATCTCCTCCATCAGTTCCATCTCGTCCTATTCCATTAGCATCAAATCCGCCTGTGACTGTTGCTAATCCTCAAGTATTTCCTCCAGTACATACACAGCCACTCTCTCCTATAAATTTTGCTCCACATAAAAAGATACCAGTTTTCAAATGGGGAATCAAAAAATTTTCTGGAAATAGCTCAGTTATTGAATTTCTAGAAATTGTCGAATCTCTAATGTCTTCCCGTGGTTGCAATGAGATGGATCTCTTTGCATCTGCAGGTGATCTCTTTGAAGATGTAGCCTGGACATGGTGGCATAATGGCCATCTAAGAAATAGCTTTCATGATTGGCAGGACTTGATTAAACAACTCAAGGATGCTTTCCTACGTGACAATTATGATATGAACCTAATTGATGAGATTCGTAGACGCAAACAAGATCAGCATGAACATGTTACGATATTCATTTCGTTCATGGAATCTCAATTCAATAGATTAACCTACAATACATTTACAGAAAGGGACATGGTCAATATTGTCCGTAGAAATTTATTGCCTGACTTCATAAAGTCACTTGCTCTTCATGAAATTTCCACTTTTCCTGAACTAACATCACTTTGTAGGAAATTAGAGGATTCCTTCTTGACTTGTCAACCCCACAATAGACTTTCCACTTCCAGCTTGGTTACTTCTGATAGTACTCCATCATCTCACAGAAAAGCTCCTGTATGTTGGAACTGCGAGAAACTAGGACATTCTGTTCGAGACTGTAGAGCTCCTAAGGCTGTTTATTGCTATACCTGTGGTATGAAAAATGTCACACGCTCTAATTGTCCTTCCTGTTCAAAAAACGTGAGGCAAGAAGTTTCCAATCCGACTCCCGGAACTTCTTTCGCCCAGACTCGAGGAGTCATAGACGTAAAGGGCAAAGCAACTCCAGGTCTCATTCTGAAGTCCAACAAATAGCCAAGTTAAGACAACCTTCAGCAATTAATCCCGATTTTGACATTAATCATTCACAACTTGCAGGTATGCCATCAAATGATCATTCAGAACCATTTATTCAAAAACCAAATGACAATCGTCCACATCTTTCAATATCCATTGGTGATGAAAACATTTTAGCTTTGCTTGATACTGGAAGCAATGCCAACATTCTAGGTTCATCTGGCTTATACTTATTACGTAAATTAAATCTCAACATCGATTACAGTAGTACCTTGCAAATAACAACTGCTGATGGCCAGATGCAGAATACTTTAGGTTTTGCTTTGCTGCCAGTAGGTTTTAATGGCAAAGTTCATGTCATTAAATTCATAATAGTTCCTTCCATTACACACACATTACTTTTAGGCATGGATTTCATCCTAAAATTCAATTTCAACCTTGATTTTCATACTTTTTCATATCAATCTTGTGCTGTAAATTGTATTCAAGGTGTGGAGAAGCTATCTAATATGGAAAAGGAACAATTATTTGAAATTGTTGAACTTTTTAATAGCATTGCACCTACTGACAGTATTGGTTGTAAACATTTATATACACATCACATTGACACAGGTGATGCAAAGCCCATCAGGCAAAGACAATATCCGCTTTCTCATGTAATGGAAAAAGCTCTTATTAAGCAAGTTGATGAAATGTTGGACATAGGTATTATAGAACCTTGCAGCAGTGCCTGGTGTTCAGCGCTCTGGCTGGTTTCCAAGAAAGACGGTTCATATAGAGTTTGTTTTGATGGTAGAAAACTAAATTCAGTAACAATTCCTGACGCGTATCCTCCTCCTTTAATAGACTCTGTAATTTCTAAAATCAGAGATGCCAGATATCTATCATCCATTGATTTAAAATCAGCATTTTTCCAGATTCCACTTGATGAAGAATCTAAATTAAAAACAGCTTTCATAGTTCGTGGTAAAGGAATGTATTGCTTTCGAAGACTTCCTTTTGGCCTTTCTAATAGTTCAAGTGCAATGTGTCGATTATTAGACATGGTTATCGGTCCTGATCTGGAACCATATGTTTTTTATTATCTGGATGATATAATTGTGGCAACTCCTGATTTTGAAACTCACCTAAGGATACTGAAAGAAGTTTATAATCGATTGAAAGATGCTAACTTGACTGTAAATTTTGATAAATGTCATTTTGCTCGCTCATCTTTGACTTTCTTAGGCTATGTTGTTGATGAGAAAGGACTTAGAACAAACCCCGAAAAAGTATCTGCACTCTTATCATATCCTCAACCAACTAATACTACTCAGATTCGAAGGTTGCTTGGAATGTTTGGATATTATCGTCGTTTCCTTAACAATTTTAGTGGTGTATGTTCTCCAATTTCAGACTTGCTTAAAAATCGGAAGAAGGGTGAACCTATCACTTGGACTCCTGATGCTGACAATGCTTTTAAGGAAATTAAGAATTTGCTAACCAGCGCTCCAATTCTTGCTAGTCCAGACTTCTCCAAGCCCTTCTATATTTGTTGTGACAGCTCAAATACTGGTGTGGGAGGCACTCTTTATCAAGAAGAAAATGGTTTGGAACATCCCATAGCTTATTTCAGTAAATCTCTCAACAAGTGCCAAAGAAAATACTCTACAACTGAAAAAGAACTGCTTGCAGTCATTCTTAGTATTGAACATTTCCGTTGTTACATAGAGCACACACATTTTTTCGTTATTTCTGATCATTCAAGTTTGCAGTGGTTGAGATCTCAAAAAACACCTTCACCTAGACTATGCAGATGGTTATGTCGTCTCTCCCCTTATGATTTTAAAATTATTCATCGTAAGGGCAAAGATATACCTGTAGCAGATGCTCTTTCGCGTTTGCATGAAAATGAGGTTAATGTGTCAGTTTTAGATCTTGCGGAATTATCTCCTGACAAGTGGTATCGTAAAATGATACGTAAGGTTGAAAACAACCCTGAATTGTATCCATCTTTTAAAGTAGAAAATAATATTCTATACAAACATATTCTTTCTGATAATCCACTTGCAGAAACTTATACTGACTGGAAAATCGTTGTTCCAGCTCCAAATAGATCTAAATTGCTCAAAATGTATCATGATGATCCTACTTCTGGTCATTTAGGAGTATTTAAAACACTATCTCGCATATCAGCTATTTATTATTGGCCTAAAATGAAGCAATCTGTTCAGTTCTATGTACACTCTTGCAAAGTTTGCTCACAATGCAAACCTAGTAATTTACCTCAAGCTGGTTTAATGGGTAAATATAGAGACATCAAGTATCCATTTCAAATGATTTCAGCAGATCTTTTAGGACCATATCCTCGTTCTAAAAAAGGAAATCGTTTTCTTTTAGTAGTTTGTGACTGGTTCACTAAACTTGTACTAGTTCATCCAATGCCTAAGGCAACTTCAAGCTCAATTGTAAAATTTTTAGAAAATCAAGTTTTCCTTATATTTGGAGTTCCTCAAATCATCGTTGTAGATAATGGTCCACAGTTCATTTCTAAAGAATTTAAAGCGCTTGCAGATTCATATAAAGTGCAGAAGATCTGGTATTCAGCAAGATACACCCCTCAGGTAAATCCTACTGAGCGAGTTAACAGAACCATCGTTACTGCAATTAGGTCCTATATCAAAGACTCTCATAAAACTTGGGATGAGTCTATTCATCAAATAGCTCAAGCAATCAGACTTGCTAAACATGAAGTCACAGGATACTCGCCCAGCTTTCTAAATTTTTACAGAAATGTACCAGTTGATGGGTCATTCTATGGAAAGATTGCACCTGTTGCCAATAATCCAGTCAATATCGACCAGAACGTCATAGATCCAAATTTTGTTCAGCAAATTCCAGAATTTTACCTTAAAGTCCAGCACAGAATGCGGCGTTCCTACGAACTTAATAGAAATAGGTATAATCTGCGTAGACGACATCTGCAATTTAATAAAGGTGATAGAGTTCTCAAACGCAATTTCTTTCAATCAAGTGCTGCAGACAACTTTTGTGCCAAACTAAGTCCAAAATTCCTTCCTTGTATTATTCATATAGTAAAATCTCCGTTAGTATACACATTGAAAGATCTCCATGGTAATATCTTGGGAGATTTTCATGTTAAAGACTTGAAACCTGATAATACGTTGAATGTTGATCATGGCAATGGTATTGATGTTTTGCGTAATGATGTAATGAGTGAGAGTTCTGATTCGGACAGCGATTAACTTTTGCTTTTGTGTATTATTATGCTTTATATACTCTCATATTCTAAAATTCAGATAAATTATTCTTGCTTAATCATTATCATTTGTAATAATACTCATATTCCCGCTCAATCGAAGGGGGCGAGTTTTTCGATCTGTACGTTGGAGCGAGTAGGTTTTCCTATATTTATTTCCTAGTACAGATGCGAACGGAGAAGAATTTCCTTTGATAATGAATAAACTTATTTGCTGTAAGAGGCAGCTGAATGTTTACTTTGGACATTTAACATCGTTGATCCTTCAACCTTTTGAAATATTACAATCAGTCCAATACTCATATTTCCGCTCAATCGAAGGGGGCGAGTTTTTCGATCTGTACATTGGAGCGAGTAGGTTTTCCTATATTCATTTCCTAGTACAGATGCGAACGGATAAGAATTTCCTTTGATAATTGCTAAGCTAATTTACTGTAAAAGGCAGGTGAATGTTTACTTTGGACATTTGTCATCGTTGTTCTTTCAACCTTTTGAACCATTACGTCAGTCCACCATTTACAGAATTTACAAGTCATAATTATTTTTCTGATTCCAATTTAATGTGTATACTTCATCTTTTGAATATTTCATTTTTCTGAGTGTACTCAAAATTTAAATTGCATTCCCGATCTAAATCATGTGACAAATACTGTGTATAATATTTTATAATGTTTTTATGCGTATATTTTCTGAATTTCCTTTACATACTTACCTACTTCTATTTTTGAAGTCTATTACTTTTGAAGTTTTTGATGGTATCCTCTTTTTGAATTCATTATAACTTTCTTCGAGAGCACAGACTTACATTGATTTTTGGTTCAAACTTTTGATGTTTGTTTACATATTTTTGAGTGGTTTTGAACTTTGACAGTATTTTGTAGTCTGGATAGTTACATAGATTCGTTGCGATGTATGCCTTGAGGGTCTTGTACTATCCACAGTTTCTTTAATTGAAAGTGTTTTCTTCATATGCATTTTATTTTCTTCTTGAGACTTGTCATATATGCTTTCCGCCTAGTTGCAAATCTGTGCGTATTGATAAACTCTTGAAATCTCTGGCGTATAAGTAAAACTCACTTTTGATATAGTAATTTATGTCTCAGTTCAATTCAATCAGTTCAATTTGATTTGAAGTAATTGTCAATTCCTTCTTGAGATTTTTCATATATGCTTTCAGCCTTTGTGCACATTTGTGCGTATTGCTAAGTCTTGAGCTTGGTTGCGACATAGCTTTCATGTTTCGCTATAGATTGTGAAATATCTGGTGATTTTGCTTTTGCATTATTGCATTTGTTTTGATAGTCTGCTCTCATAATTTTTTTTCCGACTTCTTATTTCTTTCAATTTCTGTCTTGACTTGAAGTAATCGCCAATTCTTATAGATTCAGTATAGTAATTCTCTTTCCATACTTTACACTGGTAAATTATTATAGTTTTTCTAATTTTGTAATATTTCATATTTGAACTTAACTTTCATTTTACAATTTTATGGTTATTCTCAGTGTAGACTTTGAAGTGCGCTGATGATATCAGTGATCTACATGAAAATATTCCATAGACTATAGACATTCTTGTCTAGGGCTTTGGAATGCACCTATGGTGACCCTAGAAAGTTGTCTTTCTCTCATATTTTTGCTTTAAATCAAAATTCGAATTCTTACCTGTCATATTTATTTCTATTTCTTGTTCACTAGATTGTTTTTTATATAACTCCAATTTTGCACCTACATATATCGTAGACTTTTGCATACAATTTTTGCTTGCGGCATTACTCTCATGTATCATGATTTATTAAAATATTTTGTGATTTTCGTTTCGCTATTTTGCATTTTACATGTGCTCACTTCGTTTCTCATTTATTACTCATGAAACTTTTAATATTTTGCTTACTTTTAAATTTTTTTGAGAACCCTTTATAAAATCATGCTCATATAGCTTTAATATTTCCTTTCACTTTATGATTTTAACACTATTAGATTTACAGTTGCACTGGTGTTGCACTTAGTTTTTTGGAAATTTATTTTGCTCTTTTCTATATTGAACTTCAAAATTTTTTTTAGTCTGGTTCTTATGTTGTCACATGACCCGAAAATTTTGATTGAGCTTACTCTTGAATTTTAGTTCATTGATTGAACTTAAGCTATATTTTGACTTTGAAAATCTTACTTCAATATTTCATGAATGTCTCTTATATACTTTAATTCTCTAAAAATATTTTAAATTATTTTGTAGTCTTACAGACTGCTGGCGCCCGACAATTTTTTTTTGTGGAATCAGAACTGCACTTAGATAACATCTTTTTTGATTAAAATACCTTCTTGATCAAGTTTTCATTGATTCAGTACTTGTAAATTGTTTTGTTATATGACTTGAATTCCTGATGGGATTTGTTAATTTCTTTTGATTTTCATATTTTGAAAATAGTAATGCACTGTTTTTTTTTAATATTGGATATTGGTTTAAAATATCACTGTAGATGATATTCTTTTTGGGTTTGGAGTATTGCGAGATAATCTGGCAATTGTTTTGAGAAAGATTATTATTTTTTTAGTACCTCTTATGGTTTAGGTACTTACTTAGTTTTGAAGTTTTTAGTAGTCAGTCGTGCATTTTGGATGCCATTGTGATTCGTGCTTGGACTACTTCTGAAGCTTTTGGTTTATTATTTTTCTCGTCTTAGGTATGACGATGTTTTATGTTTTGGGTTTTTCATCATATGATGATAGTTGTTTTTAAGTGCAACTTCACTGTACTTTTCAGCGAGTTGGTGCTATAACCATCCCTCTTGTTTGGTAGACTTGAGGCTATCCCTTTTTCTTCCAATTCTCTTCTAACATTTTTGTTTCTACCTTACTTTTACTACTTGTTATCTGGTCGAATGGTTGTACATTTGTCCTTCCGTGATAACTTTCAATTTCCTAGTAAAAAAAAAATTCTTAAATGCTTCTTCGATTTTTTTTTTTTTGGTTAAGTTGGGGCGAGTGTAACGGTTTCACCGTCCGATCGTATTTATTAAATCACTTCTCGATTATCATTTCATTAATCCCATCTCTAGCTTTTTTGCTTGGAAAATTTTCCGCTTGGAGCGCTTGATGCGGAGTTCCTGATCCTCGCGCTTTTTTTTCACCTGAGCCGCCGATCGAACAACGGCTAGAAATTTCTTCTCAGTAGCACAAGGTTATATAGCACCATGTGCTAGATTTCTAGAATGTGTGTCCGTATAGGACAAAAATGATTGGGGCCACCCCCTTTCTCTTTCCCTTTCACTTTGCCTAGCCTTGGCCAATATTTTCACCCATGCATGTGCCTTGGCAGCGCCATCGCCTTTAACTTCGCCTACAACTGGTTACGAAGCCACTATATGTGAGGTCACCCCTCACAACTGGGACCTCCCCTTCAAGCCCCTGGCCATCCTGGCTTCAGTCGAGTAAAAATGGACCAGCGAAAGATAAGTCGATAGCGTTATAGCAGCGCCAAAGATGTAAAACTTTCAGCCTTTGTGCACATTTGTGCGTATTGCTAAGTCTTGAGCTTGGTTGCGACATAGCTTTCATGTTTCGCTATAGATTGTGAAATATCTGGTGATTTTGCTTTTGCATTATTGCATTTGTTTTGATAGTCTGCTCTCATAATTTTTTTTCCGACTTCTTATTTCTTTCAATTTCTGTCTTGACTTGAAGTAATCGCCAATTCTTATAGATTCAGTATAGTAATTCTCTTTCCATACTTTACACTGGTAAATTATTATAGTTTTTCTAATTTTGTAATATTTCATATTTGAACTTAACTTTCATTTTACAATTTTATGGTTATTCTCAGTGTAGACTTTGAAGTGCGCTGATGATATCAGTGATCTACATGAAAATATTCCATAGACTATAGACATTCTTGTCTAGGGCTTTGGAATGCACCTATGGTGACCCTAGAAAGTTGTCTTTCTCTCATATTTTTGCTTTAAATCAAAATTCGAATTCTTACCTGTCATATTTATTTCTATTTCTTGTTCACTAGATTGTTTTTTATATAACTCCAATTTTGCACCTACATATATCGTAGACTTTTGCATACAATTTTTGCTTGCGGCATTACTCTCATGTATCATGATTTATTAAAATATTTTGTGATTTTCGTTTCGCTATTTTGCATTTTACATGTGCTCACTTCGTTTCTCATTTATTACTCATGAAACTTTTAATATTTTGCTTACTTTTAAATTTTTTTGAGAACCCTTTATAAAATCATGCTCATATAGCTTTAATATTTCCTTTCACTTTATGATTTTAACACTATTAGATTTACAGTTGCACTGGTGTTGCACTTAGTTTTTTGGAAATTTATTTTGCTCTTTTCTATATTGAACTTCAAAATTTTTTTTAGTCTGGTTCTTATGTTGTCACATGACCCGAAAATTTTGATTGAGCTTACTCTTGAATTTTAGTTCATTGATTGAACTTAAGCTATATTTTGACTTTGAAAATCTTACTTCAATATTTCATGAATGTCTCTTATATACTTTAATTCTCTAAAAATATTTTAAATTATTTTGTAGTCTTACAGACTGCTGGCGCCCGACAATTTTTTTTTGTGGAATCAGAACTGCACTTAGATAACATCTTTTTTGATTAAAATACCTTCTTGATCAAGTTTTCATTGATTCAGTACTTGTAAATTGTTTTGTTATATGACTTGAATTCCTGATGGGATTTGTTAATTTCTTTTGATTTTCATATTTTGAAAATAGTAATGCACTGTTTTTTTTTAATATTGGATATTGGTTTAAAATATCACTGTAGATGATATTCTTTTTGGGTTTGGAGTATTGCGAGATAATCTGGCAATTGTTTTGAGAAAGATTATTATTTTTTTAGTACCTCTTATGGTTTAGGTACTTACTTAGTTTTGAAGTTTTTAGTAGTCAGTCGTGCATTTTGGATGCCATTGTGATTCGTGCTTGGACTACTTCTGAAGCTTTTGGTTTATTATTTTTCTCGTCTTAGGTATGACGATGTTTTATGTTTTGGGTTTTTCATCATATGATGATAGTTGTTTTTAAGTGCAACTTCACTGTACTTTTCAGCGAGTTGGTGCTATAACCATCCCTCTTGTTTGGTAGACTTGAGGCTATCCCTTTTTCTTCCAATTCTCTTCTAACATTTTTGTTTCTACCTTACTTTTACTACTTGTTATCTGGTCGAATGGTTGTACATTTGTCCTTCCGTGATAACTTTCAATTTCCTAGTAAAAAAAAAAATTCTTAAATGCTTCTTCGATTTTTTTTTTTTGGTTAAGTTGGGGCGAGTGTAACGGTTTCACCGTCCGATCGTATTTATTAAATCACTTCTCGATTATCATTTCATTAATCCCATCTCTAGCTTTTTTGCTTGGAAAATTTTCCGCTTGGAGCGCTTGATGCGGAGTTCCTGATCCTCGCGCTTTTTTTTCACCTGAGCCGCCGATCGAACAACGGCTAGAAATTTCTTCTCAGTAGCACAAGGTTATATAGCACCATGTGCTAGATTTCTAGAATGTGTGTCCGTATAGGACAAAAATGATTGGGGCCACCCCCTTTCTCTTTCCCTTTCACTTTGCCTAGCCTTGGCCAATATTTTCACCCATGCATGTGCCTTGGCAGCGCCATCGCCTTTAACTTCGCCTACAACTGGTTACGAAGCCACTATATGTGAGGTCACCCCTCACAACTGGGACCTCCCCTTCAAGCCCCTGGCCATCCTGGCTTCAGTCGAGTAAAAATGGACCAGCGAAAGATAAGTCGATAGCGTTATAGCAGCGCCAAAGATGTAAAACTTATTTTGTTATTTTTGTAAAATTGTAATGAAAATGCCTTTTTTTTGTTAAATAAAATCTGTTAAATTTTTGTGTTCTGTTTGTTCTTCTATCCTCTAGCCAAGCCATGGTCGACACACAGCTACACGCCTGTAGATGTCTTCATGCCACCGACTGAGCTACCGGAAGCTAATGGTAACCCCCTTTCTGTGATTGTGCAGAAAAGTTGGAATCTTCATTGCATTCCATCTTTTCTGGACTTTTTTGCGGAAAGGAAGTGTCACAAAGTTCGTCTTTAATTTTCAGGACTTTCTCACATAAATTCTTTTAATAAACGCATAATGTCTCTTACTTGGAGAACGTTCAATTTGAAATTGAGTTTGTAGCCATCGTTTAGTCAAGCTTTTAAAACAATATCTAGAGATATGCCTACCAGCTCCTAGGCTATAATCCTCCAATATCATAAACAATATTCACGTCTCACAATTTCTCACGACGAATAAGTTTGGTTACAAACTAGGCGTATTCTTTCTCTACTGTCGTATTAAAGCTGTTTAATGCAGCGTTATATCTAGATAATAGTTCAGAAAATGCCTCGCAGTGGCTTGCTTAGAATACAAAATGATAACTAACGAGGTAATCTTTCTGTGTTTTAGGATAGTTCTGACAGCTAGTATTCTCTGTACTAGAAAATCGCAAATGGATCATGCTTCAATTTCAAAATTAAGATATTAACGTTAACCTATCTACACTAAGTGACATATAAATCGGAACACCCAGTCTAAATGGTTTTATTTTAATAAAAGTTGGTGAATGTATTTATCTTACTGTAAATAACAAGTGAACAAAATTTCAGCCTTATCAGTTGGACATTCCGGATTTTATACTGCTTTTTTTTAATTTACTAACGCTCTAAAAATGAATATTTCAGCCGCAGTAAAGAATCAATGTTGGCGGATTTTGGTTCTTGACATCCTTTACGATCGGTTACGATAGCTAGAGTACGGAGACCTGTACGATTTCGTCAACTTAGTGAGCTTGATAGGGGCCGTATAGTGGGACTTCGGGAAGCTGGACTTTCTTTTCGGGCAATTGCAGTTAGAGTGCAAAGAAGTGTAGACACTGTGGTTAGGTGTTGTCAGGCATGGCTTCGAGAAGGCCGTACGCAAGGAGCAAGGGGCACTGGACGCCGCCGTAGAACAACAGACCGTGAAGATCGCCGCCTAAGATTTCGTTTCTCCACTACCAGGTCCATTACAAATGAATGGTTTGCAGAACACGGAAGACCTATTGGCATTCGAAGTGTTTACCGACGAATGAGAAGTTTTGGCTTGTTTTCATACCGGCCACACTGGGTCCTCCCTTTAACTCGAGAACACCGACGTAATCGCCTTGAGTGGTGCAGACAACGGACACTCTGGGATGAGGAATGGAACAGTATTGTCTTTAGTGACGAGTCTCGATTTTGTTTAGGCATGCACGATGGTCGTGCCAGGGTTAGAAGGCGACGTGGTGAAAGGAGGAATCCACAGTTTTTTGTTGAAAGACATGTTCATCACACTGTTGGAGTTATGGTTTGGGGTGCTATAGCTTATGGTTCCAGGTCACCTTTAATCTTCATCAGAGGTAACATGACTCTGTACTACTCGTCAGTCAATCAAAACTGTGTTCGGCATGATTTAGTCCCTTTTAGAAATAAGTTAACTGCAAACATCTGTAACAAATTGATTGAATAGGGCAATACAGTCAAACAAGTCTATACAATGACATTTCCAACACAAAGCTGCTGACTACCAGAAACTTTCAAATACTCTCTCTTCGTGCTTAACTGTTATGGTCCACTGTAAATGACCGTACGGTACTATCAGAAATGTATCGTTTAAAAGAACCGAATTCTTTCTCAGTTCCCACCCATTTAACAGCGTTGCGATGAGAATGGCAACGTCGCGATCAGAGCACCGAAAATTGTTATATTATATTTAGGAAAATGTATGTGTGCAATATGTCTAGAATTATTATATTTTGCAATTCTGTCAACTCTGTAAACTGCTCCAGCTACATTTAAGGATAATGGCGCTTCGGGGGCGCATATTATGTCATCTCATTCGATTTCAAAGGCTGTTTTATAGAAATACCGGTATCGAAAGCCAACATCCCTTTTTTATGTCGTCTCAGATATACCCCGCCGTAAAATACACACTTTGAAAGATTTATTATACGCCAGGACAGGAAAATATAGTTGAAACTTCCAACTCCGTGTTCCTTTTCCCATTCTTCTACGTCTCAGAGTTCTATCTAGCTGGTTATTTACACCTCGAACATTTCCTATTTTATTTGACATTTTACAACGACAAATTTAGTTTTGTTTGAGTGTATCATTCGAGGTTTATTGAGACTACATTAAGTAGAATATTTTCCTGGCTCCGCTCTTGAACACAGTAAACACGCTTTGGGCCTGCTAGACGGTAACGCCAGGCTTTTGCCTTCCGTCCCTTGAACTACATATATGCAGAACTGTCCAGTACAACTGCTCATTCGTTCCTGGGGCGTCACGACTGTAGAACAACGTGTCTGAGGTGTTTCTCTACTGTCTAGACAGTCCAAAAATCAAGTAAGGATCAGTCAACTTACTTATTTCACTATTTTTTAATAATTGATAACAATGAATTGTAAACTATGTCTGGCTGCTTCTGCTGAATAGAAAAATAGAAATTCCACCTGTGTTTTAATAATGCAAGAAACGTAAGTAATGTTTTTGATCACGAACAGGTCAGGTAGCGTGAGGCGCATTGATCTGCAGGTCTGCTCGCTGCGTCGATATAGTGGTACGACTTGCTGACAGTAACTGATATTCTGTAAGGAAATATGCATGGCATTGCATGACTGCATACATTCAAGGGTACTATAGATGAGAATGATAGAATGACGGGAGACAGGTTACACTGCTAGTAGATGGTATTCCATTCTATAGGTATCAAATAATAATATAAATCAAAACAAGCTTGTATTTAGACATAAACAAAAAAATATTTTTACTTCCCACGCCTACTGAACCTTTTGTGTGTTAGGTAATACGTACCTTAAATTGTTGAAGCTCTTTCAACAAAACGTGTTTGTTTCAAAGAACAATAATCAGAACAATAGCAGGGGCATCAGAGAGTATGTCATACAACGAGATATTGTTTCGACATGGGAGTCAAGTTTGCTCTGGGTTGAGCAGACTCGCTTTATAAGCCGACAGAACCCCCAAGGGCGGCGAATAATACACTTTTGCAGCTTATGCATGATTTGCCGACGATGTGCACATTTCTCAGTGGATGCGGTATCTACCGACCTATATGGCGCCTATGTGGAGCGTATAAGGCCCTACAGGGTGATCACACGAAGCAATACTTATAGTCTGTTAACCTTACCGTCCATTGTGTTGCTTGAGTTGGCTATCTATGTGTACAATAAAAAAGAAAAACCTAACCCACACTCACTAATTTCTCTCGTAGCAAAAATAACTACTTACTACCAAATTATAAATGCAGGACTGTCAACCGCCATTTTACCTGGGTCTTACAATTTTTAGCAGGCTTAATAATAACACAAAATGTTGTGAAAGTCTAAATTTGTTTGAAATGGGACTCAAGAACTTCCTACTAAAAAAATGTGATTATAGTATTGAAGATTTTTCAGCGTAAGTTCTTGTTTTAGCTACTACTATTAAACTTTAATAGTGGTGTCTAAGTCTCTTTTGAGTAATGTTTTTATATTCTTTCAGATTCTTATATACTAAGTGACATATAAATCCGAATATCCAGTTTAAATGGTTTTATTTTAATAAAAGTTGGTGAATGTATTTATCTTACTGTAAATAACAAGTGAAAAAATTTTCAGCCTTATCAGTTGGACATTCCGGTTTTTATACTGCTTTTTTTTAATTCACTAACGCTCTAAAAATGAATATTTCAGCCGCAGTAAAGAATCAACGTTGGCGGATTTTGGTTCTTGACATCCTTTACGATCGGTTACGATGCCTAGAGTACGGAGACCTGTACGATTTCGTCAACTTAGTGAGTTTGATAGGGGCCGTATAGTGGGACTTCGGGAAGCTGGACTTTCTTTTCGGGCAATTGCAGTTAGAGTGCAAAGAAGTGTAGACACTGTGGTTAGGTGTTGTCAGGCATGGCTTCGAGAAGGCCGTACGCAAAGAGCAAGGGGCACTGGACGCCGCCGTAGAACAACAGACCGTGAAGATCGCCGCCTAAGATTATTGGCCTTAAGGGACCGTTTCTCCACTACCAGGTCCATTGCAAATAAATGGTTTGCAGAACACGGAAGACCTATTGGCATGCGAAGTGTTTACCGACGAATGAGAAGTTTTGGCTTGTTTTCATACCGGCCACACTGGGTCCTTCCTTTAACTCGAGAACACCGACGTAATCGCCTTGAGTGGTGCAGACAACGGTCACTCTGGGATCAGGAATGGAACAGTATTGTCTTTAATGATGAGTCTCGATTTTGTTTAGGCATGCACGATGGTCGTGCCAGGGTTAGAAGGCGACGTGGTGAAAGGAGGAATCCACAGTTTTTTGTTGAAAGACATGTTCATCACACTGTTGGAGTTATGGTTTGGGGTGCTATAGCTTATGGTTCCAGGTCACCTTTAATCTTCATCAGAGGTAACATGAACGCGCAGCGTTATATCCACGAAGTTCTAGAACTCCATCTTTTACCCTATCTTGACACCCTGTCAGATCCAACTTTCCAACAAGATAATGCCCGACCACATGTTGCAAGAGTCACAATAGACTTCTTTCAACATAATGATGTCACATTGTTACCATGGCCACCAAGATCTCCCGACTTATCCCCAATTGAGCACGTGTGGGAATGATGGGTAGGAGATTGCTCAATTTGCAACGTCCTCCTCAGACTCTAGAAGCACTTCGAGACGAGTTGGTCGTTGCCTGGAATGAGATACCACAGGAGGACATTGACCACCTGATCAGAAGCATGCCTAGGCGCGTTGGAGAATGCGTAGCACATCAGGGTGCATCCACACATTATTAAAGGTCAAAGGGCTTTAAAGCAGTGCAATCATTTTGAAATTTTTATCATTTACTTATTATGCTTCATTAAGTACTTATACAAAATTTTATTAAAATAAAACCATTTAAACTGGGTGTTCGAATTTATATGTCACATAGTATATGTTGGTATGTATACATCAAATCTGTTTTTGGACATCTACTGCTTAGTTCCACTGACGTTTTCATGATGTTATACGTTCCTGTGAAAACTAAGATCATTATTATCATTTTTACTATTATTATTGTTATTATAAAATATGGCCACGTATCATATGGCGAAGTAAGTTTGGAAATTATCACATACATGATTTCTGCGAGATTGCTCGTAATGATGGTCCTC
This sequence comes from Acanthoscelides obtectus, assembly GCA_963669975.1. Taxonomy (NCBI): domain Eukaryota; kingdom Metazoa; phylum Arthropoda; class Insecta; order Coleoptera; family Chrysomelidae; genus Acanthoscelides; species Acanthoscelides obtectus. The sequence continues at coordinate 98,287 of CAVLJG010003258.1, forward strand.
CGACTTTTGAGATCATACAATCTAAACCCGCCTGATATTTTTTTCTAGAGAACCTTCAAAGATCAAGCCTATTCGGACAACCCGTGGACAAAAATAGCAAAATATTTTCAATTTGTGAATTTAGGCAAATGCCAAAAGGTATCACCCTGTTGTTGGTTGATACACAATTTCCAACTACTCATTTTAATAATCTCGTCATGAGTCGTTACAGTTGACTTAGTATCTTGTACATACCAAATGTAAGCACTCTGAGATGGAGTTTCGATGTAATATTAGCCCCTTAATTTGAGTATCATCATGTATAAAGCTCAACTTTTTGCAACTGTCAATGAATGGAAGGAAAGAAGTCTGATATGGTTCAGGTTTACTGTGTTTCTCTCAAGAAATGTACCTATTAAAATTCTATAGAATTGCTCATTTCACGTTTCTGACCTCTTATTATTTTTAAACCGCAAACTTTCTCCAACTTTGAACTATCCACTTATTCTTATCCTACCCTCAGAAACTACGTTATTACAAAAGCTCCGCTCAGCGTAGACTGTAATTTTAACGGAAATGAAATTCTTTGAAAGACTGATGAATTTTTGCAGCTACTTGGAGTGAAATATCTACTCCGCGCTGCTAGATAGACAGCGTTTTGTTATGTGAAACACCTTCTGTAAGGAAGGAATGTGTTCGTTTAGCCGGGAGAAGCCGCATCTCAAAATTTATTGCTAGAAAGGAACTATATCAATGTCAGGGATCGTAATTAGAAAAAAGACCGATGCTAATTCCTAGGTTATAGTGCGAGCAACATGCCTCCATAAAATATGAGACTGGCTCTTCGGAGTATTGCAAAGAATGCGGTCAAGAATGTTGACTCTGCATCTCCCGTGCACGTCGTCATCAGTCTATGATTAGATTGGGCACAATTCAGCTGCTCTGAGAAGAAAGTTGGCTACGAACATTAAATAGACCAAGTCGACCAAACAGGCTCCTACAATTAGTCTATTGTCCCTACCCATTTGACAATGTTGCGATCTAAAAACTTCGCCCTGTTTAAATTAACCTATTTTGACCACAAAATGGAGACCACGAACAGTGTTCTATTTATTCATTGCTATCATATGTCTCTGAATCTTGTTAAGCCGGCTCAAATTTTGTATGAGGCGTAATAAGTTTTTACGTTTCTTATCGTGTTAGAGTCTAAAGACACGATTCGCTGTTTACGCCCATGATATATAAATATCTATTACTCCGACTTGGGTAAGCGGTAGGCAGATATTCCGACCTTAATTTCTTGCTAAGGATTTCCTGTCTACGGCAAGCATTTTCATCCGTAGCAACCGAAGACAGGAAATTGTTAAACAATAGATATTCATTAAGGACGCATTAGGTATTTCGTGGTAATTGCACCATTAGAACGGGTACTGGCGTGTCAAACCCGACGACTATTGCTGCAATTAGAATTTATGCTGGCAAGTAAATTCCGGAGGATAGATTGGAAATGAGACCTATACATAGCTATATATATATAACTTGAGACGTGGTCATTGTCGTCTAGACCAGTTATGTGAAAAATTAAAGCTTCCGCCTTTCGTTGGGTACTTCGACAACATTTAAGCAAGGAGGATTCGTTATACTTTTTTATTCTCTCTAGCTTTCAATGGTCTTTGCCATCATCATCAGGAGCTGCAATTACATTGATAACAGTAGCAACAATAGTGTAAAATGGATTTAAATTAACTTACAGTAGTATGTGAGGATGTTGCTAATTGTTGTTTACGTTAACTACACACAGCTGTATGATAAGAACAAGTTAAAAACAGATTAAAAAATTTTAAAAACGAATATATAATATTCCATGCCCCCCATTTTGTGCAATCATCAAGTGGCTTCACGATGTAATGCTTAACTTTCGTTTTTTAATTTTTTTAATCTGTTTTTAACTTGTTCTTATCATACAGCTGTGTGTAGTTTGTATAATTTTGACCATTGTACCATATATCCAGCTTTTACCATGTTACTGGGTATTTCCCTCATCCTTAACGTAAACAACAATTAGCAACATCCTCACATACTACTGTAAGTTAATTTAAATTCATTTTACACTATTGTTGCTACTGTTATCAATGTAATTGCAGCTCCTGATGATGATGGCAAAGACCATTGAAAGCTAGAGAGAATAAAAAAACTATAAAGAGTCCTCCTTGCTTAAATTTTGTCGAAGTACCCAACAAAAGGCGGAAGCTTTAATTTATATATATTGGCAGATCGATCTCTACTGTTGAAATGAAAAGAAGAAAACCGGCAGCTACTTCCTCTTTAGTAGGTACGAGATGTATAAATTAAGTGATAAAACTGTTTTATTTTTTTTTCTCAATTATATTCACAATTTTATATTGTCAGCCTCTAAATAATTGCCTCGAGCGAGTTCAAATTTGTACTGAAGTTGGACCACATGTTCCCCTGTCTCCAAGCTACAGCGCCAGTCTCATCTTTTAATTTACAGACCTTGTATATGTTTTGGTATGGATAAGTCGTGTCAGCTACTAGAAATAAGCGGGGTCACTGGCGCCCTTCAGGGGGCTCATGGAGGGCATACGCCCACCCCTGGCTTCTGCCTAATGAATAAACTATGTTCAATAGAGTACCTGTTTTTTGCAAAAGAGTAACCGTTTTATTGGACAACGAGTGGCATGTGTATTTTTTATTGCTCAAAACATGCGCAAGGATCAGCTTTTTTAACTTACTTTTTACCATTTAACCACTTTATAATCAACAATATGTAATATCCTTGAAAATACCTCGTTCTCTTCAGATCTCCTTGTACAGCCTGGGACCTCCAGCTGGATTTCTCAGATTCATCTGCTCCTTCTTTGAACATATTAAGGTGTTGGATGTGTGCTGACCTTGGGTGAATTCGCTGGGCAATTGGTTGTACACAATTAATGGGAATTATTGGGAATTGTAGGGAATAACAGTGAATTGCGGGGAATAATCGGGATTATTGCGAGGCATCAAAGCCATTTTTCAAGTCTCAAAAGTGAAAGCTGCTTAATATACCATACATATTTTGAATTAGAAACAAAGCACTACCATTTTCCCTCAAAACATATAAGGTGTTCTAAGATATATACAAAAATATTACGTTTGATAAACTACAAATTAGACACTATAACCTTTTCTTCTAGAAGGTCAGTTAGAGAGGGTATGTGACGATTTTTTTCCTCAATGAAATGACTGGCAGGATCAAACCTTGAAATATCAGTATATCACTAAGGAATGCCCTGAATACTCATAAAGAGGATTTTAGACATCATTTAATACACATAACTAGTGGAACCCTACATTTATAACTTGTATACTTTAATTTAGATCTATCCTTTATTTTTTATCAACAACTACGCTTGATATAACAAATCTAATGTGTGGTGAAATGTGAACAAACAAGTAAAAACAATAAATGAAAAAGTACTCACTGTTCAGTTGAATTGAAATTTCAAGTACGGCTCTGTCGTAAAATCTGTATTCACATCGTAGTCGTACGTCGTATAACTGTACGCTAGCGCTGACGCTGTGGACGTGATCGAGAGATGGTACAGGACCGGCTTCGGTTTGGTTCATGAATAAAGAAGAATTAGATTAGTTTTTATGATACAAGCAGCTGTTAAAAGTGTTTATTCCCTTCGATTCCCAGTAATTACTGGCAGGAATTTTGGTGAATTAGAGGGAATTACCGGGAATTATCTATAATAAGAGGAACTATTGGGCATTGATAGGAATTACGAGGAATTGCGGGGAAATATTTCTCGATATTGTACAGATTTATGGGTGAGGTTGACCCCTCGATAATAACCCAACGGATAAACGATTTTCCTCCATCTCATAGGTAGACCTGGCGTCCATGAAACGCTATCTAGTGGCCACAAAGTGAACTGGTTTGACAAGATTGCGCAGGAGTGCAGTCGTGAGATCTGTCGAATGATACCGAGATCGTGAAAATCCGTGCAGCTAATCAGAAGTTATAATAGTTTTTCTGAAATGACGTTCAACCCTTCCCCCACCCTAAACGAAACAAAGTACGGAAAAACGACATCGATAATCGAGCAATCAACATAATAGGGCTATTAAATCAGTACGTTAAAAACGCATTTTTGCAAAATAACGCCGTTTAAATTTTTGAATTTGAAAATTCACCCACTAGCGGTCATTTCAGGAAGCTGAAAATAATTTCCAGCAATTTCCCTTGGCCACCTTTGTAATAAAATTTTTTAACGGACGTCTCTACGTTAAGCGTGCTTTATTATTGGGTCCCCCGGTACATACGTTAAATGCCTAGCATGTCAGAATGCATTACCATACGTTGTACTTGTAAAAATTCCCAGGTAGTATACAAAATCGAGCGGAGCGCAGGCTGGCAGCCTAGTGCCCGGCTTACCAGCGATCTGAGCGAAAATACGTAGAAGAGTACGTGATTTGCATTTTTCAAGTAGCAGCTCCGATTGCTCGAGAGCTCTTTAGGCCAAGCAAATAGCACTTCAGGTATCGCGAGTAACTACAGCGACACACCCGGAAATACATGGCGAGAAGTACGGCTGGAAGAGTCCTGCATATATACTTTTTTGGCATCGTTTACGATAGATGTAAAAATGCAATTAAGGACAAGGCTGACTTATGTACAACACAGATGTAGCGCTAAAACATACATATAAAAAAACAACACCTAATAATAATAATAATTTATTCATCCTGTGGATCACAAAGTGATATTAGGATAAGTCAATGGAATATTTGCATGAAAATAATTGCATACATATACTAAGTGACATATAAATCCGAACACCCAGTTTAAATGGTTTTATTTTAATAAAATTTTGTATAAGTACTTAATGAAGCATAATATCCCACACGTGCTCAATTGGGGATAAGTCGGGAGATCTTGGTGGCCATGGTAACAATGTGACATCATTATGTTGAAAGAAGTCTATTGTGACTCTTGCAACATGTGGTCGGGCATAATCTTGTTGGAAAGTTGGATCTGCCAGGGTGTCAAGATAGGCTAAAAGATGGGGTTCTAGAACTTCGTGGATATAACGCTGCGCGTTCATGTTACCTCTGATGAAGATTAAAGGTGACCTGGAACCATAAGCTATAGCACCCCAAACCATAACTCCAACAGTGTGATGAACATGTCTTTCAACAAAAAACTGTGGATTCCTCCTTTCACCACGCCGCCTTCTAGCCCTGGCACGACCATCGTGCATGCCTAAACAAAATCGAGACTCGTCACTAAAGGCAATACTGTTCCATTCCTGATCCCAGAGTGACCGTTGTCTGCACCAGTCAAGGCGATTACGTCGGTGTTCTCGAGTTAAAGGGAGGACCCAGTGTGGCCGGTATGAAAACAAGCCAAAACTTCTCATTCGTCGGTAAACACTTCGCATGCCAATAGGTCTTCCGTGTTCTGCAAACCATTCATTTGCAATGGACCTGGTAGTGGAGAAACGGTCCCTTAAGGCCAATAATCTTAGGCGGCGATCTTCACGGTCTGTTGTTCTACGGCGGCGTCCAGTGCCCCTTGCTCTTTGCGTACGGCCTTCTCGAAGCTATGCGTGACAACACCTAACCACAGTGTCTACACTTCTTTGCACTCTAACTGCAATTGCCTGAAAAGAAAGTCCAGCTTCCCGAAGTCCCACTATACGGCCCCTATCAAACTCACTAAGTTGACAAAATCGTACAGGTCTCCGTACTCTAGGCATCGTAACCGATCGTAAAGGATGTCAAGAACCAAAATCCGCCAACGTTGATTCTTACTGCGGCTGTAATATTCATTTTTAGAGCGTTAGTGAATTAAAAAAAAGCAGTATAAAAACCGGAATGTCCAACTGGTAAGGCTGAAAATGTTTTCACTTGTTATTTACAGTAAGATAAATACATTCACCAACTTTTATTAAAATAAAACCATTTAAACTGTGTGTTCGGATTTATATGTCACTTAGTATACATAAATAATATTCAAATATCAAATAAAAAACACGAGGTGTATAAATATTAAAATTAATTAAAATGATAACAAATTAAGAATTTGAATTTAAACAATACCTTAAAACAATTCAAAAAGATTATCACACGTTAAACATTCTTCTATAGAGTAGAAAGCTTTATCCAGCAAAATTTGCCTGATTCTTTTTTAAAATGATGTGAGCGGTAGTAACTTAAGATCAATGGATTGAAGAGTTTGATCGCCATGTATTTGGGACTCTCCTCCGATCTCTGTTTCTGGTACTGTAAATTAAAGAATTTATAGAAATAAAATTCTCCAGGTGTGATTTGACGAAAGTCAATATATTTTATACGAACTGAATGAACTATGAAATTCATAGATTTGATATGAGCATCTTCAAGATCCAATTGATACTCAGCGAGTGTACTCGGAACGCCATCTTCCTTGGAGTTTCTTTCCATCAGAGCTGCATATGTTTATTTATACTACAAAAGCCATCTGGTTGAAGAACTAGGCAGCCCCAAATGTTGCAAATTTAGAAGTAACAAACTAGTGCTTTCGCATTGAACAGCGACAACTTTAAGCAGTGTTTGCAAACAAGAAAATTTACAGAGCAGTACTTGAAATTCCCTACCAAATGAATAATAATTATTCTCTTTCAATTTTCTTTTTAGGCTTTCGGCGTCTTTTTTCAGAAAATTAGCTTTTGTATCGCGAACCCGTGGACATGCAGCAGACATACCAAGACGTATTGTGGAGGTAACGTAGTTTCTGTCCATTGAAAGCATTCCTATAGTCATCTCTATAACCTGTATTTGACACTATTCTCACTGCCCATCTTTGCCTAACTTTCTCGTCCTATTTTCGGAGTGGCAATACCCGATTGCTGCCTCCAAATGCAATGCCATTTGTGTATCTGGACACGTAAGACAAACTGCTACTCGTAAACCGGGCATTTCATTGTTCTTTTATGCCGTGTTCTAGTGCTAACATCGAGCATGTTGTCGGGCAGAAAGACATGCCGGAATCCAATTTTAGCTGGATGGAATAAATTGGACTGTACGAGTACTGTATTTGATGTAATACAGCCTTTGCAAAAGGTTTTGTCAATCAGTCGTATAAGCCATGGTGACATTTTGTAGGTGATTCTAGAAGTTTTGGAACCACTGACTAAGGATGTTATAAAATCTTTTGAACATGCAACCTTTTAAAGAAATGATTGTACGGAGATTGACTCGGTCTTATATGCCAGTTTGTCCATTTCTACCTACTATCTGAAAATTCTCGATCACTATTGATGGATAGATGTAATTTAAAATACCGGCCACCCTTGTTGTGCCGCGATGTCGCCTTGAATACTTACTGTTGCCTTCATATGTCGTTTTTATTTAAGATATTTTAAAAATGCTTTTTTGACTGCGTCGTTGAGGTGTTGGATACTTGGATAACGGCGAAAAATATTGTAGATTTTTGAGAATTTGTTTCTCAACTATTCCCAAGACGTAACAAAAGTTGTCGACAGAACTGATACACTTCTGTGGCATTCTGATCTGAATCAGGAAAATCATCTGTCTGGGTAATTAAACATTTGAGGCAGAAATGAATAAAAAGCCAAAATGGGCAGATTAAACAAGATCATGCATCCTCAAAAACAATGGTAAATCTTTTTTACATACCTGAACATGTTTACACCCAAATATTGTTTACAAAAAGGCTGAATAATTTATTAGATAACAAAAACCTTCTGTGGTTTTTTCATATTTATTTGCCCATTTTTTGTATTTTGGCAAATTGATATTATTATTATTCAAAAGCCGCCCTTCCATAATTGTCACTAAACTGAAGATCGAAGTAGGTCGTTATGCGTCTTATTTCTACTAATCAAGCGTAATTACATATTTCAAATCTATTAAAAAGGGTTTATTTGGCATATTTATTTCTCTACATTTTCTATTTTTTCCGTGGTAAATGTGATTTTCGGAACACAGTGGCGGATTTTATTACCCAAGTAATAGCTATTTTTGTACCCGGAAGTTTGCTCTGTTGAGCGGTGATTATCAAAAACTTATGCAACATACAAAAACAAAGTTTAATGTCGATTTCAGACTGTTCATTGATAATTGTCAAAAACATTCCTATTATCACTTCACATCATATCCCTTTCCAGTGTTATTAAAATCAGGGCAACGGTTCTGGGACTGAGTGGTTAGAAAATTGTAAACTTTTGAAGTAAAAATATAAATATATACATACAGGTATAACTGTTCTGACCTCAATATTTCGTACCTTCCTGGGTGTAGTATAATTACGAATACTTTATGGAATACTTTCCAAAATTCCTCGCGGCGGCAGTTCTCGTTCTGTAGAGGCTTCTGAATTGTTGATATTGCTCTATCTTGATATGCGATGCTACATAGATTTTTCGGAGAATTAGTCTTTCAAACATGTATAGGTTATAAAAAATTAAGGATAATTCGTTGATATGAGTTATCAAGATCTGGAGAGGAAAGCTTTCTTTCAAAGAACGAAGAAGTGGTCATAACAGCCAATTGGAAGTCTATATAGTACGATTGAGTTTGAATAGTAAGTAAAACTCTGGAGGCTCAGAAGATCAAAAATCCTGCAGGTACATGGTGTGCTTGCGTGTTAGAACCATTGTTGGGCCTTTACAGAGCACTTAGGTCAAGCAACATTAATTAACTTTACCTAGTAGCACATACAACAAAGCGTTAAGTAAAAATTCCGAATGGGCCAGCACAATCCTGATTCCTTGGTCAAAAGGTACGCTGATTTGTGGTACAATGTGAGTCAGTACCATAATCAGGCGTCGTAAGTCAACCTAGCTTGTCGGATCAGAACATTCTGTTGATACTTCGCGAGTGTATCCAGAGCTTTCAGATGTTTTCGACCCAGGCTGGGTAGATTTATTCACATCGTCCAAAGGTCACCTAGGTGGACACAATAGAAGGGCAAATGTTGCAAATTTAGGAAGTCAATAGATTTGTGTTTTAGAGGCTGGCAACAGTATTTACAAGCAAAACAAGTGATAGGATAGTACTTGGAATTTCCGATCAAATGAACAGTGAGTACTACAATTCCTTTTTTTTTACGTTTTCACTGTTGTGGTGTACAAGGAAGCCTTCAGTTATCTTAATCGGAGTTTGTCTGTAGTTCTATGTTGATGATTTGACTTAAATGATTGGACTGCAATTTTGTGATAATGCAATAAAATGAAAAAATAATTATATGGGAAAATGTTTTCACATAATTAAATCAGCATCAGCATATATATGCTAACAATAGATATACACAGATATAACATATACAGTGCGACTATCGAGATGTAAAAGTACACGAAACCAAAATAGTAAGTATATGGACGCGACAACTGTTGTTTTAAAGCACATTAGTTCTGTCGCTTCAAACCTGCTTCTGAATTAAAGTCCCAACTATATAACAAATAGCTAAATCCAAAACCGTTTGATCATGAAGGAGTGGTTCTAGATTGACTTCTTGAATGTTAGAAATTGGATCATTCTTGGATTGTTCTAGTTTGACAGAGTGCAATCATGAGTCTCAAGAGCATTGAACATCATCAATTTCTACATCGTCATGAAGTATGTCCGTGCCATCATCCTTCTCTGTAGATGTGCTGTTCAGCTGAACTAGTTGAGAACACTTTTTCACAGTGCGCACGTAGTTGAAAATGACGATCGCCACCTACCAATGTAGCCAAGCTGATTTTCTACGTGCGTAGCGTTGTCTGCAGTTGGTCTTGGTTACAAAGACGGAGAACCAACGTGGTGGTTTCAGATTATGTATGTACGTAGTCGTGCCATAAGTTCTGTCCCATGATAATCTCATGATAAAAATGAAACAAGATAAGATATATTTATATGAAAGATATTATTTATTCGACAACATTTTTAGAATTCATAATCAAACAGTTTTATTCAAAATGTCCCCCCTTGGCCTTCACACACTGCTTCAATCTCGCGGGCCACTCATCTATCACTGCACGCACAGCTTCCAAAGGAATAGCTGCCGCTGATCGGATCAAATCCGCTTTCAGGGACTCGATATTACGGTGGGCTTTGGAGCAGGCCAACTGCTCTAGCAGGTCCCACAACTTGTAGTCTAAAGGATTGAGGTCCGGACTCCCTGAGGGCCAATCTTCCGCAGCAATGAACTCTGGCACATTGCTTTCCAGCCAGCGCTGCGTACTCTTAGCCTTGTGAGCGGGGGCGGAATCCTGCTGGTAGACCCAGTGTTGGTTGGCAAACAATGTACCACTTAAAGGCTTGACGATAGGATCCAGTATGTCGCTCTGATAGTTTGCCGCTTTTGTTTTCACGCCCTGTTTACAGAAATGGAGCTGAGTGACCCCTTCGTAGGACACCCCCCACCAAACCATGACTGACGCAGGGTGGTGGCCTCTCTCAACTATCGGAATGATCTCCGAAGCTTCCTGTGAACTCCTTGCATACACTTTGTCATTTTGTCGGTTGAATTTTTCTTCTATGGTGAAGATTTTCTCATCCGTGAACAAAATCTTTCGGAATCCCCCAGCTGCGTACCTCTCCAAGAGCTTCTTGGATCTTGTCGCCCTGATGTGTCGCAAGGTGGCCGTAAGTCGCTGGCCCGTACGTCTCCGGTAAGCCCCTAGCCCTAGGTCTTGTTTAATGATGCGCGACATCGTCCGGACAGGAATCTTCATTTCCCTGGATAGGATCTTCTGCTTCCGGAGTGGATTCCTTTGAATCCTGGCTTTTACGGCTTTGATGGCTGCTGGAGTCCTACTTGACGAGGTCTGCCGCTTCTTGGCCTGTCATCAACAGAGGACGTCTCATTGTACCGCTGAATGGTCCTAGACACAAATTTACGCGATATTTGAAGGCCGCGTAAGAGTTCAAAAATCTGACTAGCACTGTGATTACACTTATGTAAAGCTATCACTGCAATACGGTTCTCTGCCTTGCCCCACTCCATCGTTATGCTTCGAGAGATCAATACAAACTGAGGTATATGTAATTACCCGAAAAGCGCTTAATCAACTGACACCACAATGTAAACAATCGGACAAGTATTAACAGGTCTACACTTGTTTGAAAACGAGGGACAGAACTTATGGCATGACTACGTATATGCATAGAAACCTATTGCTGATTTGCTTTGCGAATGCTTAGCATTTCGACTTTTTGAAGACGCGACATCTATCTGTGCATAACGCAGAAGCCGAGGAGTTACTAGCCAGAGGCGTATGTATGTTTGCTTCTCGTTCATCTCTCTCAAATACTAGATCTATATCGCATTGACGAGTTGCTATCAAGCACGAAACAGCATTGTCTGCGGTCGGTCATTGTTACAGGGACGTAAAGCATACAGGTCCATTTCAACCATTTTTTTCACTATCGGCTGTTGGATTGACCTGTGTGACCTTTTTGTTATGTATCATTATAAGGAATGCTCCACCGTTCTTGCTTAGGCCCTTCTTTAAAGTTACAATTTTTCGAATACAGTCGTAGGTAACTCCCATCGCATACTGAGCAAACCAGATGAACTATTTCTACCTTGGAACAATTCGCTATATCGTCAACGTCTCCTCAATTCCAATTAAGGCAACTTTGAAAAATCGCCTTGAGCACGTAGCAATACGAACGCAAACTTCCAGAGGCGGTAGTTGCGTCACGAGAAGCGTAGCGATAAATAAAATTAAAGCTGCATCCCTAGCGAATACCGAATACGAAGTCTCACGGAATCCCTGATAAACCCACGGTACTATTTCGCGCCGAGCTGCAAATAGGAATGCACTTTAACCTCGTAGGAAAACGAGAATTTGTTAGAGGGAATCGATCTGATACGCTATCGCTTCTGGAGCTGGTAGCGGGAAGTCATCCATACGGATGACCGCCAGACCAAATTATGGTTGAGAATATATCATGAGATACTATAGTTTTGTAATTTAGGTTGTTCGGGCTGTTGAGCCATGGTCGGGATGGATTTGGTCCATAGCTTTCGCCTACATCTGCGGTAGCCATCTTCAGTGGCGCTGTCGGCGAGAGCGAAGTGCTCGGCTTGACGGATCGACTGAAACTGATTGGTTAACACACATACACCCTCCTACCCTGTGCGGTCCCTCCACCACCCCTGTTCCAGGCAACCTCAAACCCTTGAGGAGTGGGGGGAAGAGCAATCTGCTTCTCCCTCCTCTCCCGCCTGAAGGCCTGGCGTGGCGCCGCGTGGTTCAGGCCTCTACGCATTCCCCGAGTGTGTGCTGCCGAACGAGCTAACCCCCCTCCCCAATTTTGCCCCTTTTTCCCGAAATTTGACTCGATCGCGCACGCGTCGCGGAAGCACGTGGTGGACGTTTCTTGACTGTCGGTTCTCGACTTTTATGGACGGCCTCTTTCTTGGGGGTCCTGCGCTGGGGGCTTTGACCTAAGCCCCGCATTTAGGTTGGTGAGCCTTCGCTCTTTCCTCGTCGACTGGAGTCAGTCAGTCGTCGTCAGTCAGTCTTTTGCTGTTAGTCATTCGTCTCCTGAGGTTAGCCCCGAGTCCGTGCTTGACTCTGGCCACCTCAATCGACAGGCTTCTTTTTCTCCACCGGTTGTACACGGGCTGTTCTTTCCCCTCTTGGGTGTACAACTATTGTCGGTCTTCTTCCCTTTTCTTTATCGTCATCAGCTGCTAGGGCCAAATTTCTTCTTGTTGCAGCTGGCTTTTCGGTCTTTTATGACGCCTTATTGTTCTTGGGTCGTAATCCAAGGCGTCTTTAATCAGCACATTACGATGTCTTTCGTTCTTTTCAAAGAACTTTCGGGCCCTCTCTTTCATCTGGATTACGACCGGTACCTGTCGTAGTTCGTCATGTAGCACTCTGTTAGGTACATACCACGGCGCGTCCACCGCTTCACAGAGTGCTATGTTTTGTTGAGCCTGGAGCCTCTTTTTCATCGTTTTCGAAACGTAGCCCCAAGCTACTGCTGCGTAAGTCATGATTTGGAGCAGCACCATCTGAATCATAATGGTCTTAGTCTTTATGGACACTTTGCTTCTTCTGCCTGTTAAAGGTCTTAGTCTGGAGCGTGCCATCTTCACTTTCCGCACCTGGCCCTCGACGTGGTTCTTCCAAGTAAGTTTTTGGTCCATCTTGACTCCAAGGTATGTGCTGGAGTCCTTCCAGTCGACCTCAACTTCTTCGTATCTTCTCCAGCCTCTCTCGATTCTGGTGGTCGTCATCTTTATTTTGGCTTGAGGTAATCTTCGATTTCTTCGGAATATTACCGCTTCGGTCTTCTCAGAGTTGAGGCGGATCTTCCGCTTGATGCACCATTCCTCTAGGTTGGTCCGATCGGTTAACTAAATGAGCGAACGGTTTTATGGCCGATCGCCGGACTGAGGATTGAGTTGTCTGGTGGGGGTACTCTGGGCCTCTTGAGTGAGGTGGCTTTTGCGCTGTGTTTTTTAGAATGGGGAACCACGTTTTGTTTAAAGCAAGGCCTTCTTCTTTTCAATTGAAATTATCATTGTGTTTGTAGATTTCAATTGCTTCTCTGTACACTCGGGCTGAGTAGTGGGTGGATGTTGATAGGACTTCAGTGTGGTCGAACAGAACATTGTGGCCGTCTTGGAGTGCGTGTTCGGCCACCGCTGATTTATCAGTTTGTCCCAGTCGACAGTTTCTTTCATGATCCTTGATGCGTGTTTGGAAGCTACGTTTAGTGGTGCCTAGGTATACTTTACCACAGGAACACGGTATTCTGTATACGCCGGCACCGCTCCGGGGTCCCTAGCATCCTTTACTGATGTTAGGAGTTGCTGGATTTTATTTGTCGGCTTGTAGATGGTCTTCACGTTGTGGTAGTTCCTTGTGTTCTGCCGGCGGTCTCCTTTTTTTTCGTGAAACCTGTTCTATTTGTTCCCTGCGATAGCCGTTTGCTTGTAAAATCATGTTAACATGATCCAGTTCCCCCTGAAGGTGTTGAGGTTCACAAAAAAGAATGATAGACATGGCGCAACGAATTTTTTTGTTCCAATCCACCGGAGAACCCTTCTATAAAGGTGACGGGAATCAAAGGAACTAACCTGCGCCGCAGAGCTGGTGTAAGGTGATAGCCTCTAACTGTAAACGTCGTTCTCTGATGTATATTTTCTATTTGAAGGTAATTTATTCATTCTGTCTAGCTTTGATTGCGATCAGTAGTGACGAAGTTACAAAAACGATTCCAAAATAATGGGTGATTTTTTTGCTAGTATCTTTTGGCAACACTGTTTTTGTCAGATGACGCGTGAATCGTGTCTTGTGTCATTGTCAAACTTGTTCAGTTTGGTCTATAATTTAACCATGAATCGACTGAACAACGCTTGCAAATTATTGAATTTTACTATCAAAATTCATGCTCGGTTAAGAGAACACTGCTTCCAATTTATGGGCAATTTGGTCGGCCTACTGAAGGAGCTATTCGGAAGCTTGTGACTAAATTTCCAGTTTAAATTATTGGATATTAAACCAGCAACACGCAGACGTAGAGTGAGAACTGAAGAAAATATTGCGGCTGTATCCGCCAGTGTTAGTGATGGCCGTGAAATGTCGATTCGCCGCCGTTCGCAGCAATTGGACCTCTGTTACTCCACTACGTGGAAAATTTTGCTACAGGATTTGGGTGTAAAACCTTATAAGATACAGGTGGTGCAAGAATTGAAGCCACACGACCTCCCACAACGTTTCCAATTTGGTGAATGGGCGCTGGCAAAGTTGGAGGAAGATCCTCATTTTTATCGAAAAATTGTGTTCAGCGACGAAGCTCATTTCTGGTTGAATGGGTACGTTAACAAGCAAAATTGCCGCATCTGGAGTGAAGACCAGCCAGAAGCATTGCAAGAGCTACCAATGCATCCCGAAAAAAACACTGTTTGGTGTGGATTATGGGCCGGTTGCATCATCGGGCCGTACTTCTTCAAAGACGACAATGGCCGGAACGTACCTGCGAATGGCGAGCGCTACCGTGCGATGATAACAAACTTTTTTTTGCCCAAAATGGAAGAGCTGGACTTGGCTGACATGTGGTTTCAACAAGACGGTGCCACATGCCACACCGCACACAAACAATGGCCCTATTGAGAGGCAAGTTCGGTGAACAGTTTATCTCACGTTTGGAGCCCGTCAATTGGCCGCCTAGATCGTGTGATTTAACGCCGTTGGACTATTTCTTGTGGAGCCATGTTAAGGCTAATGTCCACAGGGATAAACCAGCAACGATTGACGCACTGGAAGCCAATATTGAAGCATTTATTCCTGAGATACCGGCCGATATGTTGGAGAGAGTGTGCCAAAATTGGACCTTGCGCATGGGCCATCTAAAGCGGAGCCGCGGCCAACATTTACATGAAGTAATCTTTAAACATGACATTATATCGACCGTTCTATCGACTCAAATAAAGATTTAATCGTTTTTTCAAATTTCTTGTGTTTTTTTTAAAATCAAATCCTATACCTAAAATATCACCCGTTAGTTCCAACCACCTTCCAGCTCAAAAGCAATTCTGCACTCACGAAATGACAGCGCATGCGTTTGAAAGCATACCAAATGATAACCGGATGGTTCTGGTACGATACCAACGCATTGTATTCGAGCGTTTTCTCTTGGATATTTCATTGACAAGATCACTATCATTTTGCAACCTCGAAATCCTATAGCGTTTGCTCGAAACTTTTCTTGAATGCTCGGTTGTATAAATATTCAGGTGCGGAGATTAAAATATGACGCCGTGTAGGTTCCAAGATAGTAAATAGCTGACCTTGACCGTTTCAAAAATATATAGCCGCTCTGTATGTTTTGTTACACCAACCTCATAACAAAAGGCAGTTTCCATAGTGGCCCTGGCTAAAACCTTGATGTTGTCGATCGATTTCATCCTTTCTGGACGATCCTGCCAAGCGGCGAACTATAATCCAGTTCATTATTCCACAAAGTCGATCTTATCATGCCGGACTACCGAATTGAATCTGATTAGGAAAGCGATGAGCTCACTTCCTTTATAGCTCTGTTTGAATAGCCGAGCCGAATCGAGGCTTTGTCTGTGGCCTTGAAATGGCGTAAAAAGACGTCATCAACGCGCAGGCTGTTTGCAAATGATTGATGACCACCGATACTATCTTTGTTATCTTGTGCTGAGATGTTTCCACTGCGCTGGATGGATGAGGAAGCATCTGGAAATGAATACTTGAGATTCAAAATTAACTTAGAGTCAGTTTTTCCTTGATAGAACTGTTTCTTCCGGGAGCCATCCGAGTAAAGTCCCCTATGGCACTGTTGCCATGTACAGAAGATCTATTTTCGGTAGACGAAGTATCGAAAAGCAAAAAAGGCATTTGCTTAAATCGCTTGTCACTTACTGGAATATATTATGCAATAGAAAAGTCTCACATCTGAGCCAACTAGCAAAAAAAATAAAATGTATTTTTGGTCGAAAATTTCTGGTAGATTATAGAATGTGAACATTTTCGGTAGATCAAAAAGCAAAAAAGGATTGACACATACAAATACAATATATAGAACTTGTCAAGAGGAATACAAAATTTAAAATATGAAAACAAGCAAACATAAACAAACAACATCTACAAGCAATTGAAATTTTATAAAACAATATTCCGAGACGAGTTAATAGCATTTTTTATAAGAAACTGCTTAAATTTTATTTAAAAAATCTCTAAATTAAGATTTATTAAAACAAAAATACACTTCTGACATAATTAGCCAAAAAATCTCTATAAAAACAATCTTTACAGTCTATTAAATTGGCGCGTATCTCTACTAATACTATAAATGCGATAGTGTGTATGTATGTACGCATATTTGTATTTATGTTTGTATGTTTGTATGTATGTTTGTATGTATGTTTGTATGTATGTTTGTATGTATGTTTGTATGTATGTTTGTATGTATGTGTGTATGTATGTGTGTATGTATGTTTGTATGTATGTTTGTATGTATGTTTGTATGTATGTTTGTATGTATGTTTGTATGTATGTTTGTATGTACGTTTGTATGTATGTTTGTATGTACGTTTGTATGTATGTATGTTTGTATGTATGTTTGTATGTATGTTTGTATGTATGTTTGTATGTATGTTTGTATGTATGTTTGTATGTATGTTTGTTTGTATGCTTGTATAGTCAACGCCAAACAAAGTGGCGTGCACGTCATCACGATAAAAATTCCCCGACCTAATGCCTAGGTTTCTATCACAAACAATTGCTCTATTGCAGTTTCATATTAATGTGATATATAAATTGTAAAACGGTCATTACTCTCTTATTATGGTTAATAGTCATATAAACATGTTATTAAAATATCACATAAGTTGCTTTCTGATAAATTTAGACGCATTATGCGAAATAAAATGTTTTGCAAACGCTCCAATCACTTATCGACATGTAAACGCACTAAACCGATTTCGCAGCGTTGACACATTGTCACCTTGAAACTTATTTAAACTGGGAACTGACATTTGTATTAATTTTGACACTGAATCAATTTGTGGCATTTCAAATCTTTATAAATCCTTTGGCCCCGCATACTGTAAAACAACAACTGTTTGTTTCAAAACAAAATTATTCATTTTACGAGTAGATAAAGGCAATTTTGGTATACACAGATGCCCAAACAGTTAAATAGTCGGTGTAAGGAACTCGTGGCCTCGTTAATGCACTACTTTGAGCAAGAAAGGGACAACAACGGGCCTTTGTTGCCTTTAAATGCTGTTCAAGAGGTAGGTTACTAATAATTATATGTAATGTATATTAATAATAGTGAAGTTTTATTTCATTTTTTGTAGCGTGTTGCTGCTGCTTTAAAAATTAGTTTAAGGACAGTTAGTCGTATTTCCGAGGGTGTGAAAAGTGATGCAAATTTAGAATCGCCCAAGAAAAAGCGGAGTTATATTAAACGTGTAACCAACACAGCGACATTGGATACAAGTGCCATTCGAGAAGTGATCTATAATATGTATCACAAAAGTAAGATCTTATTATAATAACTTATCAGAAATTTGCATTAATTTGTTAACTAAATTATAATGTCATATTACACATGGTTTCAGAAGAACAAGTTACGATACAAACTTTATGGTCTCGATTAAGAGATAGGGCATTATTTGATGGTAGTGCCACGTCTTTAAGGCGGTTGCTTAGAGATCTTGGATTTAAGTGGCTTAAGGACAATCCGCGACGAGGGCTCATGGAACTACCAAGTATAGCTTTGAAAAGGGTGGAATTTCTAAGGCAATACAATCAAGCCAAGGTTGAGGCCTTATACCAGTTTGTCTTCCTCGATGAAACTTGGATATTTCAAAATGGGACCATAGGTCGCTCTTGGCAAAATGGAAACCAAAAAAGCGTGAAAGCTATTAAAACAGATGGTAAAAGGTATGTACTTTTACACAATTTGCACTATAAAATTTAAAACTAATATATTTTAGATACATTATATTACATGCTGGAAATGAAAATGGGTTTATTGAGGGTAGTGAAGCGATATTTTCTTCGAAAACAAAATTGAGCGCTTACCATGGAGAGATGAACCAGGACAATTTTTTGAAATGGTTTCAACATCAGTTATTAGAAAAATTGGAGAGTCCATCTATGATTATACTGGATAACGCCCCTTATCACAGCATGATATTGAACAAAGTGCCCAACAATGCATGGACAAAAAAAATATCCAAGACTGGTTGACAAATCAAAACATACCATTTTTAAACACAATGTTTAAAACAGAGCTATTGAGTATTGTTGCTCGGTACATAATGCTTCTTAATTATATATATTTTGGTCGACAGTTTATATTTCTTTTGTTTATTCCTATTCTTAAAATAACTGCTTTTTTAGAAACAAACCACCTAAAATATACCTGATTGATGAATTGGCGGAACAACATGGGCACAAAGTTCTTCGTCTGCCTCCTTACCATTGTATATTTAACCCTATTGAATTAATTTGGGGCATAGCAAAAGGTTACTATAACAGACATATTGGTAGAGATGGTAACAGTGAAAAAGACTGTTTGGATATGTGGAACGAGGCTCTACAAACGGTTACCCCAGACATGTGAAAAAATAGTGTTCGACATACTGAGCAAGAAATTTTTAAATGGTATGAAAGAGAACGAATTTTTGATCGACCAGACATCGAACCTTTAATAATCAACTTTGAGAGTGATGAAGATTCAGATTCAGACAGCGCTGAAGAAAGAAACTCCAACTAACTTTATTGTACAGAAAAAGCTTACACCAGTAGCTTACCTAATTTTAGAATGCATTTTTCTGTATGAATTCTGTAAAATAAATACCATGCATAAAATTTGGAGGACCCCATTTGGATTTTTATTCAGTACCTTTAAGCTATCAATTAAATATGGTAGTTTCATAGTGTCATCTGATCAATAATTGTCATACTTAATGATTATGCAAGTACAGATCTATAATTTTATTATACTATTATTTTTGTTCTCATTTGAGGTTAATATTGCTTATAAACCTAGATATGTAAATAATAAATTTTATTATTTACAAAAAGTTTGGCAACAATGTAAATTTTTCAACACACCCACCTTGATGACGTGCACGCCCCTTTGTTGGCGTTGACTATATGTATGTTTGTATGTATGTTTGTATGTATGTTGTATGTATGTTTGTATGTATGTTTGTATGTATGTTTGTATGTATGTATGTTTGTATGTATGTTTGTATGTATGTTTGTATGTATGTTTGTATGTATGTTTGTATGTATGTCCGTATGTTTGTATGTATGTTTGTATGTATGTTTGTATGTATGTTTGTATGTATGTATGTTTGTATGTTTGTATGTATGTTTGTATGTATGTTTGTATGTATGTTTGTATGTAGTTTGTATGTATGTTGTATGTATGTTTGTATGTATGTTTGTATGTATGTTTGTATGTATGTTTGTATGTATGTTTGTATGTATGTTTGTATGTATGTACGTATGTTTGTATGTATGTTTGTATGTATGTTTGTATGTATGTTTGTATGTATGTTTGTATGTATGTTTGTATGTATGTTTGTATGTATGTTTGTATGTATGTTTGTATGTATGTTTGTATGTATGTTTGTATGTATGTACGTATGTTTGTATGTATGTTTGTATGTATGTTTGTATGTATGTTTGTATGTATGTTTGTATGTATGTATGTTTGTATGCATGTTGGATGTACGAGTATGTTCGGATGTATATTTGTATGTGCTTTTGTATGTATGGTTGTATGTACGTTTGTAAGTATGCTTGTATTAATGTTTAAATTCACGTTTATATGTAATAATATATGCTTGTATGTATGCTTGTATCTATGTTTGTATGTTGCGTCTTCACATCAGAACTGCAGAACCGACTTCACTGAATTTTCACATATATGTAAGTGGACAGTTACAAATTTTGTAGATTCCACCCCTAAAGGGGGTAAAGAGGACATTCACACTTTTCAGAGACGAATCTGTTTTGTAGACAATTTAGAACATTTCTAGTTGATCCAGCCTAAAAGTAGAGTATGTTTTGTCCTCAATTTTACCTGTAAAATAATTATTACTAACAAAGAGTTTCAGAAAATGTATCATCAAAATGGGGTAAGAAGGGATTGAATACTTATCACTTCAAGCTCATACAAATTTATATCATGATTTTAGAATAAAAAAACTTTGCATCTTCATTGGGAGACACCCTGTATAGCCTTTAACCGATTCGGATAATATTAGGGATGAAAATTCAAGTAATACGATTTCTTGGTAACTTCTTCCGTAAAAACAACTTTCGACAAAAAGTCGTTATTTACGGCTACTTACCAATTCAGATTGGAGTTTCAAAGTTTCAGACTATGCTATAATCCTGAAGACGTGCTTGGCATATATACCGACTGGAGCGTTAGAAAATCGGCAGAACAAAACGATGCTGGGTTATTGATTTTCATAAGCTCTGTCTGTATAATTATTGTAAACTTTGTAGGGCTACCAGCGTCCTAGCTTTATTATTCCAACTTTGTGGTAGAAATATAGGGTAAGCCTCGTTCACCAAAAGTTATATACCGGGGGCTTCAAATTCGTCCGCAAGTCTCCTCAATGGGGGCAAAGTTGCGTATTTCGGTAACTAACAAAATGCCACAAAAATTTCGAAGAGAGTTGGAAAAATTCTCCCAATATCATTTTAACTTTTTCCTGACTTTATTTGTAGTGGGCTTTCAAAATTAATGACACATTAACATTGCCACTTATTCTCCTCTGCATAATTAGAATTTTAATATGACATTTTTTGGCATCCAGCATCAACTTAATAGGGTAGTTAATTCTGATTCCAAAAATGTATAATATGTCATACGTTGACATTGCGAAATCTCAGTTATTTCAAGAAAACAGAATTACGGTAGGCCTTGAGATTATCAGATGATCATTTGTTTCATATACCACAATAATCGCAAATAGTTTTTATTTTTTCCTGCTTTAATTTCAGGCGGAATTTCAAAATAAATCGCATGTCGTTATTGCCTCTTTTCTCTAGTACAATATATCTTAGTCAGATTTTCTTCGTATCTCTTACCTGATATCCCATTTATGAGAAACTAATAAAGTATATAGACTAAATACACAGCTTTGACAAATTCGCATATATGACGCTACGGTATCTCATTTAATCTCAGATTTTTTTTGGACGCGGGAATATGGCATTAGATTGGCTATCTTCAGGTTAGTCAGTAGTAAAGGTTCGGTTGAAGATTTACGAAACTAATTCTTTATCTGCAATCTAGGAAAAAAACTCGCTCATTGGGTAAACAGCGTGCGTAGTCACGACCAGCGGAAACATAAAGCTCATTTTTCTGGTCGAAATAGGGCTTTGTAATAGACAAAATTAGCGTGCGTAATTCGAGTTTCGTTCTTTTGTAGCCACGGGGAACAACATTTTTTTTACTGTACTGTGCAACTTTAAAATTTAGAAGCACATCATTTTAGCATTAACGTCCCACTTTCCTTTTTTTAACATTCTGTTTGACGGAGTATTCTTGATACTTTTGGTCTGATTGGTCCATGATAATAATAATTATAATAATAATAATATTTATTCACTCAATGTACAAAGATAACAAACAATATGAGTAAATAAATATAAAATCAAAACAGGCCCAATAGAAGGCATCGCCTGTACATGGACCAATAAATTTAAGTTGAAACTGTAGAATGCAAATGACGAAAAAGGACAAAAATTAGCTACATTAGATTATGTATTTAGTTGATGTTCGTATTTATGAGTTTATGAATTTCAGCCCTAGATATAGAATGTAGTCACCTTTTTAAATTTCTTTTGAAACAATTTCCGAAACGTAAATCTTTTAAGTCTTTAGGTATAATTTCATAAAATTTAGGCGCTAAATAGAGATATGATCGCTGCATTATAGATTTATGCAGTTGAGGAACTACTGTGCCACGAATTTTGTACCTGGTATAATGATTATGTTTAATTTTTTGGTCGGTGTTTACAAATTTATGGTAGTGAGTGATACTGTGTAAGAAATAAAGCTGTCTTATATCATACATTCGAACATCTGCGTATAATTTTTCAGTGGGATAAAGTTTCGGTTTTTTAAATATCATTTTTAGAATACTTTTTTGAAAAACATCTAAATTATAGATATGTGAGGAACATGCAGCTCCTCATGCTAATATACCATAAGTGAGATGAGGCTCAATCAGTGCATGGTATAATGTTCGAAGATATTTTTCTGTCAATATATTCCCAAGGTATTTAATTTTGTAGGATACAAATCTAACTTTCTTTAAAATACTCGTATAATTGACATGGATGTCCCATCGTAAGTGAGGATCCAAGACCACTCCAAGGTATTTTATGTTGGGCACTCTATTAATTTGCATTTTTTGATCATTAATATTGAAGGAGAAATTTGTGTAATTTGGCAGATGTCTAGCATAAGATCCAAATGGTAAAAATTGTGTTTTAGAGTAGTTAATGCTTAATTTTCTACTGTTAAACCACCGAATAATTTTGATAAAATCATTTTCAATTACATTTTTCAGATCAGACCAGTCAGTGCCTTCATATAATATTGCAGTATCATCTGCAAAACTAGTTATTTTGCCAACACAATTAATTTGGAAAATATCATTTAAATATATATTGAATAACAGCGGACCTAGGACAGTTCCTTGTGGGACACCACACTTAATATACATTTCTTTACTAAATGATCCTGATACCTGCACAGATTGTGGGCGATTTGGCAAATAACTTTCGATCAGTGAGTACGCGTTTCCTCTGAAACCAATTCTCTCCAATGCTTCTAATAATAATTTGTGATTAACTGTGTCGAAAGCTTTCTTTAAATCAACAAAAAAGCAGATTGAAGGGATTCTGTTATCAATATTTTGATGTATTTGATTTACAATTTTAGTTATTGCGTCCGATGTAGCCTTCCCTTCTGTAAATCCATATTGATTTTCACTTAAAATTTTGAATTTTGTGAGGTATCGAATCATTCTAGTAGATAAAACTTTTTGAAAAACCTTTGCTACACTGGATATTATTGATATTGGTCTATAGTTGTTAACATATGTTTTTGTTCCTGATTTATGTATCGGTATTATATTACCTTTTTTTAAAATTGAGGGATATATGCCAGATTCAAAGCATTTGTTGATTAGGTAAGTGAGTGGTTCTGTTATGTCTTCGGCTATAATTTTCAAATGCTCGCTTTTAATACCATCGAACCCAGGACTTTTCCGATTTTTTAAGGACATAACAGTGGTGTATACTTCACATTGCTCGACTTTATCCAAAATAAATGAGTTCAAAGTTCTTTTTGGAGGCTGAGTATTTTGTACATTTGCTTGTATATTACTTGCTAAATTTTCGCCTGTCAGTAAAGAATTGTATAAATTCATCGCATATCTGTTGAGTATTTTTTAATACTGTTCCCGATGTTGTATTTAACTCAGTGACACACTCTTTAAATTTTGTTTTCCCAGTAATCTCATCAATAGTTGTCCAAAGCCGCTTAGGATCATTTAAGTTATTATTCAATTTATTTAGGTAATGTTTTCATTTGGTTTGCCTTACAAGCTCTATAAATTTATTTTTATATTGGTTGTAGCAGTCGGTACTCTCTGTAGTTGGCGTTAGTTTCATTACATTATATAGTCTTTCTTTTTCTATTGCCGATGTTATTAATCCTTTGGTAATCCAGGCATTTCTGCTTTTCTCTTTGTGACTAATTATTACTTTATTGGTACTAATATCTATTAGATTTTTTATTTTCTCTATGAACAGTCCCGTTGCTTTGTCTATATTATTCATAGAGTATAATTGTTCCCAGGATTCTTGTTTGACATTTGATATTAGTTTTGAATTGTCGACAAAAAATTTGTAATTTTCCTGGTTGTTACTAACGGTAGGGATGTTAGAATGTTTATCATTTGAAGATATCAGTAAAATAGTGGAGAAGTGGTCAGTAATATCGCTTTCTAGGATTATTGGTATACAAGTAATTTTGTTGGATAGGTCTTTCACAAAGCAGTGATCTATACATGTGCCACTGATGGACCTTGTAGGTAGGTTTATATAGGACAGAAATCCGTTACTTGATAGGATATTCAAGTATTCATTTGTGATGGCATCATCGTCCAAAATATTTATATTGACATCTCCCAAGAAAATATGTTGCTTTAAATGAACTTTATTTTGATTTTGAAAAAAAAAATCGATATTCTTTAAAAACTCGTGGGGTTCTGAACATGGCGGACGATAAATTGCAGATACCTCAATTTTGTTATGGTTAATTTGGATCATTATGTTTAAAATTTTGATTCCATCGGTGAAAGTGAATGTAACATAATTATATTGCAGTTTATTTCTTACAAAAACTATCACCCCATCGTTTTGGTTATAAGTGCCAAAGTTATACAGCGTGTCATATCCCTGCTGATTGAAGCAAGAAATATCAGCCACTTGCCACGTTTCAGTTAAAACTATTAGATCAAAATTCTACCATATTTGGTCGAGTAGTATTTTTAAGTAATTAATGTTTCGAAAGATTCGAAATTTTGCATCAGAATTTTGTGTACATAAATTAAGTTCATCATGATGGATATAGAGATGACTGAAAACTAGTGTGTTATAATTTTTGTTGCCAAAAATGCATTTCTTTGTGTATTTTTCTACAATCTCAGCTGGTTAAAAAATTATACTACAACTCTGAAATTGTTTGAGAATATTCCGCTTTCATAGTAGACCAGAGCGGGTAATTTTTCCATATCAGACGGAAAGCATCAATATCTTTTGACTGGTGGAGGAAACCATAAAGGATTTTTTCTAACATTTGGATATCTGCAGCGACATATACTGTAGTCTACTGAGGTAACTTAATCACATTTTAGATCCTTGTCTCTTGCTAATCAGGTCGGAAGACACATTGTTTTACTCCACTATTATTCAATAATGGCGTGCGATATATTTTGCAACTCTCTTCCGTTTAGGTACCAGAATACAACCCGTTTCCTTTCTGACCTCCTTCGTTCTTTACAGACATAACCTCAGAGCAGTCTCTGGTCCAGCGAGTAGCCGAGCTGCAGGTGAAGATCCAATACCTGGACTCGATGTACCGCTCTCGGCAGGAGGACCTTCAGCAACTGGTGCAAAGGGTAGAGTTGGCAACACCGGCTGGCCCCGCCTCCGCCTCCGAGAACGCCTCCTCCTCAACGCTGACCGCCCCTGCGATGGTGGGCGGAATAGAGTTGAAGCCAGAGGTGCGCGCGTTGTTGAAGAACATGTCGGGGATGCATGCTGCGCACGGGGTCAACCCGCCTTATATGCTCAGGTAAGAATCTAACATACAACATGGAATGTCAACAACTGACACTCAGTGCTATAGCACGATCAATTTATATATTTTTGTGTCCAGGCACAGGCTTAAATGCCAGGGCATCGCGGCTGTTATGAGGATCCCAAACAAACGTTGTTAATCCGTTTTTTGAACTGCCTAAAGTTAGTAGAACTGGAAAAAGCCTCCTATTGCAAACTGTTCCACAATCTCGACACGCTAGGAAAAAGGAGCGGTCGTATCGGCCAGTTCTGGATGTACGAAGCTCTACACGGTTAGGATGGAAGGCGGAAGTCAGGCGGGTCTGTTTGGCAGACACACACGTCTGCCGCTATGTTTGTGCGAGATCAGGTCTTCGATGATCTGGAATCCAACCGGTCGAAGCGAACGGTTTTTGGTAGAACTTGGCCGTCCATCGAAACCGATGAGCACTATGTCGCTTTTTGTTCGTCAAGGTACAGCATTAAATTGTCCAAGATTGTTGCATCCCCAGGCAGTAATATTCGTAACCTCCAGGTCTTTCATCATAGAGGAAGCCGCAGCTATTCTCATTGATTCTAGCTCACCGGTAGGTACTGGCTTGTCGCTTCGAGTTCCTGCATGCAAAGTGCTGTCATCAGGAAAGCTGTGGATTGGACTGATCGTTCAGGAAAAGAGGTCGTTGATATGAACGAGAAGCAGTGTCGGAGCCAAGACCGATCCATGGTTGAGTGATAAACAGGAGAACCCGTCACCATAAGACTGGATGAGTTTATTCCACACTTTGTTTCTAATTTAGATTATTTGCCACCTTTTGACAAGTCTGACCACTGTTCACTTTTATCTTCTCTCCAGTTCAATATAAATGGTCGTTCTACAACCGATAAGTTTAAAACCATCAAAATTGTAGACCACGATGCTCTTAACCAAGCACTGTCTGAAGTCAACTGGCCTGCTTTGCTTAACAACCGTAGCACCCAAGATATGTGGGACACTTTCGCTCAACGAGTCCTAAGCGAAACGGCTGACAATACTGTTGAAAAGAAGGTATACTGTGACCCCTCAAAGCCCTGGATCAACTCTAACATATCGAGGATGCTTCGTCACAAGAGATCTTTGTGGCAACGGTTTAGGAGGAGTGGCCATTCACAAGATTACGTGTCTCATCGATCCTTTTCTAACCTCCTATATAGAACGTTACATAATGCCAAACATGCTTATGAACGGAAACTCGTTACCTCCAAAAATAAGAAGAAGCTGTTTCGGTATCTAAGAACAAATCTGAATTCCAAAGTTTCATCACCTCAGATCCGCGACGCTGACGGTCATCTCCACATGGATGCCACCGAATCTGCCAACTTACTGGCAGAGTCCTTTAGTGATGACTTCGTCGATGAGCCTAATGGATACCTTCTACCGACCACTATCTGCCATAGGTGTCCCAACAGCCTTTGCGAAGTTGAGTTCCTGCCTGAAGATGTATTAATGCACCTGCGAAATCTGAAGACCTCTTCCTCCCCTGGTAAAGATGAGATGACGGCTGCTGTACTTAAAAACTGCGCTTCAGCACTGGCCCTACCATTAAGCTTGATATTCACATCGTCTTTTAGATCTCATACCCTACCCTCATGCTGGCTTAGTGCTTCTGTTACCCCTGTATTCAAAAAGGGCGACAAATCCTCCGCTAAAAATTATCGACCAATAAGTCTCGTTCCTATCGCCGCCAAAATAGCTGAAAGAATCATATTAGATAAGCTCCTGTCATTTGCTTTCGAAAATGACCTTATCCCTAAGAATCAGCATGGATTTCTCCCTGGTCGATCAATAATGACCAACCTTCTCCACTCTCTCAACGATTGGACTCAGTATCTGGACACAAAGACTCCTATTGATATAATCTACTTAGATTTTTCTAGGGCTTTCGATTGCGTACCACATAGAAGGCTTCTGTTTAAGTTGGAATGTATGGGAATAAGAGGCGAGTTGTTACTGTGGATTAAGGCTTTTCTCACCGAGAGGACTTTCTCTGTGTGCGTCAGTGATAGCCAGTCTCACCTTCATCATGTAGCAAGTGGAGTTCCTCAAGGCTATGTCTTGGGGCCAGTGCTGTTCCTTCTGTATACAAGTGACCTGCCCGCATTGATTTCCTCCACATGTTCAGCTTATGCCGACGACACCAAGATTTACAATACTGTCGTAAATTCTGCTATGCTTCAACGAGACCTTGATATTGTTTGTCAATGGTCAGTCAGTTGGCTTTTACCCTTAAATCTAACTAAGTGTTGTGTCCTTCACCTCGGGAAGATAAATCCGAGATTTACATACAAGATCTCTGACCACAACATCCAAGCAGTTTCCAGCCACACTGATCTGGGCGTTGTAGTCAACGATCGTCTTTCCTGGTCAGAGCATATTCACCACGTTACATCAAAAGCCAAGAAACTTATATACATGCTGGAGAGGTCTTTCAAAGGGTCCGATGTCAACACTTGCGCCTACACTTACAAGGCATTCGTGAGGTCAATTCTTGAATTCGCTGGCCCGGTATGGGACACTGTGCTTATTCAACCTGACCTCATCCTCTGAGCGAAGACTTCGTGGCGATCTTATAGTTTCGTTCAGGATACTTCATGGTTTGATGGGCACCAACCTCATGCATCTATACCGTCTGTCGCGCAGCAATCTACTCGGACACAGGTTCAAACTGCATAAGGAGCCATTTAAAACAACAGTCCGACAGTGGTTTCTTCCCAACCGCATACTCAACGCCTGGAATAGTTTACCTGAAAGTATGGTTGGTGCTACTTCAGTTAATAGCTTCAAAGTGCGTATGATAGCTGGAGGAGTGTACAAACTTTATAGCTATGAACTGTCTTTTTTTATTTTTTTCTATTTGATGTATTTGTGTTACGTGTCCGTACACTATATTTGCTGCATGAGCTTATAGTACTGTGTACTCTGCTCATCTCAATTATCATAATATAATAATAATAATAATAAATGGGGACGTAAGCTAAGTGGCGCTTATGTTGTTGGGGAGTCAAATCTGTCTGACGTAGATGGGAAAAGGAATTGATACGAAGGTGATGGAAAAAATATAGATTGGGCAACCTATTTTCACATGCTGACGTCTATTGACGTAAGCAACAGTTGACATGCTTTTCCATTCATAACCTCAGATATGACGTACAGCCTAACTAGCGCCATCTTCTTCTAGCTTTCCAGGCAACCCCTAATCCGGTCGAAGGTCGAATCACTACTGATAGGTGGCAGTGTTACCTTTTTGCAGAATTATAATGTTAGAGCCAGCAATATTTCATACCTTGGAGTCTAATATTAGCCGCGTGCCGCAATGTCCCATATACGTAAATCACTATTTTGGGTGGCTGTTAGAAAACGTTGTTTTAATGATCAGGAGTTTTTCGCAGGCACTGTAGTTTGAAACGGAATGAGCTCGAATTCATCGACCGTATTTTTCATTTTTTGGATGCGCATTTGGGATTAAGCTTTATTTCCCTTGGCAGTATCCATAGTGTCGAAGTTGAACAAAACTGAAATTGCAACGCTTTCAACTCCATCAGATGAAAAGCTGCAGCATGCATATGCATGTTGTTTCGGAACTGTGATAGACACGCGAATAACTCATGAATTAGTTAAAGGAATTTTGTAGTCTTCTTAGAATGTTAACTTTGTTGACTGGAATAATTTTGCAAGCTATACCATACTTGTATCAACAATCTATGGTGGACACCGTGACACCCCAGGAATTGTATCACACAACTTTGCTGTCGAATATTTCTATTTTACGTGTATGCAATATCGGAACTAATTTCCAAATTGTTATCTAATATGCATAAATCTGACACCGTTATACTCTTGTATTTTCATTTTGTATACAGGGTGTTTCAGTTTATTGTTGCATTACTTCAAGATTCGATAGAACTTTTAAAATTAATGCATAAAGTCTATATAAACATAGGTCGAAAAATGCATGACTTCCGAAATACAGGGTGTTTAAATTTACTTTTTAAAATAGTTTTTTTTAATATTTTTAACAATATTTGATGTATAACAGTGAAAATTGCTACACGAGGGTTTTTTGGTACGACAAAACGAACCATGGGCATAGTTTTACTGTAGCCGCTAGAGGGCGCTCTCTACTGTACCTGTAGTGTATTAAAATGAACGAAAATTTTTTCTTAGTGCAACTTTCTGCTATTTGAATAAAAAAACTGATTCATCGCACTTTTCTGCATAAAAAAGCTCTCCTGTGAGTTTTCGTTATAGTTAGCCGTTTTTGAGATATGTCGATTTTTAAGGTTCGATGCATTTTTAATTATTTATGGGAAAATAATATTTTTTTTACATTTTCGATTTGGGCATTACAAGTAATTAAGATGATCGGTTAGATTGTGTTATTAAACACAGCGTAACTCCTAACTCCAAATAAACACAAAAAACAGAATATTAATTTGTTTAATTTTCCAATATTATTTTTAACAAATTAAATTAATTATTTACAACTAAAATGCTATTGGATAGTTAGGACAAACATACAAAATCTAAAGTAGTTGCTCGAAATGTAAACCCAATTGTTCAATACACAATTCACATCTACGAATGATCGAACGTGGCATTATTCAAATAAGGCCTTATTTCATCACCTGCATTCCTGATTCTGTCTATTAGCATGTCTGTTGTGGTTACGGGAGTCTGGTACACTTTTTCTTTTAGAAATCCCCACACAAAGAAATCTAATGGATTTAGGTGAGGGGATCGTGGAGGCCAGGCGACTGGTCCTCCACGGCCGATCCATCTTTCTGGATAATTTTCGTCCAGCCAGTTTCTAACTATTCTCGAATAATGAGCTGGACAACGATCAAGCTGGAACCAGTCCAATCTTCTTAAATCTAACATAACATCATCCCACATATTTGCATGTTCAGCCTTTAAAAATTCCAAGAAGGTCTTAGCATTTAACCTTGCAGGCAAAAGGTAGGGTCCAAGTAGTCGATTACGGTAGATACCAATCCACACGTTCACACTAAATTCATGCTGAACATTTCTTTCCCGAACTGCATGCGGATTTTCATGCGACCAAATATGTTGGTTATGAAAATTTACCATTCCATGTCTAGTGAAGCATGACTCATCGGTCCATAAAACGTTACTTAAAAACTCCCTATTATTATCAGTTCTATCAAGAATCCACTGACAAAATGTGATTCTTCGTTCTCCGTCACCTGTCTGTAGTCCTTACACAGTTTGCAAATGTTAAGGACGTCTATGGTCATTTCTAAGAACACGATGAACATGGTTTGCTGAAGTTCCCAAGGCACCATAAACTCTCCTAACACTTGGGTCGGATCTCTATCAAACTCATGCAGAATTATACGGGTAAATCTGCGCTGACGAACATTTATGTTTTGATCCCTTTGGAGATTTCCAAAACCATTTTCAATTATTTGACGATGCACTCTTACAAATACTGAGCGAGTTGGATGTCGTCTGTTTGGAAATCTTCGTGCGTATTCTCTGGCTGCTTCTGCTGCGTTTCCATTTACAAAGCCATACACAAAATGAATATCCGCTAACTCTTGATTGGAGAATAAAAATGGCATTTTTATAAAACTTACAAAAAAAAACAGGTAAAAGAAACTAAATTTCGTGCATTCACAATTGCAAAAAAACGTTTCAGGTTTCAACAGACAACAAAACTAACTGTCAACTAATTGACGTTTAACCTTATTCTGCTTTCAATTTCAAAAGTATTTGCAGGCACAGCCTGCTTCTAAAAATTATCGAGATACTGACTTTTTAACGTTATTTTATCATAAATAATTAAAAATGCATCGAACCTTAAAAATCGAAATATCTCAAAAACGGCTAACTATAACGAAAATTCACAAGAGAGCTTTTTTATGTTGAAAAGTACGAAGAATCAGTTTCTTTATTCAAAAAGCAAAAAATTGCACTAAGAAAATTTTTCGGTCATTTTAATACACTACAGGTACAGTAGAGAGCGCCCTCTTGCGGCTACAGTAGCACTATGGCCGTGGTACTTTTTGTCGTACCAAAAAACCCTTGTATACCACTTTTCACTGTTATGCATCAAATATTGTTCGAAATATTTAAAAAAACTATTTTAGGAAGTAAATTTAAACACCCTGTATTTCGGAAGCCACGCATTTTTCGACCCATGTTTATATAGACTTTATGCATTAATTTTAAAAGTTCCATCGAATCCTAAAGTTATGCAACAATAAACTGGAACACCCTGTATAGAACACAGAATAGCCATGTAGCGCAACATAAACTCACTTTGAATTATCTCTGTATGTTTATTCCTCTAACATTTTCCAATACTTTTTGCTTATTCGGAGTACTGCACAAATTAGTTCCAATTATCGAATATACATATATTCATGTGTTTCATAATTTATCGTATTTTGATCTGTCCATTGGATTATTCGATTAACACGACGGGCCAGTGCATTCGCTGCAATGATTTAGCAGGTCCATAGTTCTGCGATACAATTCATCATTACGTATGATAATACATATACAGGGTGTTCAGAAAAGATAACCGGAAAATCATTAAGCTCAGCCCGAAACAGTTAGAGATCCTTGAAAAGCAAAAAAATGTCTATATGGTAGCACGATTCTCCTCAAGGCCCTTTAGTACAACTTTCGTTTCTTTTTTCCGTTCTTTTTTCTGTTCACTATTTAGGACCAGCCCCATAAACTATCTCCCCAATACCAGAAATCCCTCCCCATTTCAATCGGTCTAGCGATTTGGATAATGTTCATTCAAATGCTGAATGACGCCTCTAAAAATGTGTGGTGGTGCCACGTCATGAAGAAACCACAAATTCTGTTTCCGTTGTAATGGCATGTTGTCTAAGGTCTGTTCCAAAAGTTCTGGCAGGTTATTGGCTAGAAATCTAAGGTATCCTTCTCCTAACAACTTTGGGGGTAACCCGAAAGGGCCAATTACCTGATCGTCAAGAATAGAAATAAAATTAAGAAATATTCGACTATATCATTAAATGGTGAAATTATGAAAGCATGTGGAACTGTTAATCTAGGCATATCTCTTGATGCATGTTTGAACTTTATCCCTCATGTGAACAATGTTACAAAAAGAGGTTTCTTAGCACTTCAGCCATTATACTTGAGCGGACAAATTCTCGATTACGAAACTGAAAAATATTCTCTGTGGGTCAATAATTGTTTCAAAAATTACATTCTGCGACATTGCTTATCATCCGTTAAGTATCTGTCAAGCGCTTGCAAAAAGTTCAGAATTCATGTTGCAGATTAATCTGTAACTTGCAAAAATATGGCCACCTTACCTCCTCGTTCATAAAATTGAAACGGTTATCTATTCCTAATCCACTCAAATTTTTTATCTTCGTACGCTTTTACTTACCCTAATTCCTACATTTTGAATGATTCACTCACGAGATATCCGCCTCATTGACACAAGAACAATAGAACTTCATATTCGAATAAATGTTTTACTTATAATGATACTGCCATGTACAATGCTTTACCCTCCGATACTAAAGCTTTAAATTTCAAGAATTTCAAAAAGTATTTAGAAAAATCATTTTAGAGAAATTATCGAGATAAATTAATCTCTCAATTCATTTGTATGTTGAAACCTCTGCATTTTTAGTGGTATAGGGTGTTTCAGTTTATTGTTGCCTAACTTTAAGATTCGATAGAAATTTTAAAATTAATGCATAAAGTCTATATCAACATGGGTCGAAAAATTCGTGGCTTTCGAAATACAGGGTGTTTAAATTTACTTTCTAAAATAGTTTTTTTTAAATATTTCGAACAATATTTGATGTATAACAGTGAAAATTCGTATACAATGGTTTTTTGGTACGGCAAAACGAACCATGGGCATAGTTTTACTGTAGCCGCTAGAGGGCGCTCTCTACTGTACCTGTAGTGTATTAAAATGACCGAAATTTTTTTCTTAGTGCAATTTTTTGCTTTTTGAATAAAAAAACTGATTCTTCGCACAATTCTGCATAAAAAAGCTCTCCTGTGAGTTTTTCGTTATAGTTAGCCGTTTTTGAGATATTTCGATTTTTAAGGTTCGATGCATTTTTTATTATTTATGGGAAAATAATATTTTTTTTTACATTTTCGATTTGGGCATTACAAGTAATTAAGATGATCGTTTAGATTGTGTTTGTAAACCAGCAATAATTCCTAACTCCAAATAAACACAAAAAAAAACAGAATATTAATTTGTTTAATTTTCCAATATCATTTTTAACAAATTAAATTAATTTTTTACAACTAAAATGCTATTTGACAGTTAGGACAAACATACAAAATCTAAAGTAGTTGCTCGAAATGTAAACCCAATTGTTCAATACACAATTCACATCTACGAATGATCGAATGGTCATTTTAATACACTACAGGTACAGTAGAGAGTGCCCTCTAGCGGCTACAGTAAAACTATGCCCATGGTTCGTTTTGTCGTGCTAAAAAACCCTTGTATACCAATTTTCACTGTTATACATCAAATATTGTTCGAAATATTTAAAAAAAAACTATTTTAAAAAGTAAATTTAAACACCCTTTATTTCGGAAGCCACGCATTTTTGGACACATGTTTATATAGACTTTATGCATTAATTTTAAAAGTTCTATCGGATCTTAAAGTTATGCAACAATAAACTGAAACACCCTATATATTGTTATTATTTTTATTTTGTGGATAGACATTTTACGGGTCAAGTGGTAGAATATCTTATGCTAAATATAAATAAAGACGTTTATTATTATTGTTTTTCTCTTTATTTTCTCTTTTTTTTCTCTTACTTTTTTTCATTGTTTTTCATTCATTTCTTTTCTGTTCATTTCCTTCTTTTTTCTTTTCTTCCTTTTCTCTTTTTCTCTTTATTATTGGCCATCTTTATCAGGAAGGCTCAAGCCATTTTTAGGAATCAGTGATTTTATTCAATAATAATAATAATAATAATAATAATAATAATAATAATAATTAACGTCTGTTATTTGTAATATTCTTACAGGAGGCGAGATTTAGATTATATATCTATTCTACCATCTAACCCCCTTAACAATACTAGATGTAAAAAAAATAGAATTTGTTGAAAATTAATTAATAGGAAAATGGTTTCTGTTTGTATTACTTCTAAGGGAATTACTGCCAATCTGATCGACAACATGGCCGTGACGGTGGAAATTGTAAATTAATGCCGAAATACAGCATGGGATTGGACGTATTGAAAAACAAGTGATAGTGAAATTGTATCATGTATTTCCTTCATACAATTTTCGGGGTTTGCAGACCCCGAAAATGATGGAATGACGCATGGTCATATGTTCACCCAGTATATTTAATTTTCGCTTACATTCAGGCGCTTGATCCAATTAGCTTTAACAAAATTCATTGCGACTCAATAGCAAAAACAGGACGGATGTTTCCGTAATTCAATTATGAAATGTTAATGAAATATTAA
Source organism: Acanthoscelides obtectus (assembly GCA_963669975.1). Taxonomy (NCBI): domain Eukaryota; kingdom Metazoa; phylum Arthropoda; class Insecta; order Coleoptera; family Chrysomelidae; genus Acanthoscelides; species Acanthoscelides obtectus. The sequence goes on from CAVLJG010003258.1 coordinate 133,659, forward strand.
ATACTAGTATATTAACGGTTCAAATAACTAATTAACTGTTAGTAATGCTGATCACTTTTTCATGCTTCGTGCAGTGACAGGAACGAGCTTAACCAGGCCTAACCTTCCATTAGAAATATGGGTAGTCGACTACTTTTGTTGTTCAACCAATTCTTGTTTGATAATAATCAATTTTAAAGAGTTTTGACATATGTGAGAAGAAAGACATGCAGGTTAGCATCTAGGTAAATGGGGAAATTAGTTATTCGGTTGATTACTCTAAGGCATTTGATAGAACCAATCATATCCTTCTTCTAGCTAAATTGAAATATATTGGCTTTGATAATACCTCACTTAAATTTTTCTGTGCGTATTTAACTGACCGAGTTCAGGAATTTTCTCTATCTAGACAGAGCTCTGTCCCAAGTGTCATACCATCTGGAGTGCCTCAGGGTTATATCCTAGGTCCTCTCTTATTCCTCATCTACACCTTCGATCTATATGCTGTAATGGAAAATTCTGAAATGCAATCTTTTGCAGACGATACCCAAATAGTACATTATTTTAAAGCAAGTGAATTACCAACAGCTAATATAGAGCTACAACATGATATTGACATGGTTTGTAAATATTCAGCCAATCATAATTTATTAGTTAATCCTGAGAAGTCAAAAATCATAGTTTTCTGTTCTGATAATAAAAGAAACTACGTCAAAGGTAACCTTAATATCTTTATTGACAGACATCTTCTTCAGGTTGGTACTACTGCCAAGATTTTAGGTGTCGAGGTCGATGAGAAGTTAAGGTTTTATAATCACATCAACTATCTTGCTCAAAAAACCTACCTACGCCTACGCAATTTGTACTCTTGTAGGTACTTACTGAACTATAAGCTCAGGAAAAAACTGTGTGAAACGCTAGTGATGTCTTGTTTGAACTACTGTATCACAGAAATACAGGACGCTGAAATGGCTCAAATTTGATAAATTGGTCGAATATCACCATCTAGTATTTATTCACAAAGTAATAACCGCTTCGAAGCCCGCCTACTTGAGAGAAAAAATTCTATTTAACTTTGTTGTTCATGATCGGTTGGTTAGAGATAGGTTGAGTATCAGAATTCCGCCTCACTCTACAGTCTTATTCACCCGCAGTTTTTCTTATAATTCGGCAGTTCTATATAATTCGTTGGAATATTCCTTTAAATGTATGAGCTTAGCAAGTTTTCGTAAGCATGTACGGATCAGGCTGCTTGACTGATACTTTCCTTTCCACATTCATCATCCAATCAATTTATTACGATGAGAAGCTAATATTATTTTTAGGCGCATGATACATATGTATATGTGGGTATGTATATATGTATATATATGTATATAGATGTATATATATATATATATATATATATATATATATATATACGTATATATATATATATATGTTTTTAATTTATTTAACATCACTGTATTTATTGATTCAGCTGTAAGAGTAGCATTGCTAAACTTCGCCAGTTGAGTCCCACTTTCAGTATGTACATATTTTTTGTAATAAAGGCGTATATTATTATTATTATTATTATATTATTATTATTCACCTGAGCAAGGAATTTATATATGCAATACGCAGTAAAAAGTAAAATGGCGTCTCCACTTGTCACGCGACGTCACCATTAGTTCGTAAAGGATTAGGTTAAGCACAAGTTATACGCTATCGAAATAAGACAGAGACATAGACCTTATATCCTTCCGTTTCTTCTGTTCGTTGTCCCAGAGGCAACGCCTAGACCATGCTGATGAGTTGCCAAAAAGCACGAAACAGCTATCTATGGTTGGCTGCCTTTACCTGGACGGACGAAAGCAGTATTTTTGAGAAAAAATGTAATTACGAGCATGCATTACAGGGAAATTAAACATATCAAGTAAGTCAAAGAGGTCAGTATAATTGATCCGTAACATCTTTTCTCGTAGTAGCGTCAGTCTGACAACTTCGCGTCGCCTTTCACCTATATTTGAAAGCATGATGCGTCACACGCGATGGAACGCACCAGTCATGTAGGGCATTTACGAATATCGACACGCCGGTTTTGGTCAGCAGACGAAGTGACATTTTTCGAAATATTAAATATGTCTAATAGATGGGTAGAATTATCTGCGTTGGAAGTATATTAAAGTGGTATCAAATTTATTTCAAAAATGATCAGGATTCTCTGAACCGTGGCAAAATCAAGTTTCAACGGTTTTTATTTTTTTTTTTGCCCTTTTTGTCGGCCGCAACTGAACCGACTTCTAAGCTTTTTCGTTCTTAGCATAGTAGTAAACGTGTGTGAACAGTGCAACAAAATCCGCCTGACAGACAAACACACGGGCAGATAGACCGACGGAAATGAGTGACATGTCTTTTCGTGATGTACAAATCATATAACGTCTAAATACCATAATTTAAATATTCAAGTAGCAGAGCATAACGTTCGAGTTCAATTCATTGTCATTGAGGTAATAAATAAATCATTCAGATGGATTGGAAACAAACATGTCTCCATCGAATTTTGAACGCAAACACATAAATCATTCTATATTTGCCATGTCCAGATTTGATTTAATGTGTTGACTCATATGTAGAAGATTAATTAGTGTTTAGTTATGTTCAGCTGGCAGAGACGAAAGAAAAGTCACTGAAATACAGTCCTAATTCTAGATTCTACTATGCCTTTCTATGCATAATCTTTGTTCTTATCTAGTTTTTAAATTAAACTTTCATTGCCAAAGATACGTTCTCAATACAACAAGTTGCCGGGTGTCTGCATCGGAACAATGTCAGGCACATGTCCGAAAGAGGGCCGAAAACGAAATTAACAAAAATAGCTCAAACCCCGCGCTTTTAAGTTTCACACGATTTTTGAAAAATTCTTTGCAATATTTTGAAGTTATTACCCTGATAATTAGATATTAGGTATATTTCACACAACATAGATTTTCGCTTATGTTTGCCCGTAAAACATAACAATAGAAATGTGTTTTCCACAAGCATCCCTGCGTCCGCTCGCTTCAACGCTTGCCGCCGGCGTGCCGGTGCTGGTATGTGTCCTGCATGACTGGTGTTCTGTGGATGCTCAGGCGCGTGTGGCTCATCGTGCTTACAGACATTGGGGAAATGTGACACGACGTTGCCAGATGGACGGTACTACGGGTAGGGCAGGGAAAGGATGTTATGGACTATTTGTACGGATCTGTTTGACGGACTAGGGGCCAATTTCACCAACAACAGTCCGTTATTCTCCACCTATAGGGTAGCAGACCGTCAAATACAACGAATCAGCTTCAAGTTCCAATCAACAAATTTTAGCAACCAATAGCTATGAAATGTTGACAACAAAATACTGTCAAAGTCATTGAAACATCACCAGCTTATTGAATATTAAGAAATTACATATAATTCAGTCAAAATTTAAAAGAAATTTGGATTTTTGAATAAAATTCATGTTTTAATTACTATTGTTGATTTTTTATTCATGTTTATATTATTTTCTTCAATTGATATGCGATACTGGGTGTTTTTTCCTCCTTGCAGATAGCCATTAAGCACCTACTTGATGACAGTCTCTACTAAAAGATATTGCTCGTTTCCAAACATTCATTTACTTGCCGTTCATCAGAACCATTATGGCACCTTAGATTGATATTCCCACAAAATCATTTAGGTTTTTTGATATCCACACATCCATAAAGTTGAATATTTTTCGGTGTTCAGGTACTGAACAAACATCCACACTATATTCACAGCGATTAAGAAATTCCCAAATATATGCCTACAGGACATAATGTTTTTATTGCTTTGAAGAAATTCATTAACCCATAAATTAATAAATGATTACTATTATGAGGTAAAGGAAGATGAGGAATTGGATGGAATGTATTTTATATTCTATTTTCTTGCAAAATACAGACAAATCCACACTATTCAACAGGTATGCAATGATAACTTTCAGTATATTGAAGTTGGTAAATTCGAGAGTGCCATGCATTAACAAACGTCCAAATCTACTGCCAAATTTAACAGCTAGAAAATCGACTTATTATTTGCCGCATTCCCATTCGCTGAGGGGGATAACAGATTGCTAAATGTAAACCTATAACATATATCAAAATACATGAAAGTTGTCCTGTTTTTTCTGTACAAAAGCATCATGTTGGAATCAAAAAGTGGTCTTGTTTATAATACAGTCGAATTTTCACGATTTTATTCAATATTACAATAGAAATCACTAATATTCAGAGACCTTTGACAACTTCTGTCAAATTGCATTTCGATAAGGTATTTTCCCATTGGTCCATAATATTAATGTTGGTGAAATTGGGCCTTGATCTGTTTAACTTCTCTGTTATACATGTTCCGAGCTAACTTTCTTGCTGCTTTTAGCTGTCCAACCAAAGATGGCCAACACAGACAGTTGTGTCGTGCTTTTTTGGCAACTCATCAGAATGATCTAGGCTTGGTGCGTGGGACAACGGAAGCATAGCAACTATCCTGTATCCAGGCATAAGGTCCATGGGGCTGTCTTAATTCGATAGGGTCTAACTTGTTATGAACCTCTGACGGCGTTGCATGGAAAGTCAACCGACTTGACGCCATTTTTTGTACGGTTTGGTATGAATATCTAGACCGAACTGTGACGGACTGAACTATACTAAGTGACATATAAATCCGAACACCCAGTTTAAATGGTTTTATTTTAATAAAATTTTGTATAAGTACTTAAGGAAGCATAATAAGTAAATGATAAAAATTTCAAAATGATTGCACTGCTTCAAAGCCCTTTGACCTTTAATAATGTGTGGATGCACCCTGATGTGCTACGCATTCTCCAACGCGCCTAGGCATGCTTCTGATCAGGTGGTCAGTGTCCTCCTGTGGTATCTCATTCCAGGCAACCACCAACTCTTCTCGAAGTGCTTCTAGAGTCTGAGGAGGACGTTGCAAATTGAGTAATCTCCTACCCATCATATCCCACACGTGCTCAATTGGGGATAAGTCGGGAGATCTTGGTGGCCATGGTAATAATGTGACATCATTATGTTGAAAGAAGTCTATTGTGACTCTTGCAACATGTGGTTGGGCGTTATCTTGTTGGAAAGTTGGATCTGCCAGGGTGTCAAGATAGGGTAAAAGATGGGGTTCTAGAACTTCGTGGATATAACGCTGCGCGTTCATGTTATCTCTGATGAAGATTAAAGGTGACCTGGAACCATAAGCTATAGCACCCCAAACCATAACTCCAACAGTGTGATGAACATGTGTTTCAACAAAAAACTGTGGATTCCTCCTTTCACCACGTCGCCTTCTAACCCTGGCACGACCATCGTGCATGCCTAAACAAAATCGAGACTCGTCACTAAAGACAATACTGTTCCATTCCTGATCCCACAGTGACCGTTGTCTGCACCACTCAAGGCGATTACGTCGGTGTTCTCGAGTTAAAGGGAGGACCCAGTGTGGCCGGTATGAAAACAAGCCAAACCTTCTCATTCATCGGTAAACACTTCGCATGCCAATAGGTCTTCCGTGTTCTGCAAACCATTCATTTGCAATGGACCTGGTAGTGGAGAAACGGTCCCTTAAGGCCAATAATCTTAGGCGGCGATCTTCACGGTCTGTTGTTCTACGGCGGCGTCCAGTGCCCCTTGCCCTTTGCGTACGGCCTTCTCGAAGCCATGCCTGACAACACCTAACCACAGTGTCTATACTTCTTTGCACTCTAACTGCAATTGCCCGAAAAGAAAGTCCAGCTTCCCGAAGTCCCACTATACGGCCCCTATCAAACTCACTAAGTTGACGAAATCGTACAGGTCTCCGTACTCTAGGCATCGTAACCGATCGTAAAGGATGTCAAGAACCAAAATCCGCCAACGTTGATTCTTTACTGCCGCTGAAATATTCATTTTTAGAGCGTTAGTGAATTAAAAAAAAGCAGTATAAAACCGGAATGTCCAACTGATAAGGCGGAAAATTTTTTCACTTGTTATTTACAGTAAGATAAATACATTCACCAACTTTTATTAAAATAAAACCATTTAAACTGGGTGTTCGGATTTATATGTCACTTAGTATATTACGAATAAAATTATGGAAGCAAAAAGCGTAGTTCCAGCGTAGCGAATCTAATCGGGGGTATACGAATTCTAACAGAACTCAGGGCCACGATTATTTCGGTCCATAACTCATTATCGGGCGGGCATTAATCAATACAGAAAAATGCGCTTTCAAGCACCGGCTGACAGTTTTCTGGAAATGATGGAACGGATTCCAGGTTTTTTACTGTTACGACTAATGACATGACGAGTTCATACTCTAGTCGAGATGGTTAGAAACACGATGACGATTATGTCAAATGTTCTAGTTTATATTCGAAATGAACGCCTCAAATTATCTAAATGGGCAAGTTTAAGCAAGAAATACAAAATTATGCCCTTCAAAGTCCTTCAATTTGTCATATCTACATACACCCGCTAACCAGGTTTGGAGTGTATATTATGAATCAGTTTGATACTGATGTAGTCCATGAGGGGTTCCAAACAACTTGTTCTCTATATGATAAAATTTGGAGTTAGAACACACGACTTTTACTGACCATATTCGAGTTCAGCAACCTAGATTACCTACGTGTAATTTTTACTTATAAGTCCTATGATGTTTAAAGCTTGTTGTTACAAGTTGAAAATTTATTACCTCTAGTGCAGCCAGAAATTGTACTTACTTTGTGCAAGTCTTATAACGTAGCTTTCTTTGTAAAGAAAAACGTTTCCCAGAAAAGAGAGGTTTGTACTATTACCGGTGTCCGTTATCTCAAGTCAAAACAGGGACAACTATCTAACAGATCTGCTGATTCACTGATCAACAGCCAAAAAATATCCTAAATAAAATCAACAAATATTACTATTTTTAATATGCTATAACCGGAATGAAACTTATTTTTTCAATATTAGTTCAAGTTTTAGAGATACGGTAATTATATGTGTTCCTGCTGTGACAGTGTTAATATACTGTAATTCACAAGAATGCACGTGCTACATTTTTATATTCGGCAAGGAAAGATGATGTAATCGGCATGATTGTGTTACGTTATACATACGTGTACATTATATTGTTTTATATTAGCCATTTTTTTCCTCAGTTGGCTGACAGCGTTCATGCAAGATGTCTCGAAAGTGTGTAAACAATCCAGATCAGTTTTGTTACGTGTGTGGTGATGTCACTTTTGCGTCTCAGAGACGGTCTATTACTCCACTAATAACAAAGGCATATCAGCTTTATTTCGGTTGTAAACTAGGTGATCAAGACAAACAGTGGGCACACCACATCTGCTGTAATACATGTGCTTCAAGTCTGAGGAGCTGGTTAAATGACAAAAAAAGGTCTATGCGCTTTGCTGTCCCAATGGTTTGGAGAGAGCCTACAAATCATATTAATGATTGTTACTTTTGCATGGTACCTTGTGTTGGACAAGCCACAGGTATGTCCAAGAAAAAAAAATCGGTTATTAACTACCCAAACATACCATCTGCGATGAGACCTGTGCCTCACAGTGACGAAAATCCTATTCCAAAACCCCCAGAATCCTACACTTGCGAATCAGAAAACGAATCAGATCATGGCGATCGAGTGATTCATCAGGAAGAAGATATGCCATCAACGTCAAGAGATCCTGATTTTATACCGAGCACGTCACGCCACCAACCGCACAAAATAACACAGTCAGAATTAAATGATCTTGTAAGAGATTTAGAACTTCCAAAATGTAAGGCGGAGTTACTTGGATCAAGACTGCAGCAGTGGAACTTGTTAGAAGACGATGTTTCGGTATGTGTTTTTCGTAAACGCCACAAAGACTTAGAACCATTTTTCAATATGGAGAATAACTTGGTTTTCTGGAGTAACATTAACGGCTTACTGGCGGCTTTAAATATAAACTATAACCCAGAAGAATGGAGATTGTTTATAGACAGTTCAACATTGAGTTTAAAGGCAGTGTTATTGCATATTGGAAATATTTTACCATCTCTTCCTGTAGGGTATGCAGTTCACATGAAAGAATCATATGACAATATGAAGTACCTATTGACATGCATAAAATACGATGAGCACCAATGGCATATTTGTGGCGATTTGAAAGTTGTTGCACTTTTACTTGGGCTGCAGCTAGGCTACACAAAGTTTTGCTGTTTTTTGTGTGAATGGGACAGTCGGGCAAAGGCACTTCATTACACCACACAAAACTGGCCTGTTCGTCAATTCCTAGAGCCAGATCAAAAAAATGTACAGCATATGCCATTAGTAGATTCGAAAAAAAATTTATTACCACCACTGCATATCAAGTTGGGCCTAATGAAAAACTTTGTCAAGGCATTAGATAGAGATGGGTCAGCTTTTCAATACCTGCGTCAGAAATTTCCAAGATTAAGTGAGGCAAAGGTTAAAGAAGGTATTTTTGTTGGGCCACAGATTCGAAATATTTTGAAAGATACACAGTTTGAAAACACTTTAACAGGTATTGAAAAACTGCTTGGAATGATTTCCGTCTGGTGGTCACTAACTTCTTGGGAAATAGAAAAGCTGACAACTATAAAACCCTTGTCAAAAATATGCTGTCATCGTATCAAAAGATACATTTCCTACACTCACACCTGGACTTTTTTCCTGACAATTGCGGAGCCGTAAGTGATGAGCACGGCGAACGTTTTCATCAGGATATTTCAACAATGGAAAAAAGGTACCAGGGAAAGTTTAATCCTTCCATGCTTGCAGACTACTGTTGGACTCTTGGTAGAGATGCTCCAGAAACGATCCATAAAAGAACAGCAAAAAGACAGCGCATATAGTGATTCTTATAAGTATATGAATCTTGTCACTTTTTTAATATATCCTTAAAAATAAAAAGTTTTTTTTCTAAACCGCAACTAATTTTTTTATTTCATTGTCATTTTTGGATTCAGCGCCCCAAAATTAACAAAGAAGTGCACTTTTCTCACAAGATACAATTAAAAAACTAAAATTTGTTGTCCAGTGTTATTTTCGAAAAATATTTCGATAATTTCAACTCTTTCTGCTGTGGAATATACCATGGTTAATTTATGTAATAATGCGTTACAAGTTATTTTAGCAACAAAGGTTGGTCAAATCAATCGCAAACTATGTACTAAATTCCTATTTAAAATAAGTACGAGATATTTCCTTATCGTTCTTCAAGAAATGACCTTTTTGACACAAAAAAATGCTCCACTAGCTATTTTCAACAACAAAATGATAAACAAACCATGGGCGTAGTAAAGAAAAGCATTTACTTATAAGTAAATTCTTTTAGTCAAATTTCTTCTGAAGGTAGTACAAACATATCTGATGTACCTATTAAAGTCTACTTTAAGCTTTAGATCAATAAATCTTCAAAACTACTGAACTGAAGCTCATGTATTTTACATCATTATAAAGGGAATTGAAAGACCTTTAAAATAAGGTATCACTCGACTCCCTTTTCTATTTAAGATTTTAGGGTTGGTGTCACCCCCGCCCAGGGGGCTGCACGTGTTAACGTGTTTTTTTTGACAAACTTGTGTCACCCTCGAAAACAAAATCGACGGGTCTGAGCGTTTTTCCAAGAAACAACTGAGCTGCCCGTAAATGCGTCTGTTTAGTTTTCGATGCGCCACCCTGTATATACGGTGACTTCGAAGTTGAGTCATTTATTTTAACAGCGAGTAGATCTGATCAAAACAAATGCTTTTTTCCTTTAACATTTTTCTGGTAAAATTAAAGTAACAAAGTTATGGCCCTTTAGAACTTTGAGTACCGCCCTGTCTCAATAATAATATTATGTGCTCGTGTTTGGCAGCAACGGATATAATCCGCCTTATCCGTTCATCGCATCGGAAACAAAAAAGCGAAAGAATTTGAAACGATGTTTTTACTACAATGAACAATTTTATTCAGTTGTTTTCCGTCAATGTGTCAGTCGGTAACGCGTGAGTGAATAGTGGTGTTTGTTGCGTGGCTTAAACGAAATAAAAAATGCACATGTTTACGAAAATGCTGAACTTGTGGACATGATTCTTATTTACGGGGGGGAGTCTTTATGCGGATCGGTTTCCCAATCGAGTGCAATCAACCCCTCGTGCCTTTGTTAATGTAGTACAAAGGGCTCGTGAATCAGGTGACTTAAGACCTCACAGCGGAGGGCATGCCGGTGCTCCAAGACCGCACGATCAAATACAGGTCCGCACTGAAATACTTGTCGGGAGGATACTTTATAAAACAAGGTAACATTTCTTTTAATTTTTATTTTTATTTTTACACACCTATTTTGGTTTATCTTCCTTCTACAATCATTATCTGAAAATTAATGACTCAACTTCAAAGTCACCCTGTATACTTCAAGAGATTTTATAAATTGCCGCAAGCAAAACTTCAAAAAAAAAATCATACGAAATGAGAACTTCTTGCATCGCAGAGTGCCCTGTGGTTCATTTTTGGACCTTGTCTATGGATCTCATGGAAATATCACCGGGAAAGAAGGTTGTCACAATATGCAAATAGAGATATAAATCAAAACGTGTGAAATATGATCAGTATGAAAGCAAAGCAGACACACAACGATATTTGCCTTGTACAGACATTTGTACTGACCCTAACTAAGAAGGCCCACTGGTAGAATAGGATACGAAAGTCTCGAAGGTATAGTGGCATAACAAAATACCGAATGCAGCAGCTGCCAAGGTTACTACAAATCTATGTCCATATAATTATGTGCATCTTGCGTAATAAATATGGCTATAACTCTTCCAATTTACATTTCCAATGACTCCCAATCTATTTCCGTTATTTCCACTTATATATATTCATGTAATGTACACGTACTAGATACACAGCACGGAAACTCACTTAATTTACAATTCAGACGTTCAATAAAAATCCAGTTTCTGTATCAGATAGTATCTAGAATGATTAACCGCACGAACAGTATGAATTATATACCAGGATCCCAAGTCGAACAAAAATGTCCATCATATGTTAAAAACAATTTGATGTTAAGGTATTGAACTATGGATTATCGCTTATATTCCTACATCGATAGTCCAGACAGATTCCAATATGAATCACTAATAATGTTGATGCATACCTCTGAGTACCATTAGATTTAGCTCATTGCTACGAAAAAAAAATGGCATCCAGTAGATTCCATGATCACGATCCTCTGAAAACGATAAAAAAATTGAAATTTGAGCGATTTCTAATCTTTTCAAAAACCGGCAGTTCTCAAGCTATATTTTTGGATAATCTGGCTACCATTGCCTACCAAAGTGAGAAGCCAACTCATCGGCGTACATTCTTCCCTCTGGAGAGGATATTCGAGTAGCTATTCGTGCTGGGTGTGTCCAGGTAGAGCAAAACAGAAATACCGTGTTGCGATGAGAATCGCGCATTTATTTTTGATAAACAGGGTTAAATTAAATGGGTCAAGTAAACGAGAGTAAATGTGTATTGACAACATACGTAAATTACCTCTGCAGTCTTGCAGTTGATGGCGATGTAATTGCCTATGCTGATGACACCGTGATGGTGTTTCATGGAGAGACATGGGAATCAACGGGTGAAAAATTGAAGACTGAGTTTGCAAAAATTAAATGCCTTCTGGACACATTTAAATTAACTCTGAATATAAAAAAAACTCATTACATTACCTTCTCTATAACCATGGCTAATAGACCAGCATTTAATCAAATTAAACTTGATAACATTGATGAGCCTTTGAAAGAAGTAAATGAAATTAAATATTTGGGGGTTGTTGTTGATAAGCACTTGAAGTGTGACCGACATGTGCTGTATTGAGCAAAAAAATTAGTTTTTTCATCCATAAATTCTACGCTCTTCGTAATCTACTGAACCTTAAACTACTATTAATGATTTACAAAGCACTTGTGGTGCCACTATTGGTATATGGCATAATTGTGTGGGGTGTGATGTACGGTTCAAATCTTGGGCAGTTAAAAGTGGTGCAGAACCATATTGTAAGGATTATTCTAAAAAAACCTAGACTATACCCCACTATGCAACTTTATTCTCAAGAAATAAACAATATTAAAATCTTATATATCCTTGCAGTATGTAGTTTTTGTACATGAAAGTAGGAAATTATGTGTCCCACAATTATATGACCCGAGCAAACACCACTCATAACCTGAACATCCCGCAGTCCAGGGGAGATTTAAATTTCCGTTTTGTGACATATCTTGCACCTAAATTTTACAATTTGATTCCTGCTAATATCAGGAATATTGGAAATAATAAAAAATTTAATGTTTCGTTTAATATGTTCTGTTGGGAAAATGGTGAACAATTTATGCGTCTATTTTGAGTTGCTTTGAGGTAGATTGATATGCCTATCTGTTTCTTTCTCTTTCTTTTTGATATTATTGTGACACTTTTTTCTGTGATCTTAAGTTAAATCTATGACTTACAACAAAAATATGGGATTTTCTTTCATTTTGTGTATATCGTTTATCATGTTTTGTTTGTATAGTTGAATGATTTTATACAAAAATATATATTGCACGATATTTATCAATTAATTACTGTTTTGGTCTGTTTTTGCGCATACAAGTTTTTAAACTTAGGCGCTCATATATTATAGAGAAACTTTGTTTTTATTTCGTTAATGTACAGATATACAGGGTGACATTGAAGTTGAGTCATTAATTTTCAGATAATGATTGTAGAAGGAAGATAAACCAAAATATGTGTGTAAAAATAAAAAAAAATTAAAAAAAAATTTTACCTTGTTTTATAAAGTATCCTCCCGACAAGTATTTCAGTGCGGACCTGTATTTGATCGTGAGGTCCCCTGTGAGGTCTTAAGTCACCTGATTCACGAACCCGTTGTACTACATTAACAAAGGCACGAGGGGTTGGTTGCACTCGATTGGGAAACCGATCCGCATAAACATGTACCATTTTTTATTTCGTTTGAGCCACGCAACAGACACTATTCACACGCGACTGAAACTGACTGTATGTATAACTGAACTGAATTGTAATCGTAAAAACATCGTTCCAAATTCTTTCGCTTTTTTGTTTCCGATGCGATGAACCGTTGTTGCCAAACACGAACACATGATATTATTGAGACAGGGCGGTACTCAAACTTCCAAAGGGCTATAACTTTGTTACTTTAATTTTACCAGAAAAATGGTAAAGGAAAAAAACATTTCTTTTGATCAGATCTACACACTGTTAAAATAAATGACTCAACTTCGAAGTCACCCTGTATATTATTTTATATTGGTAAATTTGGTTTCTGCTGAATAAATGTGGTAGAGTTCAGGGCGTACTGTTCTCTCCAACAACAACAACAACAACAACAAACACAGCATAATTATATGCAATTCTGCGTAAAAAAAAATTTGATAGGTAAACAATACAAAACAAGTCATCCAGGCAGCTTCTTAGCTAAAAGTAAATTCCTAGTTCAGTATAATATTGATTTTTTGCTATTGTGTGATTTTTACTATAGTTATTCAATAAAAAGATTTTAAATAATATGATATTCATACTTTTTTTGGGCATACTGAGGTTGCCTATAGAATCTCGTGACACTAAAATGAGAGCGTAAAATTACTACTTATAACGCGAAAGTATGGGGTTGTCCAAAACAGACACAGGAAAGTAAACGCATATTAAAACAAGAAAGATTGATATTCAAATCAAGTTGGGTACTTTATTTTGAAGGTTCATTTATACCACTTATGTATGAAAAATAATATCGCTCAAATGTTCACCACGACTGGATTTACAGACGTCCACGCGATGGTCGAAATTTTCAATGACATTTTGCAACATGGTCGGTTCTATGGCATTTATCTCGGCAATGATGTTGTTTTTGAGTTCTTGGAGGGTGGCTGGTTTGTTGACGTAGACTTTGCTTTTCAAATATCTTCATAAAACGAAGTCCAGAGGAGTCAAATCGCACAATCTTGGTGGCCATGGCACATTTCCTCTGCGCGAAATCACGCGATCACCGAAGAAGGACTGCAATCGATGGATATAGACGTGGGTTGTGTGGCATGTTGCACCGTCTTGTTGGAAATAAACATTGTCCATATCCATTCCTACAAGTTGCGGCAAAAAATAGTCCTCTATCATCACGTGATAATCGCTCAGAATTGACGATAACGGCGTCCCCGGCCGCATTTTCGAAAAAGTAAGGTCCGATGATGCCTTTTGACCACCATGCACACCACACAGTCACTTTTTGAGGATGCATCGGCTGCTCTTGATACTCAAGGGGATTTTCGTTCGCCCAGATGCGGCAGTTTTGCTTGTTTACCGTCCCATTCAAAGTGAAATGGCATCAATTTGGCGGTGTTCAAGGAGCCAATCTGAGAACGTTCGGCGCGAAAAATGGTCGGCCCGACGCAGCTCTTGCGTCAATTGGATCTTGTAGGCGTGTACATTCAAATCCTTGTGGAGAACGCGGAGCAAACTGGTTCTCGAAATGCCCAATTCTTGGGATCGACGCGTTGTTGATTGTTTCGGATCGTCTCTCACACTCTCCTTCACAACAGCAATATTTCGGGTGTGCGAACGCTCCTTTGCCGGCCAGAGCCTGGCAGATTTGCCACAGAACCTGTTGCCCTCGAATTTACGCACCAGACGACCGATGGTTGTTTCGTTTGGGCGGTTGTTGCGACCGAAATGTTCACGAAGCGCGCGAAACGTGTTTTTTATTTTTGCACCATTTTTGTAGTGCTCGTGAATAACTTTAATGCGGTCTTCAATCGAATACGACTCCATAGCGATCAATGGTAAACATTCAACTAACAAAATGACATGCCGGTGACAGAAAACAAAGATGGCGTCTATGTCAAATTGACGTTTACTTTCCTGCGTCCCTATTGGACAACCCTTTACATTTCCTGAGAACATTTTGATTTAAAATTAAAGTATATGAAGTTAAATTTTAGTTTAGTTTGGTTAGATTAAAGTTTCGGTTGGCCGTTTGCAATATCCATTAAAAATTTTGGTTTGTCTGCAATGTTTGGCATTTTTCAATATTATTAGGTATACAATTTTATTAAGAAACCTTAGATTGAGACTGAGTGCTCAAGGAAACTGTCTGGAACACTAGTGTTCGATGGAACCTACGCACTTTTATATGTTTTCGCAGAATAGTATCAACAATTGTATAACTGGCAGCGTAAGCTTGAACATGCATCGTAACCATTGACTACGTAATTTTGGATACAAACAAATCATAGGCCTGCTCCTTTTATCTAGTCCGAATTCGTTGGGTGATACTGAATCAACATTTTTTGGTTCTTCGTACTATGCTTTTGCTTGTAATATCGATGTAAGCTTATTCAATTAACAAAATTCATAATGGAAAATCGGAAGAACCGATGAATTAAAAAAGGCCTGCCAATTTAAGCTCGACGTTCATTAAAACCGGCTCAAAAATTTCGGGAAACAAAGTGGTGCTTGTCGCCAACGTGCTACCAAACAGAGGCTATTAAAATGAGCGTTGGAGGGATCCGAAAAAGATCACTGCTAATTTGCCTGGTTATATTTCGGAGCGGGAAAGCTTAACTGACCAATTCTGAATATGGAGCTTTCATGGAATACATTCACGGAAATGAGGTGTTTTAGCGTTTTAGTGTACCCCGTTTTATGATAATTAGCACTAGGTTTCACTGGCCAGTTATGTAGATTGTAGTATACATTGTTATCACGTATATTGCTTTGGAGCTTATACAATGTAAACAATCCCCCATGTTTACCTGGCCGCTAAATGAAATCACATATGTTTGAAATACTGTTGACTGACAACGACTTTTCTGCCGGCACGGTGACATTTTTCAAGAACAATTCTGATGACGATACAATTTTGTATATCTGTCTTAGCCACCAGACAGACCTGGAGGACCATCAGCATGAAAACCACAGATGTTACTTTATCGCAAACAACTTTAAGTATAACTTTAATCTCTTGCAGTTTCTGAGTAGTGGATCCGAATGAGATATAAAAGCAGGTAGCAAACGGCGTTTGCTTTCGCGGTCGCTGTCAGACTCCATCGCATCGCATCGCTTCGTATCACTTCGACTCGCATAGCTTCGCATCGTTCTGCACCGCATCGCATCGCTTCGCATCGCTCCTGAGCGACCTTGATTTTTTTTACATTTTTTAAATCCTCTTGATTTTACTTCCAATGTCTACTAACGAGGAAGTATTTGAATCGCGAAAAATTTCGATTTTGACATACGATATTCTTTGGATGCTTATGAAGAAAAACCATGTCACTTATTTCCGTCAGTTTGTCTGTCTGTCGGTTGCATGTGTTCGATAATCCGGGCCTGTCTGTAATTTGGAAATCACTGCTCGGATTTGTATGAAAGTTCTACAGTGGTGGCTTATTACAATGTTTCTATGCTAGTATAATTCCAACACTGGTAATTCTACGATACACTAGACATATACTAAGTGACATATATAGTAAATCCGAACACCCAGTTTAAATGGTTTTATTTTAATAAAAGTTGGTGAATGTATTTATCTTACCGTAAGTAACAAGTGAAAAAAATTTCAGCCTTATCAGTTGGACATTCCGGTTTTTATACTGTTTTTTTTAAATTCACTAACGCTCTAAAAATGAATATTTCAGCCGCAGTAAAGAATCAACGTTGGCGGATTTTGGTTCTTGACATCCTTTACGATCGGTTACGATGCCTAGAGTACGGAGACCTGTACGATTTCGTCAACTTAGTGAGTTTGATAGGGGCCGTATAGTGGGACTTCGGGAAGCTGGACTTTCTTTTCGGGCAATTGCAGTTAGAGTGCAAAGAAGTGTAGACACTGTGGTTAGGTGTTGTCAGGCATGGCTTCGAGAAGGCCGTACGCAAATAGCAAGGGGCACTGGACGCCGCCGTAGAACAACAGACCGTGAAGATCGCCGCCTAAGATTATTGACCTTAAGGGACCGTTTCTCCACTACCAGGTCCATTGCAAATGAATGGTTTGCAGAACACGGAAGACCTATTGGCATGCGAAGTGTTTACCGACGAATGAGAAGTTTTGGCTTGTTTTCATACCGGCCACGCTGGGTCCTCCCTTTAGCTCGAGAACACCGACGTAATCGCCTTGAGTGGTGCAGACAACGGTCACTCTGGGATCAGGAATGGAACAGTATTGTCTTTAGTGACGAGTCTCGATTTTGTTTAGGCATGCACGATGGTCGTGCCAGGGTTAGAAGGCGACGTGGTGAAAGGAGGAATCCACAGTTTTTTGTTGAAGGACATGTTCATCACACTGTTGGAGTTATGGTTTGGGGTGCTATAGCTTATGGTTCCAGGTCACCTTTAATCTTCATCAGAGGTAACATGAACGCGCAGCGTTATATCCACGAAGTTCTAGAACCCCATCTTACCACCCTATCTTGACACCCTGGCAGATCCAACTTTTTAAAAAGATAATGCCCGACCACATGTTGCAAGAGTCACAGTAGACTTCTTTCAACATAATGATGTCACATTGTTACCATGGCCACCAAGATCTCCCGACTTATCCCCAATTGAGCACGTGTGGGATATGATGGGTAGGAGGTTGCTCAATTTGCAACGTCCTCCTCAGACTCTAGAAGCACTTCGAGAGGAGTTGGTGGTTGCCTGGAATAAGATACCACAGGAGGACATTGACCACCTGATCAGAAGCATGCCTAGGCGCGTTGGAGAATGCGTAGCACATCAGGGTGCATCCACACATTGTTAAAGGTCAAAGGGCTTTAAAGCAGTGCAATCATTTGGAAATTTTTATCATTTACTTATTATGCTTCATTAAGTACTTATAAAAAATTTTATTAAAATGAAACCATTTAAACTGGGTGTTCGAATTTATATGTCACTTAGTATATTTCGCACATAGATTTCCCCGTACATTTTCCCTTAAAACAAAATACTATAGATCGCGTACCTATCGGTCGCAGTCGCCATGCACCACGGGGTTGTAAGTAATGCATCTTTGGTAGTGGATATGCACATAAGAGGTGGGCGCGACGTTATACAGGGTGGCCAATATGTAACTGACTGGTTTGTATCTTGAACATTTGAGAAACGAAATAAGATACGTCCATTTGTTTCATCTTAATCTTGTACTGAAACTTAGAAATTATGTATGAAAAATAATATAAGACAAACGTCCGCCTCTAGAAGCCGCGCAAACCTGAGCCCCCTTCATTACATTTTCCATCATTTTCTGGTAGGTTTCGGGAGGAATATTTTCAATCTCTTCCGTAATACTGTTCCTCAGCTACTTTCTCTACAATATTTTGTTTGTTGGCATAACCAATATTTTTCAAAAACACCCATAAAAAAAGTCAGGAGCCGTTAAATCCGGTGACCTTGGTGGCCGGTTGACATCACGAAATTGAGAAATTAAACGCCCTGGAAATATTGTTAGCCAAAGATTAATTGTTTCTCTAGCTGTATGACAAGTTGCTCTCTCCAGCTGGAACGACATGTTTTGCAGCTTAAATTATTGGATTTTTTCAAACACCTCACCAAACTGTGTCTCGACGAGGATGTAGTGGTCGATGATGGATGACACAAGGGTATCTAATGCCCAGATATGACAATTCTGCTTAGTAACAAATTTAAAATCGAAGCGGGCTTCAGCCCTCTTTATCAGTTGCCGGTAAAAATCGTTATTTTGGGTATTAAGCTGCAATATTGCAGGACTGTATTGTCGGCGACTTTCATGGCCGCTAGGCTGTTGTTCTTGGGTTAACTGAATTTTGTATGGCCGCAAATGCAAGTCTTTTTTTAAAATCGTGCATAATGACAGTATCGCATCAGAGCTACAAAGAAATGAGGCTACAGTATGAGGACATGCTCACTGCTGTAATTTGAAGATCCTTTTTTTTTCATGAGGAACCCAAATAGTACATTAATGGCTCTGACATAGCCTATGTAGATGTTATGCAATTGCACAACATGGAAGGCATTGGAAGTATAGAGTCAATACACTTGACACCATTTTCTGAGTCGCATCAATACTGATTCTCAAAGTCAATCTGCTTGACTTCGTATTTCCATTTCAGGTTGCCCTCGTCATATCATTTCCTACCCCACCTTCTGGACGACCAGAACAGCCTCCGCCTGGCCTACTTGATGTCCAGAAACCGCAATGGCGTCTCCATGGTCATGGGCGTACCAACGGTACGACGCGAGAAGCAGTCCTATTTGATGGACACCCTGCAGAACCTAATAGATGGGATGACCACTCAGGAGGCTGACGATGCACTGATCGTGGTTTTTATTGGAGAGGTAAGTTTTAATTTTTTTAACTTTCTATAAATACAACACTTCGCTCGTTGATTGACCCGTGAGCTATATAGCTTTGGAGGATTCCTGAGGAAAAGAAGAAGAGGGAAGGATCAGGGAGAACAAACGGGGTCTAGAGCTGGAGGAAAAGGCCTGGTTGGTATGCAAAGCAGCTTTTAAATGACACCCGCCAGGTTAAATAAAGGCTATTATTATTAGAGGCTGTTATTAATACAGTGTGGCTACTAGTTGCTAGGCTTTGCCGAGGATTGGAAAAAACGTTATCACAAGTGTATAATGTCTGATGGGGATTACTTTCAAGGGTACAAAATAGATATTCATGAATAAATAAATAATTCTTGAAAAAACATGAAATTCGCGATACTTTTTTAACAAACCTCGTACTTATCATTTTAGACTGAGTCACTCTCAGAACACGGGCTGATAGTGTAGCTCTTGAAACTTATCCTTTTCATGTTCATATGCCTGACCGAATAGAAACACGATATATCTCGGTTCTCAATTATGACTTGAAAAAGACCCAAGTGGTGCTAGAAACGCCCTAAAATAAAGTGAAATCTAAACACATATGTGGTTTTGATTCAGCCAAACAATGAAGTCCTACAAGCTGATAGGGTCAGATTGTTCTGTGGTTATACTGTTAACATCGCATAACTGAGTATTTGATTTGCAAAATGGCTAGCACTGGTCGCAAGGACAGTAGGCAAACAAAAGCTATACATCAATCAAATGGTCGTCCTATGTATATTTACGAAGCGATATCTCTGCTTTCCTTGTATTGACTGATTATCCAACTGCAAAATTATACCGAATTTGTTAGACGGAATCGATACACTAGGCGGTCGTTGACCTGAAGCCGTAAAAAAGCCTAATTTGTGTAACATAACAATGTTAGCGAGGGTTGGTTGAGACATTGGCGGATCAAACTAGGAGGCATTTTCCTTTTTCCGAGATAGGAAGTCTTTTTCGATATTACACCTTATCCCGCCGTGTAAGACCGAGATGGAACCGGCATGCAGCTGTGATTGCAAAATTTGCATAGGCTCTATTCGTTTCAGATCAATATATTGCATTTTCTGTCGCCAAAATTGCGTAGTTTCAGTTCATACTTTAGACTCCATCAATACCTCCCAAAGTGATAGCGTGTTATCAATACACTAACTAATTATGTAAAACGTACGATGTCTTGAAATCGTCTAACAACACAAATCACTCGCACTTTTGAAAAATACCACAATAAATACGAATTTAATGACAGACCTGTAAAAAAAAATGATTTTTGTCAGGTACACTTTGATCGTCACTGCAGACTGTGAGAATTAGAAGACAACCAAAACCTTGATCAGCAACCAATTAATTAGTTTTTCGATATTTTTTTATTATCTAGATGCTAGAGTGTCTGTGATTGAGGTGCCATTCTTCTTCGAAGTTCTGTTATGTCGCTTCACTAGATACAATGTTAATATTTTATTATAATGCTTAAATTACACTAAGTGACATATAAATCCGAACACCCAGTTTAAATGGTTTATTTTAATAAAATTTTGTATAAGTACTTAATGAAGCATAATAAGTAAATGATAAAAATTTCAAAATGATTGCACTACCTTAAAGCCCTTTGACGTTTAATAATGTGTGGATGCACCCTGATGTGCTACGCATTCTCCAACGCGCCTAGGCATGCTTCTGATCAGGTGGTCAATGTCCTCCTGTGGTGTCTCATTCCATTCAACCACCAACTCCTCTCGAAGTGCTTCTAGAGTCTGAGGAGGACGTTGCAAATTGAGCAATCTCCTACCCATCATATCCCACACCTGCTCAATTGGGGATAAGTCGCGAGATCTTGGTGGCCATGGTAACAATGTGACATCATTATGTTGAAAGAAGTCTCTTGCAACATGTGGTCGGGCATTATCTTGTTGGAAAGTTGGATCTGCCAGGGTGTCAAGATAGGGTAAAAGATGGGGTTCTAGAACTTCGTGGATATAACGCTGCGCGTTCATGTTACCTCTGATGAAGATTAAAGGTGACCTGGAACCATAAGCTATAGCACCCCAAACCATAACTCCAACAGTGTGATGAACATGTCTTTCAACAAAAAGCTGTGGATTCTTCCTTTCACCACGTCGCCTTCTAACCCTGGCACGACCATCGTGCATGCCTAAACAAAATCGAGACTCGTCACTAAAGACAATACTGTTCCATTCCTGATCCCAGAGTGACCGTTGTCTGCACCACTCAAGGCGATTACGTCGGTGTTCTCGAGTTAAAGGGAGGACCCAGTGTGGCGGGTATGAAAACAAGCCAAAACTTCTCATTCATCGGTAAACACTTCGCATGCCAATAGGTCTTCCGTGTTCTGCAAACCATTCATTTGCAATGGACCAGGTAGTGGAGAAACGGTCCCTTAAGGCCAATAATCTTAGGCGGCGATCTTCACGGTCTGTTGTTCAACGGCGGCGTCCAGTGCCGCTTGCTCTTTGCGTACGGCCTTCTCGAAGCCATGCCTGACAACACCTAACCACAGTGTCTACACTTCTTTGCACTCTAACTGCAATTGCCCGAAAAGAAAGCCAAGCTTCCCGAAGTCCCACTATACGGCCCCTATCAAACTCACTAAGTTGACGAAATCGTACAGGTCCCCGTACTCTAGGCATCGTAACCGATGGTAAAGGATGTCAAGAACCAAAATCCGCCAACGTTGATTCTTTACTGCGCCTGAAATATTCATTTTTAGAGCGTTAGTGAATTAAAAAAAAGCAGTATAAAAACCGGAATGTCCAACTGATAAGGCTGAAATTTTTTTCACTTGTTATTTACAGTAAGATAAATACATTCACCAACTTTTATTAAAATAAAACCATTTAAACTGGGTGTTCGGATTTATATGTCACTTAGTATATAATTAAAGATCTTGCCTATTGTTCTGAATTGTGGCGTGCATGACGTGTCAGAAATACGACATACGGACGAATCCAGAAACGACAGTTTTGCTTTCATTTTATAATACCTAACCCACTGCAATTACATTTCATCGGCATAATTTTCCAGTACTTTATTTTGAGAATCAATTTAGAGAATCAAGTTATCCGTTACAAATCTTTATAGAGAATCCATACAGTTAAGGCAACCTGCTGTACCCACCGATAAAAAGCACGTGTGTGTACCTAGTGTACCTACACTACTATTAATCTAAAAAAGAAAAATGTCTAATGAAGAAAAGAGAGCAAGGGTTCTTATAGACGAACAACTTGTAGATGGAAAAATCATAAACGAATTAAGGTGTTTTCATCTGCTTTTCATTCATTCCAAACAGCATAACAATGTAGGGTGCAAGATGTAGGGTCACAGGATTTTTGTTCAAGTAGCATGTTGTGAAACAAAACTGTCTAAAATCATCAATATTACAGATGGTTCAGTGAAAAATATGCTTTTATCATAATTGACATTATTGAAGGGAGTTCTTAGAAACACCTGTGAATACGCCGCCAATGAATAAGCTCTTTGAAGTCCTGTGAATAGAGAGAGTAGCGAAGGTAGGGTTCGATTTTCCTTTACATGGCCATAAATTTAGGACAAAAGGCCTCTAGGGTTGTTTACCAGACGAAGTTTATTGGAGATGTTTACACATCCCATATAACTATAAACAACACTTTTTCAATTCGTGCGAAATGCTATCAGAAGTTGTAGGGTATATGTTTTGTTTTTTTCCTGTTATTTATACGAGTCTTTCAGAAAAACATGCCAATATATAGAGGGTAGAATGCACACCCAAAAATAACGAAAAAAGTTATTATTAATATGGATCCAAGGATGCTTCCCTACCGAGATATAGTTTCATTTACTAAATTTAAAAAAATATAGTAATGCTGGATTTTACCTCAAATATTCAAACCTAAATATCTTCGAAGCGACTGCTCTGACAAAAATTCCTTAAGAGACAAAATTCATGGAAAATTGAATAGTATTTTATAAAATGCACTTGCTTCCTGCCAAAAGGCCAGTGGCGTAGAAAATATTTCCTATTAGGGGTCTAGGTACCCCAGTTTCTACGTGCCTGGTTTCGTTTGGGCCGGGAAACACTATGTTCCTCTGATGTGCTGCCTGAACGTCTAAAATCTTGTCTTAGTATCTCTACCCGCTCCGTAGATATATACTTTTTTTAATTATAATTCTGACATACCAATAAGAAAGGAATAGATTACTGGCCATATGAGACTAGCTTGAAGTTCCATTGAACTTGATTATGGGTAAAGTTTGCATCGTCCCAAATTGAGAGCAGTGTTGGGTAATGTCTGATACTTGTGAAGTTTTGGAGATTGGTGAAAAGTAGTCACTCAGTGGCGTACAAAACCCATGGAAAATCTGGTTTCTAGAAAGGTTTGTAGCACTGTTCCAGGAGTTCCAACATGGAAGAATTTTCAGCAAGTGATTCCACTTTTGCTAATCTGTAGACTGCGCTACAAGTGCACGTCTCAGAAATAAAATTGCGCAATTAATGTCGCTTGCATGTTCTTAATCTGCACGGAACATCCCCTGAAACACTTAAGCGTATCCACACGAGGCGAGAAGTTTGATAATATGGTAATAAGATTATCTGCAGGCAGCGCCATTCGAGAATGCCCTTAGTTTAGTTGATTTAACTGGTATCTCTCAAAACAGTAGCGGTACGGGAAAGGGTTAATCAGATCCCAGATTCGTTGGTGAATGAAGAAATTTCACAAAATTTGCAACGCGGCATAAAGCAGTTCCAATCGTCAGCCATCTCTCGGCGACTGCGCTAACATTGCAGACTGATATCTTTACAGTTTCACTGTTCGCAGTGGTCGATTCTGGCAATAGATGGAATGGTGCGCTGTCTTATTCTGATTGAGCGTACCTTCTGGATAGAGAATAGTTGCTATGTTTTCTTTCGTTGCCCAAAGTCGATTGATCAACGCCAGACCATGCTGATGAGTTGTCGAAAAGGATAAAATAGCTGTTGGTGGTTGTCTGTCTTTGGTCGGACAGATGGAAGCAGTACTTTTAAAATCCGCTGTTTGTAAAGCAATTTATTCATAGTTTGCTCATTGAGATTAAAGCTATCCATGGATTGTGACAATGAGAACATTTAATTTTGCTTGCCAGACTTTGATAATTTTCAGCGCTGAACAAAAATGGGCTTTCTAAGTGAATGAGGCGCGTAGATCTCGAATTCCATGGATTTGGAGACGAGATCGAGGCGATTATCTAGCCCAAATTGAACTTTCAGAATTTTTTGATAATCAAAAGTACGATTTTGGAGTTAACGACCTCATAGTCGTTCTAAACACTAATTTCTACAGTTTACTTGATTTTTTCATATAGAAAGGAGGCGGCTTTTTCTTAGAAATCATTTTGTTAAGAATCATTTGACACTATACCCTCTTATTCTATTTTCACTATTTTTCTGAATAATTGTACTGTAAGCCTTCCTTTCCCCAAAAAGTCCAGAAAAAATGGAATGCAATGAAGGTTCCAACTTTTCTGCACAATCACAGAAAGGGGGTTACCATTAGCCTCCGGTAGCTCAGTCGGTGGCATGAAGACATCTACAGGCGTGTAGCTGTGTGTCGACCATGGCATGACTAGAGGATAGAAGAACAAACAGACCACAAAAATTTAACAGATTTTATTTAACTTGAAAAGCACTTTCATTACATTTGAAATTGAAATTTTAAAGAACAAAATAAGTTTTAAATCTTTGGCGCTGCTATAAAACTATCAACTTATCTTTCGCTAAGCTGGTCCATTTTGACTGGACTGAAGCGAGGATGGCCAGGTGCTTGAAGTGGGGGTCCCAGTTATGTGGGGTGACCTCACATTTAGTGGCATCAAAACTAGATGTAGGCGAAGTTGAACTTAAAGGTGATGGCGCTGCCAAGGCACATACATGGGTGAAGTGATAGGCCAAGCAATGCAAAGTCAAAGACAAAGGCAAAAGCAAAGTCAAAGACAAAGGCAAAAGTCAAAGGGAAAGGGGGTGGCCCCAATCATTTTGTCCTATTCGGACACACATTCTACAAACCGCTAGCACATGGCGCTATATGACCTCATGCTACAGAGAACAAAATTCTTAGCTCTTGTTAGATCGGCGGCTCAAGTGAAAAGGAAGCGCGAGGAAGATCGCAGATCAGGAACTCCGCATCAAGCGCGCTCCAAGCGGAAATTTTTCCAAGTAAAAAAGCTAGAGATGGGATTAATGAAGTGATAATCGGGAAGTGATTTAATAAATACGATCGGACGGTGAAACCGTTACAATACCTAACAACATATAAAGGTATCTGCATACGGTATACCTATGCACTAAATCATATTATTGTAGACAACACAAGACGTTCTAAAAAAATATGAGAACTTAAGGATGTACCTCGTGTCACTAAGTGTCACTTTTCTGAGAAGGTGGCATTCAGGCGTTCTCTTACCGCATGAGAACTGCCTATCCCAATCGCGTTCGAAATAGACACAAACTAGGATAGCCAGTGGCAAATCTTCAATGAATTTATCCATCGAAAATTATTGGCCCCAAAAGTTTTTATCCGATAATAATACCCATCTAGCAATTGAAACCAAATCGCTCTTGAAAATTTCCTTCTTGCATTAGACGCAAGTTTGTTTGTGACGTGTACCTTTTATTATTCCGATTGAACATACCTAAGTTGGTAAACTAAAATAAATAATTTTAAACGGAAAACGTATCTACATTTAGTCAAAATCAAGTTGCAATAAGTTAATCTTCGGTTGTGGTAAAGGTGTTGGTGAATTTGGTACATGAAGGTGTCCGATTTAAAAATCGAAAGTTGGAGTCGTTTCCGGTCAAACAGGAAGTACGTCAAAGCAAGTGAATATGAAAAAAAATGTAAATTCATCTCTAAATTTCGTTTTTCTATCTTCAATAATAAAAAAGTTATAGGGGTCACCTTGTAGAATCACCCGGTATATCCGCCAATGACTGGTCAGATCAAACAGTCCCCTTGCGCTGGTCACTCAATTCATTAGAGCAGCAGAATTGACTAAAACTTGTTATCGTGTCGCGTAAGCGCCCCGAGAGAGTGCAATTGGCCATTAACATCATGTTGCTATTAGTTATTGCCACACATGATGACATCTTTAATTGGATGAACAGATAGCATCTTTACGATGATAGCGAGATAGAAAACAGGAAAGATGCATTTCGACTAGTGCAGAGTTGATGAAGTGTTACGGCTTCGATGGAGTGAAAATGATACCGTGAGATACATTTGTAAGATGGCGATACTTATCTTAGATGAAATTAATAAAATAGCTACAGAAAGTTGTATTCAAGAGCCAGAAACTACCATCTACCACGTAGAATAAGGCAGAAACCATGACAATTGACGTTGCAATGTGACACGTTTTGATGTTGTTAATAAAGAAGGCCACGAGACGAAAATAGATATTTATCAATGGTGCAACATATGAACAACGAAACATTTTATCAAATAGTAACAATGGAGGATACCTGATAGACAAAGGAAGGTCATTAACAATCAATAAAAATATCAAAGGTCTTAAGACACTCACTTGAGGTTTCTGAACGCGATATTAAATTCACTAGATTTTGTATCATCAACTTTTAGAAAAAAATTGCTCTTTTCCAAAAAGGAGGCTAACCACATATTAACACAACCTCGAATTCCAATCCTGTTGAGCTTATCAGAAACAAATTTGTGGGAAACACTACAGAATGCTCTCGCGAGATCGAAAAATATTGCTGTCATTCCTGGTATTTTATCATTCTGACTATATCCAATAAAAAGATGTGGAAATATTTCAATTAATTTGATATGCTTCGTTTTGTCTTGGACGTATTGAGAATAGAATAGAATCTCGTAGCACTAAAGTGAGATTGTAAAGTAGCTTCTTATAACGCGGAAGTATTTTTTCTAAGAACTTTTAGATTCAAAATTATAGCAAATATTAGTTTAGCTTAGTTACATTAAAGTTTCTGTTGGTCCTGTCCAGTATCCATAAAAAAATGGTTTATCTCTATTTTGCGTCGAATCCAAAAACTGCATAATATACGAGGCTTGTCCGTAAAATCAGTTCCACGGGCTGCCGCTGGCGCTAGGATCGTTTCTATGCACAGCCAGGCAACAGAGGCAGATTGTTTGGTTCCCCCACTCCAATCCCTCACCAAGCCAGCGTCGCTGCGACGTTTAGTCTTGGCTCAGCAGCCGTCAGCGATGGAGCTTCCTCTTGCGTCTCCCGCTAGCTGCGAATTGCGGTCTGTTATTCGTTTCCTGACCGCTAAGAAGAAATCGGCGAAGGAAATTCACGAAGAACTTTGTCAAGTGTATGGAGAAGACTGCATGAGCTGCGGGATGGTGCGCAGATGGGTCAGGGACTTTAAAAATGGCCGAACAGACGTCCACGACGAAGCCCGTGCAGGGCGGCCATCGGTTTCCGACGAAACAATTGCCAAAGTCGAAGCGGCAATGCTTGAAGATCGACGGATTACAGTTCGGGAGCTGTGCACAAAGATTCCGGAGGTCAGCAAAACCACAATTGACAAGATTTTGACTGAACATTTAGGCTATTCAAAGGTCTGCGCAAGATGGGTACCAAGAATTCTCACTGCAGACAAACCGGCGGCAGCGGGTTGAAGCGGCCCAAGAATTTCTCGCTTTTCACGGAACAACCGAAGAGGAATTTCTGGACTCTATTGTTACTGGTGACGAGACCTGGGTACACTACACCACACCAGAAACAAAGGAGCAATCGAAGCAGTAGAAGCACTCTTCTTCACCAAGAGCAAAGAAGTTCAAACAAATCCTGTCTGCCGGGAAAATCATGGCTAGCGTTTTTTGGGATCGAAAGGGCGTATTGTTGTGCGAGTTTATGCCTCGCGGGACAACAATCAATGCTGACCGGTACTGTGAGACCTTGAAAAAACTTAGACGTGCCATTCAGAACAAGAGAAGAGGAATGCTGACGAAAGGAGTGCGTTTTCACCATGACAATGCCCGACCGCACACCGCCAATCGAACCACAGCCCTCATCGAAAGATTTGGATGGAAAATGGTGTCTCACCCACCCTACAGCCCAGACTTAGTACCAAGTGACTTCCATCTCTTCCCTGAGTTGAAGAAAAACCTTGGCGGAACCCAATTCCAGACAGATGAAGAGGTGCAAAACGCGGTTGTTAGTTTTCTACACGGACAGGCGGCAGAGTTCTATGACTCTGGTTTGAAGAAGTGGGTGCCTCGAATCCAGAGATGCATAGAACGCAACGGCGATTATGTAGAAAAATAAGAGAAAGACTGAACTTTCCAAAAATGTATTTTCTTTGCAATTAAACCAATTTTTTGATATGAAAAAAATTTGTGGAACTTATTTTACGGACACGCCTCGTACATGTTCTATTTAAGGTAAGTAACTTTGTATAGTAGTCTCGTTTCCTCGTTATCCAGGTTCTGCCTACGCGACTGCCTCAATATAAAGGTATGAGGAAACGTTAAACTACCTCCGAAATATCTCAGGTTTCTTATGGAACATGATACAATAAGACCTAATTTTGTTTATGTGTTCACCAAATTTCTCCCTGGCAGCAGGGTAAGCAACAGCATTAAGCTGTTACATCAACGGAGCTTCAGTTCACATCCTAATTTTATCCAGCGGCGCAAATGGACGTTGACGAGCATTATGACAGGCGTTCGCTTCGAACAATAAAGATGGGGCGCAACTGGGATAAGGAGCCTTTTTATTATCCTCCCGCAATCAAACAGGGTATATTCCTCAAAGTATACTTATAGGCTACAAATAGTAATATCACTTGCGAAAAGCCTTTTGCATTCCAGTCTCTAGCGGAACCGCCAACCTTTCCTTAAACCACATGTTTTTCCCAGCTCCCGGTTAACGTAAACATCAAGTACCGTATCGCCGCAGCGAGGTACGGCACTCGCACGCTCCAGTCTCTCGGCAACTGTCGGCGCAGCGGAATGTCTACGCGTTCACAGCTCCGGGCAGAGCTCTATTCGGTTTAGCGACTTTTTTCAGTAGTGGTGTACGCTATAGGGTTCTCGATTGACTTTCAGTGGTGCTTTGGTGTTTTAGTGTTGTGACGTGGATGTCAAGTGTCTCCAAAGTGGAAATTAGGTCTACTTCCAAATCTTCTGACGGAAACAGGATATCTGTACAGCAAACTATAGATGAGCCTTGTATACTCATCTACTTGTGTGTAGGGGTTGACATCCTATGTTTTTTCAAATAAATTGCGCACATTGTATACACTGAGAGATTAGTCATATATTGAGGTATCTGAGAAAAACTAAAAATTGGCAAAATCGTTTTTATTTTTCTCTGACTTTATTTTAAGAAATGTCAAAAAACTAATGGCACTGTTCAGGCACTACATAATGGTGTTCTTAAAAAAGTACTACCCTGTATCTAATAACATCTTTTTCTACGTCTTCAACGATGTATCACGATACATTCGATTTTTTTGTTATAAACAAACGTGTTTTTTATACTTTTTCATTTTATTTAAGTAGGCGTTGCAAACAAATGCTTGATGTATGATTGTGCGTTTACTGAATTTAACCTAGTCTGATCCTTATCTTGGCCACCCTGTAATACATTAATATAAAAAGAAATTTACAGAAACGTGCACTAATCTAACGTTCTTATAAGAATTCTTATGTATTTACATTCATTTCTGAAAAATCTCAAAAATAGCAAGGCCTCGAACAAAAAGCTATT
Source organism: Acanthoscelides obtectus (assembly GCA_963669975.1). Taxonomy (NCBI): domain Eukaryota; kingdom Metazoa; phylum Arthropoda; class Insecta; order Coleoptera; family Chrysomelidae; genus Acanthoscelides; species Acanthoscelides obtectus. Next base: position 163,752 of record CAVLJG010003258.1, read on the forward strand.
TTTAGTTCAAGGACTTGGTGGAAATAGCAGAGGTAGCAAAATCGTCCAATGAGCTGGCAACGCCGCAATCCAGGTGACAAGATTGACAAAGTCAACTTTCAAAATGTATGTCTATCCCAGGGTAATAAAGGAGTCTTTTAGAACGTCAAAGCGGCAGTTTTCCGATCTTCACTTGCATATTTTTAAGTGCAAGACTACTCTTGAGTTCTATAAATACCACATTTTGCTGTGATAACATGACATGTAACAGCTGATTCATGACGTCATGACGTCACTGATCTTATAACCAAACTGATAACCCCACTCGCTTGAACGGATCGGTAAATATCAATCCAAAATGGTAAATACCATTTTCATTTGGTTATTCGCTTGAATTTGATTCTTGTCAACCATATATTGTGTTCCGGCATCCAAAAAGGGATCTGAAGGATACTAGCGCTGTCTACAACATAGTAACGGAGCTCAAAAAAATTAATTTAGAAATTTAGCTTGTAAAGAGAAAGGTTGGTTGTTTCTGTCTATTTCTCAACGTATTCCATCTGAAGGTATCCAATTAAAGAGGCATTACAGAGGCGTCAAAAAGCAAATGAAGATTCAGCTACATCAGTGGCGGACCTAGGAGGGTGCCTTGAGGTTCGGGATTTCCCCCTCCAAAATATCGTAGTTAAAAAAAATTGGAATTTGTTTTTTAATCTGTGGACCTAGACAGAATCTGCCTCCCAATGTTGCCGTTCTCTGCTCAAGTTCAAACGTTGACGACAGTGGTCCGCAGTCAGAGGAAGCACTAACCTTGGATGGTATGAAAGAAGTCCAAAGGCTCGAATGCGGCGATAGAGTCTACGCATAGTAACAGGCCTACCTTCTTCGACCAAAACGGTCTCGTAGGGCTAGCTGTCTTGAGCGCCTATCTTGACGCTCTGTGGTACGCCTCGGTGGACCAGTTGGTCTTCTTAGTGTCCACACACGACACCCCCGCATTACCATCATTGGAGTACAATTAATACGTCAGCCAATTTCGCGACAGGATAAGCCAACATCAAACCAAAGGTAAGACGTTGACATTGTTGCCATAAAACAAGTTGAAGATATAATTTTTTCTGGGTGTAGCACTTCTAGTGTCACTGAGTATATATTATAGACCCGCCCCTGAGCTCCATCTATGACTTTGTAGCAGAACCAACGCTCTATTTTTTAGCTGGATTCTTAGATTATTTTGTGTTCTGCTATTGTCTCCGAGATGGCGCTAGTACCTTTCATATCTATTTTTAGACTCCAGAATATAGTATATGGTTGTCTACGTGTAGGTATAATCCGTTAATTAATAGAACTAACTAGCAATGTCTTATTCTATAATAACTGTGCTGAATTTGCGACAGTACTCCTGAGCAAAACTGCTAATGATTTTGATGTACTGTATTAAACACCGCAAATTGGGAATGGTTAGAAAGTTCTCAAGAATAGCATCACCTAAAGCGTTGTGAGTCCGCCTGGTTTTGGCCTTTCTCAAAATGTATGAACAACCAACTGCGGACACAACTACCTGGCTTCCTGACTAATGAGCCACAGCATGCCCTGATTACCTCTTGGCCGCCTTATGAGCGTGTCGGTGAAAATAATAAAAAACTGGCGTGAACTTCAAGTGAGCCTACTGTTCATAATCTTTATATTTCGGGAATATTACCCGAGGCACGATAAATGTGCACGGACAAAAGGTATTAATTGAAAGCTGGCGCAGCGAAAAATGAAAAAGCCTCAAACAGGGTTTGCTCATTAACTTTGCATACCATGCGCTTAATTACAAAGGCTCGGGCTCAGTTTACTGGCAAGCTCAGGCAACTCAATCCAGATCTTGACTGTTCACTTTTGGACTTTCTTGAATACGACTAGCTTACAATGTGCTTCTTGCGTTTTAAAAAATTGCGCAAATTAGATTGACTCGATACTTCCCAGGCCTTCGACAACTTCGAGTACATTTTTCCATGTACTACAATCGCATCAAAAAGAAGTAGGGTTTGTCAACCATTAGTGAACTATTTGCCAAAATCCTACAATTTGCAACAATGAGCGTGTCCGTACACAGTATCCTCATTTCTTTGGAACTGCGATGTAAAACTGTTTGCCAACAATGTTTGATAACCGATTATAATAGTTCTTGATATGTATTTATATACCATATATTCTGAACTACATCTCACTAAATGCAGCATAATGGTGATTTTTTTGCTAGTATCTTTTTGGCAACACTGTTTTTGACAGATGACGCGTGAATCGTGTCTTGTGTCATTGTCAAAGTTGTTCAGTTTGGTCTATAATTTAACCATGAATCGACTTACGAACGAACAATGCTTGCAAATTATTGAATTTTGCTATCAAAATTCATGCTCGGTTAAGAGAGTGCATCGAGCACTGTTTCCAATTTATGGGCAATTTGGTCGGCCTACTGAGGGAGCTATTCGGAAGCTTGTTACTAAATTTCGAACCCAGTTTACATTATTGGACATTAAACCACCAAATTGCCGCATCTGGAGTGAAGACCAGCCAGAAGCATTGCAAGAGCTACCAATGCATCCCGAAAAAATCACTGTTGGTGTGGATTATGGGCCGGTGGCATCATCGGGCCGTACTTCTTCAAAGACGACAATGGCCGGAGCGTAACTGTGAATGGCGAGCGCTACCGTGCGATGATAACAAACTTTTTTTTGCCCAAAATGAAAGAGCTGGACTTGGCTGACATGTGGTTTCAACAAGACGGTGCCACATGCCACACCGCACACGAAACAATGGCCCTATTGAGAGGCGAGTTCGGTGAACAGTTTATCTCACGTTTGGGGCCCGTCAATTGGCCGCCTACATCATGTGATTTAACGCCGTTGGACTATTTCTTGTGGGGCCACGTTAAGGCTAATGTCTACAGGGATAAACCAGCAACGATTGACGCACTGGAAGCCAATATTGAAGCATTTATTCGTGAGATACTGGCCGATATGTTAGAGAGAGTGTGCCAAAATTGGACCTTGCGCATGGGCCACCTATGCGGAACCGCGGTCAACATTTACATGAAATAATCTTTAAACATTAAATGATATCGACCGTTCTATCGACTCAAATAATTTAATCGTTTTTTCAATTTTTTTGTGTTTTTTTTTGAAAATCAAATCCTATACCTCTTAAAAAATCACCCGGTATTTAGATAATATTGCGCCTACCTCGTAACTACATATCGCGTCATCACGTCGTCTGCTACCTGCTTTTGTAAGTCCCTCGGATCCACTAGCAAACATGCAATATTTACCATGCCATCAATGGATACACGATTCGTATGCTGAATATATTCTTCTAAGCTTTAGGGGCAAATGTTCGCCAGTAGGGAATCAGGAGACGATAAACGAGAAGCCAAAGATTTTAATAGTTGAAAAATAGTACTTATAGATATATACTAGATGGAAATAGGACTCTACTGCACAAGAAACAATTTGGATACTTCATACACATGTTTTTCCAAATTTATCCATCCAAATAGGTATGAAAAAATGTATTCATCGTTAATGCTCTGAACCGGGCTGTCGGAGTATTTTATTTCACGTAGCGAGTTCTTCTTAAACATCTGTCAGCCCTTAATACCTCAAAAAATACTGTAAACTAGTATTTTAAAGTAGATATTGGGCATTCTTCATACTTGATGCTGTGACTTTTGTGTTGCTATGCTCAACTGTCTCCTCAATTCCTCATTACGCTGTGGCGTCCGAACCTTCTTAATCAGACGTGTTTTTTTTTATTTAAACAACGGTATCTATACATCAAACTTGTGCTCTTCCTTTACGCGGCATATAGATATTGGAAAAATGAGCAGTTTTATTGGTAACATAATACAAAAAAGTTTGGAGAATACTGCAAAATCATACTTAATCCGGTTCTGCACTATGCGCACCAGTACTTAATTCAGGCGCTGAGCGTGTTGGTAAACAAAACCTCGACACTTCGGTTCGAAGTTGTACATATTATTTTAATTTACGGTGAGGGTATTCGAAATGCTACCGATGCTTCGCAAGTGCATGCCGATCATTTTTCAACATTCTTTGTGATTCGTTTTTTTTGTTGGGAGCAAAATTAAATGTTTAGTGTATAAAACAGAGGCGAACACTACTTTCAGTTCACCCGTATATCGAGACCTTGGCCCCGTTAGCTGCTGAAGAATGAAAAAAAAAGGATTCTCGCCGCATTCTTGCATCGCCGAACCACGAAAGGACCCCATTTCTATTTCCGAAACTCAAACACGAAAGGTCTCATCAATCAACAAGAGGATCTGTTCTCCATTTTACTCCACTTTTCCCTCTATTGACTCAAAGCAAATTCCTTTTTAAACTGCTATCTCATGAAACCCATCCTAATTAATTTAGTCCCTCTTTTAATCCGTCTTCCTTCAACCGCAAGATTTAAGTGCCTGTCGTCTTTTTCCATTTTATTGAAAAAAGGGCCAGAGTTGAATGCATGCTTGCCACTTGGGAAAACGAACGAACTCAATACGTTGCCAGAAGTGTTTTCATCAGTCCTATTTAGCCATACCCTATGCGCTTGAAACCTGGCTTGTATAACTACCCCTTCCTTCCTGTATTCACGAATGAAAAACAGCTTTAAAAAAACTTCTACGAATCAGAACGTTTACCCGAATAAATTGGATTTTTTATAGAAATTGTCAATCATTAAAAAATTTTAAACCCTTAAACACGTGAATGACTTATTTTTTTAGCTGAAATAGGTTGTTAACATCCATTTTGAACTCATCTAAATCTTCTGCGCAGCACGTGAGTTTCATGTTTATTCCAAACACTGATAGAAATATGACCATACATTTTCTTAATAAACGTTATTTTGCTTACGTCTCATGGAAGCCTAACCTCCATGGCAGAAGCATAGAGCCTATATACGAGTACCTAGAGAACCGGCGAAACGAGATAATAAAATAATATAATTTCAAACTGACTTGTGCAGATATCACAGTTTGATACTAAACTAAATCTTGAGGTCTCCCACGTAGGACTCAAAAAGCTAATCAGCTAGGTGCCAACTCGCAGTTTTTACGAATAAATTCTGCTTTTATAGTCACATTCAAGACTTTACCTTTTCACATGGAACAAATTCTTGGATGTTTTATGTCCCCATTTTCAATAACTTCATCCATAAATCTTGTCGATCTTTTTATAAAAGATTGAGCTTTTCACCGGCATTTTGGAGAATAGCAGTAATTCCAAACAATGAACAAGTCACATCGCACAATGGTTCTCAAATAACTAGATAACAGTAAAGACTTCCGACTATTTATACCAAGGATCTACAACAAATTAACAAAAGTTGTTCAGATTTACAATGAAGTAAATGACAGTCAAACTGTTGGCGTTTATATGGCGGATCTGTCAAAGCACGGCGTTGCCAGATGCGTCGGGCAGAATTTCCCCAGAACAAGCAAAAATCCCTCAGAGTTGTAACATTAAAAAAATCCCCCAAATCACAGTTAATTTATGGAAAGCGGTAGGTTTGGTTCAGTGAGCGAAACGTGTGTCATGATCTCAAATTTGAGGGAAAGTCCCCCGACATGGCAATCGTGTCAAAGCACTACTGGTACACCAGGCGACAAATTCCGGGGTCATTTTTACAGCACAATCAGAATTCCTGGTATATAGTCTCTATGGACAGAAGTTTGCAAAAGTCTGGGCAATGCGAAGAAAGACCTATTATGATACCACTTTCTCTAGTTTGAAAAAAGTGAAAACATTTAGAATGTACTTTTTTGTAAAAGTGAAAACTTTTGATAGATGCCCCTAGGAAAAATGTAGATTCCAGATACGACCCACCCTGTAATATGCTATAAATGTTTGAGAAGCTCTTATCCTGATTACATTGTCTATGACTCATGGGCATAAAGTAGGCCAGTATACATCAAAGGAATCTGTTCCTACTAGCCTTTCTTCTTGATGACACTAAGAAATATCCCATTTCGCACCCTAATAAAAAAATTGCCTGATTACGTCCCTGAATCAATTCAGCTGACGTCAGTTGTATCCTGGCGGCTTTATTTCAAGCCGAGTTGATTGTCGGAGGATAATATCCTTCCAAGCAATTACTTGAAGAGAGCGAGATTTAAGCCAATCGGAAAAGTCGGTATAAAGCTAACCGATTAATCCTTCGTAATTCAATAAATGGAGGGGATTAATAGGAATTGGACGCGGCTTCCTCTGAACGCTATGAAGATTTATTATTCTTCAATAAGTCGAAATCAATATTCGGTGGAGAACAAGAGAATTTAAAAAACAAAGGTCGTGAGTTATTCCAGTTTTTGCAATTTTTCAGTTACCAATTGTTATTTGATTTTTATTTTTAATGAAACCATAAATTTTGAAGGGATATAATACTCATTTATATCATCAGAATGTATACTAAGTGACATATAAATCCGAACACCCGGTTTAAATAGTTTTATTTTAATAAAATTTTGTATAAGTACTTAATGAAGCATAATAAGTAAATGATAAAAATTTCAAAATGATTGCACTGCTTTCAAGCCCTTTGACCTTTAATAATGTGTGGATGCACCCTGATGTGCTACGCATTCTCCAACGCGCCTAGGCATGCTTCTGATCAGGTGGTCAATGTCATCATGTGCTTCTAGAGTCTGAGGAGCACGTTGCAAATTGAGCAATCTCCTACCCATCATAACCCACACGTGCTCAATTGGGAATAAGTCGGGAGATCTTGGTGGCCATGGTAACAATGTGACATCATTATGTTGAAAGAAGTCTATTGTGACTCTTGCAACATGTGGCCGGGTATTATCTTGTTGGAAAGTTGGAGCTGCCAGGGTGTCAAGATAGGGTAAAAGATGGGGCTCTAGAACTTCGTGAATATAACGCTGCGCGTTCATGTTACCTCTGATGAAGGTTAAAGGTGACCTGGAACCATAAGCTATAGCACCCCAAACCATAACTCCAACAGTGTGATGAACATGTCTTTCAACAAAAAACTGTGGTTTCCTCCTTTCACCACGTCTCCTTCTAACCCTGGCACGACCATCGTGCATGCCTAAACAAAATCGAGACTCGTCACTAAAGACAATACTGTTCCATTCCCGATCCCAGAGTGACCGGGGGAATGTCCAACTGATAAGGCTGAAAATTTTTTCACTTTTTATTTACAGTAAGATAAATACATTCACCAACTTTTATTAAAATAAAACTATTTAAACTGGGTGTTCGGATTTATATGTCACTTAGTATATCATCAGAATGTATTTTAGTTATGTTTAATGCTTCATATTTCTACCAAAAAGTTTCGTAGCCTTTTCTCACAATTAAGGTTAAATTTTGCCATTGTGTTGCTTCAGCAGTACTATTATTCTATATCGGGTTTTTTCTGATTTATTGCTTTACGTGAATTTTGCAGCGTCTTCGCATTTATTATTGTCCCTTTTAAAAAAATATTCAATGCGAAGGATGCCCCAGACGTCTCAAAAAACTGTTGCTATCAATTTTCCAGCAGAGGTTTGTTTACGTGTCTTTTTGGGAGTGGCGACCCTTTATGAACACATTGCTTTTGTCACAGGATCCCCCCGTCACAATTTGTACCAACATGTTAAAATCGATGATAAAAATTTCCAAATAACTTTATGAAATTTTCGTGGAACCCACTTAGCTGACACCTTACTCATGTTATTACTCTGGGCTTCGATATATTCAACCTCACACTAATGGTAGATACATATGGTCCACCTTCGAGAACCGTATCTTCAACTTTTTGGGTTATTTCATCCTTCGTTGCTGTTTTGAGCTTCTACTTCTGGGATCGCCTTCTATGGATTCACCTCCCCATCGAAACTGTTTTGAACCAAAATATTATTGCGTAATATAATAGTGCATCATCCCAATAGACCTCAACCGTTCTCAAGAATTATTTTCAATCGATTGACCTCTTATCTTAAGTTACTCATTTTTTCCCAAGTTCACTTTACAAATTGGAAACCATTTAAAAATTAACTAAATCGTTTTAAGTAATGCTATTTGACATTATGCTTGCGGGTTTCAAATGTTTTTTCATGGCTAAATAGATTTCTGTTCTGAAGTCCCTCATATGTCGTAATATATTTATTATATGGCCACGAACGTGGGCCGGTTTAAGGACCGTTCGGCAATCAAAGCCTCAAAAAATAATAGCTGGTAGATGCTTATGATATACTAAGTGACATATAAATCCGAACACCCAGTTTAAATGGTTTTATTTTAATACAAGTTGGTGAACGTATGTATCTTACTGTAAATAACAAGTGAAAAAATTTTCAGCCTTATCAATTGGACATTCCGGTTTTTATACTGCTTTTTTTTAATTCACTAACGCTCTAAAAATGAATATTTCAGGCGCAGTAAACAATCAACGTTGGCGGATTTTGGTTCTTGACATCCTTTACGATCGGTTACGATGCCTAGAGTACGGAGACCTGTACGATTTCGTCAACTTAGTGAGTTTGTTATGGGCCGTATAGTGGGACTTCGGGAAGACACTGTGGTTAGGTGTTGTCAGGCATGGCTTCGAGAAGGCCGTACGCAAAGAGCAAGGGGCACTGGACGCCGCCGTAGAACAACAGACCGTGAAGATCGCCGCCTGAGATTATTGGCCTTAAGGGACCGTTTCTCCACTACCAGGACCATTGCAAATGAATGGTTTGCAGAACACGGAAGACCTATTGGCATGCGAAGTGTTTACCGACGAATGAAAAGTTTTAGCTTGTTTTCATGCCGGCCACACTGGGTCCTCCATTTAACTCGAGAACACCGACGTAATCGCCTTGAGTGGTGCAGACAACGGTCACTTTGGGATCAGGAATGGAACAGTATTGTCTTTAGTGACGAGAGAAATCCAAATATCGTCACTCGGGTTGCTAGACAACGAGGTGCTTCTATCTCTTTCTAACACATGAATTCCGTGCTTCTCTTTCGTACACATCACGACGTTAGCAGTATATGGATTTCTCTCTGTATACAATGTGACAATGTAGCTTTTTTTCTAGTTCTGCTGGTTTCGTGGTCACTTATTGTTCTGAGGTTCTATGATTCTAAAGCTGCTCTTCACTCATAATCTTACGACGAAAAAAAGGATTTGAAATTTTCGTTGGATTCACGTCGAATTTAAAAAAGCAACCTGTCATGATTATCCTCTCTTCCCAACCACCGTTATTTTCTATCGTTGTCAAAACTAACGTAAGGATCTGTTATTTTCGTTGCACCAAAAATTCTCTAAGTCGTTGCGAAACGGTGCCACCTTAAATCCCGAAATACCTAATGGGATACTTTTTACCATAAAGTCTGTCTCTGTCTTCATGACTATCGGTTATCTCTTATCAATTTCAAGAACGTTTCCGCCCTCTGGCATCGGATCCACTATCGAGCCGTGCCGGCTGGCCCCAGCGTATCAGGCTGTGACGCTGTTTTTGTTCAGAACTCGACAGCATGGCGTTAAAAACACACGTTTTTTATGTTACGCGATAATGCACTGAGCGGCAACTGTATCGCTTCCATGTAATGCGAGCTTTTATGGCGTTGGTTACGGAAAATTATGACAGGGATGGCTTCAGGCTCCACAGGGTATCAGGCTGTAAATAAAATCTTGGGGAACTCGACAAATTATGCAAAGTGTACTCTTTTAACTTACATCTCAAGTGTGCTGTCATCATCAGAAGCTAAAAACAAATTAAAAAAAATAATAAATAGCAACCTTAGGGAGGGTTTCACCAGGATTGTCAAATCAACAGTCCGTTATTCTCCACCTATAGGGTATAGATATAGGTATATCGAATGAGCTTCAAGTTCAAATAAACAAATTTCATCAACGGAAAACAAAATACTGTCAAAGTATGAGATGACAGCTTGTCATTTAAACATCAGCAGCTTATTGAATATTAAGATATTACATATAACTTAGTCAAAACTTAAAAAAGTGTTCGATATATATGAAATAACAAAGGTAATGAGTAGTGAAACGAGGGCGACCAAGTAAAAAAAATAAAGGAAAAAGTACTCACTCTCCAGTTGACGAGAAGGGCTAAGTACGTCTCTGCCCGAAATCATACCGCTCCAACAGAAAAAGAAATCAGCTGAAGCGCTACCGAGCAGACGCAGAAACCACATTGATTGTCTTACACTTAATGGCACATCTTCTAACAAGGAAGGCAAAATGTTGCGTGAAAAGTCTAGGTATTGCATCCCGTCTAATCGATTTGGGAGAATAAATGGTCCAATGAGCATACCGTTCACCATGCCAGTCCAAACATTCACCGAAAATGTTTGTTGAAAATGATCAAACATTAGTATTGCGAAAGTTATTCACCCCATTACGCGTGAACGTAGATTCGTCTGTCACCAATATGCACTTCAAAAAGTCCGGATTATTGTCATGTTGATGCAACAACCACTCACAAAACCGCACTCTTGCTGGAAAATCGTCAGGTTGAAGGGCTTGTACACGTTGCCACTTTAGTTTTTGATACTTACACTTCTCTAGCCACGTCTCTAGTGCTTGTTGTTTTTTGAAACGCAATCGATTATACGAGTTCGTTTACCTCTACACGCGTGACCGTAACCTTCGGTTGAAGGTTGCATACTAACCTGACACACTGACCCCGACCCAGTTCTGCCGTCGGGTTGAGACCTTGTAACAGTCGGGGATATCGCGGCGGGTCGCGGCTACAGGACGGTATTCAGATATTTTTGATGTTGCAGAGCCCTTTATCTCGGTTCCCTTAAGACATTGGTGTATATGGTACTATGAAAAATTGCTTATGTTTTCAAGATCTACACGTCGTGTAAAGGAAATCCCCAACTTTGCGGACACCCTGTATATATATATATATATATAACTTGAGACGTGGTCATTGTCGTCTAGACCAGTTAGGTGAAAAATTAAAGCTTCCGCCTTTTGTTGGGTACTTCGACAAAATTTAAGCAAAGAGGACTCTTTATACTTTTTTTAATTCTCTCTAGCTTTCAATGGACTTTGCCATCATCATCAGGAGCTGCAATTACAATGATAACAGTAGTAACAAAGGTGTAAAATGAATTTAAATTGACTCAACTTACAGTAGTATGTGAGGATGTTGCTAATAGTTGTTTACGTATAGGATGAGGGAAACGTCCAGTAACATGGTGAGAGCTGGATAGATTGTACAGTAGTCAAACTTATATAAAATATGACAAGAACAAGTTAAAAACAGATTAAAAATTATTTAAAAAATTAAAGCATTACATCGTGAAGCCACTTGATGATTGCACAAATTAGTGGTCATGGAATGATGAGTGACATGAAACCCTTTGACAGAAGGCCGAAGGATGTCAATGTCAGTATTGAAAGATGGAACGAATTGTGGGCGTGTGCCAAAACGTTGCCAAATCACTTCAGATGATGAGATTTTCAGAATTTTATGTTAGAATTTGTTAAACCGACCAGAGGCAGTTGAATAAACTATATTATTATTAATGGGAATTTAAATTAACAATTATTAATAAATCGCGAGGAGAGAATTATTATATTTTGAGTGGAATGAAATTTACTGGTGGAATCGGCCAAAACACAGATTCTAATTATGGTTGTGAAGAGTTGAAATTTGGGGAGATATGTAAGTTCTCCAATTTTTCGCAGTTTAGCAAATATGAGTAAATGACACTCAGTTGTTTAACATCTGTCTTTTTGTTGATACAGTTGTTATTCATGAAAATGTGGGACATTTCCAGGAATAAACGTTTGGAAAGGTGTTTTTCTTTATCAAGAACTTTGATACTTGTGTAATTCATAGAATGCCCTGTTGTGTTAACATGAGATGCTAGGTAATAGTCGCACAACCCCTAATAACGGAACTGATGTAATTCCCAATAATAACATCAATCCGAACAGTACAAGCACCAACCCGGACTCCAGACCTGGTTTTGCTGTCCTGCCCTACATCAAGGAACTGACCCCTAAGCTGATCAGATTGTGCAGTCCTTTGAACTTTCGAATTGCTTGCAAATCCGTCCTCACTATAAACTGCATTTTTTCAAAAATGAAAGACAAAGTCCCGCTGCTTGGCTTAACCAACACAGTCTACTCCATCAATTGCAACAATTGCAACCAAATATACATAGGTCAGACCTCCAGATCTCTGAAAGGAAGGATTACATCACACAAAAGTGATGCTAGGCTTCATCCTGAAAGATGCGCTCTAGCATCTCATGTTAACACAACAGGGCATTCTATGAATTACACAAGTATCAAAGTTCTTGATAAAGAAAAACACCTTTCCAAACGTTTATTCCTGGAAATGTCCCACATTTTCATGAATAACAACTGTATCAACAAAAAGACAGATGTTAAACAACTGAGTGTCATTTACTCATATTTGCTAAACTGCGAAAAATTGGAGAACTTACATATCTCCCCAAATTTCAACTCTTCACAACCATAATTAGAATCTGTGTTTTGGCCGATTCCACCAGTAAATTTCATTCCACTCAAAATATAATAATTCTCTCCTCGCGATTTATTAATAATTGTTAATTTAAATTCCCATTAATAATAATATAGTTTATTCAACTGCCTCTGGTCGGTTTAACAAATTCTAACATAAAATTCTGAAAATCTCATCATCTGAAGTGATTTGGCAACGTTTTGGCACACGCCCACAATTCGTTCCATCTTTCAATACTGACATTGACATCCTTCGGCCTTCTGTCAAAGGGTTTCATGTCACTCATCATTCCATGACCACTAATTTGTGCAATCATCAAGTGGCTTCACGATGTAATGCTTTAATTTTTTTAATTATTTTTAATCTGTTTTTAACTTGTTCTTGTCATATTTTATATAAGTTTGACTACTGTACAATCTATCCAGCTCTCACCATGTTACTGGACGTTTCCCTCATCCTATACGTAAACAACTATTAGCAACATCCTCACATACTACTGTAAGTTAAGTCAATTTAAATTCATTTTACACCTTTGTTGCTACTGTTATCATTGTAATTGCAGCTCCTGATGATGATGACAAAGTCCATTGAAAGCTAGAGAGAATTAAAAAAGTATAAAGAGTCCTCTTTGCTTAAATTTTGTCGAAGTACCCAACAAAAGGCGGAAGCTTTAATTTTTCACCTATATATATATATATATAAATAAATATAGCTTCTTCGACTTTTGCATTTTACGGAGGAATATATAAAAATTATAAAAAACTTCAGCATGCTACATGAGAAACATTAATGTGTAGAAAGCCTACCTGACTACCGGGTTGACTACTCATTTTCGAAGAGTACCCAAAAACAGATGTGGTCCATATTATCAAACATTCAAGAAGATAAAATATTCAGTTATGCCTTCTGAATAAACCTGGGATTTTTTAAGAGCTTTGATCGAATATCTGGACCGTGAATTGCCTCTCCTGGAATAAGCAATGGAATTAAATTGTCGAGAGTTCCAGGAAATTGTTGTTTCACTGCTGAAATTGGTATTCGCTTGAAATATTGAAGTATTTCCAATATCCAGACTCATTTTTCTTTTTGCCCGACTTTTAGTCTCGGTTCAGTAACCAACGCGAAATTTGTTTTAAATCCCACGAGCAGAGACGCTAATTGCTCTTTTCTCTGTAGTAATAGTTCTGCTTGATGAAATAATAATATAGCCTAAACTAGATATTATCTCAATTTAGAAGATAATTTTATTTTTAGTTGCTGAGGTAGCACCGACTAAGCGGTTTCAAAGAGTTTTAAAAAATGTATCTGGGTCTATAGAAAAAGTGCTTTCAATTTTGGAGTTAGCAGTTTATATACAATTTTACATTTATTATGTTGGCGGCACTGTTGCAAACTATTCCTGGGGCATGTTTATACATATCATGGGGAATAACGTTCAATTCTTTAACAACCCGTCTTCTTAGTTCTAAAAGTGTGAAGAGAATGCCTAAGTCCCCCAAAAAGGTCACAGACAGAGACAATAAGACGCGATATTTCATGGTTATTTTTACCAAAACACTGAACGTTGAGCTATGTGGTAGCTCCACCCCTGAAGCCGTTTTTCTCAACGAGCTCTTCTAATTTCTGTTAGTGTATAGGTCTTCCGACATCTTTCGTCCGCTTTTCGCACAGTATTTTGAGTTTTTTTGAGAAATCACGAAGGATTTTTAAAAACGACCTGCATGCACTCGAGAAGCCTCGGTAACATTTCGAAGACACTCACCTTAAATAAAAATAATTTGGACAATACGATATTGCTGTTCAAGTGTGTCATTTTAGTATTTTTTTCAACCGATGTGTAAAGATTTTGTTTACCAATGCGGCCAGGGCCTGGATTGAGAAGTAAAAATTAGGTATTGCTGAGGTTTGATTTATTTTGCGACACGTTGATCACTTATGCAACTAGAAAAAGACTGATCATATTTTCAAGATCTATACGCCGCGTAAGGGAAAGTCTAATCTTTGAGGACACCCCGTACATAAAACTGGCAACCTTAGATGTTCTGTCTACAAATAATGGGATCATATTTTTAATTCTGAGGCTATGCAGTTCTACTACATCCATATCCGAAACCAATTTCTCCACGAATCTCATATATTACCTGTAACAGACTATGTTAGTTTTGAATTCTCCTGGCTGGTGCTCGTCATCCTAATTGCATTTTTATCAAATAAGAAACTTGAGATCCTTTTAAGGTAAAACAGGAATATATGATGAATTATAAAAAAAATATGGATCATATAAATTGTATAATAGAGCGAGCGCCCTATGTACGTATACAGATACCGGCAGGGTTATTAGGTAAAAAACATAAAAGTAAAAAAAAAAACGATTTAATGTCGACTTGTTGACTAAGTAGCTGCTGGTGTGCAAATAGTTCATTCCGCGCCTGCTACAAATGAACATGTAATGACGACAGCTACATAGTTCCAAGTTGTCATCATAAAATAATAATAATAATAATAATATTTATTTACTCTAAAATACAGGGAACATGAAACGAGTAAATAAATATAATATATCCATAGGAGGACAACGCCTGTGCATGGATCATATGTATGTTGAATTGTAAAATATAATAAAATAGAGAGAAAAAAGAAATTATTGGTAAGAATGGTAGAGCATTTATTGTGTAATATTTGAGATTATTTTATTAATTTGATTTCTCCCAATCGTGTTAATAAATTTTTTAATTTTTTTTTGAAGCCTAATGTATTGCGTAATTGTTTTAAATTATTTGGTAAATGTTCGTACAATTTTGGAGCTATATACAGGTAACATCGTTTCATTAGGGATTTGTTTGGTTTAGGAACATTTTTTGCGCGTAATTTATATCTGGTTTTATGATTATGTTTAATTATGTCGTGTTCACTAATAGTTTTGTGATAATGAGTGATGGTATGTAAGAAGTCAAGTTGTTTAGTATCATATACTTAAGCATCATTATATAAGTCATTAGTTGGGTATAATTTTGATTTGCCTAACATTGATTTTAAAATTCTTCTTTGAAGTAAATCTAAATCGTTAAAGTATGTCGTGCATGCAGCACCCCACACTACTATACCATATGTTATGTGTGGCTCGACTAAAGCTTGATATATTATTCGTAGATAATATTCAGTTAATATACCGGTTAGAAATTTTATTTTATATGCTATGAATCTAATTTTCTTTAGTATGTGAGAAATATGTACATCCCATCTCAAGTGGGGATCTAGATAAATTCCTAAATATTTTGTATCATTAACTCTATTGATTTTTATATTTTTATCATTTACCTTAAACCGAAGGTGGTTATATTTTGGTAGATGATTAGATAGTGATGAAAATGGTAAAAAATGAGTTTTAGTAAAGTTAATTGTTAATTTTCGGTTATTAAACCACTGAATAATTTTGCAAAAGTCATTTTGGATAATATCTTTTAAGTCGTTCCAATCCTTACCTTTATAGAGTATAGCAGTATCGTCTGCAAAACTGACTATTTTACCAGTACTGTTAATTTTGAATATATCGTTTAAATAAGTATTGAATAACAGAGGACCCAAAATTGTACCTTGTGGAACACCACATTTAACAAACATTTCTTTACTATACGAGCTTAATAATTTTACTGATTGCGGTCTATTTGATAAATAATTTTCTATTAAAGTATACATCTTTCCACGAAAACCTATTATTTCCAAGATTTCCAAAAGTATATTGTGGTTAACTGTGTCAAACGCTTTTTGTAAGTCCACAAATATGCATATCGATGGTACTTTTCCATCTATATTTTGGGTTATTTCATCTACTATACTTAATACCCCATCTGTTGTAGATTTGCCCGCTATAAAACCATATTGATTTGAATTTAGAATTTTGAATTTATTAAGAAAATTAATCATTTTATTAAGGAGTAATTTCTCAAAAACTTTAGCTAAACTTGATATAAGTGAAATAGGTCGATAGTTAGTGATGTCCGTATTATCATTAGATTTATAGATAGGTATGATGATTGCTGTCTTGAAAGCTGATGGAAATACTCCAGATTGGAAGGATTTGTTAATGATATAAGCAAGTGGTTCTGTTATTTGTTTGGCCAGTATCTTTAGATGTTCAGCTCTAATTTCATCAACTCCAGGGCTTTTTTTATTTTTTAGAGTCATAATGGCATTGAAAACATCCTGATAGTCTACTTCAGTTAATACAAATGAATTATTCAGTCTTGTTTCATGTAGATGAATATCAGCATTTTGTTTGATATTATTTGCTAAGTTTCCTCCTATATTCATGAAAAATTCGATGAACATATTTGCTGAATATTGTCTGTTTTCGGTCCTGTTTTTGTTTTTATTTCATTAATATTGTTTTTTGAATAGGATGACTTATTGAATATATCATTGACAGTGGACCATAGGTGTCTAGAGTCATGTGAATTATTATTCAATTGTTTTATATAGTAATTTTTTTTTGCTTTTCTCAAAAGTTCTATAAATTTGTTTTTATACTGATTATAATGATCTATATTTTCTTTCGTGGGTAAATATTTCATGATTTTATACAGTCTTTCTTTTTCGTTTGCAGATTTTATTAGTCCTTTGGTCATCCAATCATTTCTGCTTTTTTCCTTGTGACTTATTTTAACCTTATTAGTACTAACTTTAATTACTTTTTGAATTTTGTGTATTAATAAATTTGTAGCTTCGTCTAAAGAATTTGTTAAAAAAATTTCGTCCCACGATTCCGTTTGTGCGTTAAATATTAATTTTGAGTTGTCAGTGAAATATTTGTATTCAAGGTTTCTTTCATTTTTTGCCCTTGGGCAGTTCTGGTTTTTATTTTGTGAAGATATCAATAATACAGTGGAATAATGATCTGTAATATCGGTTTCATAGATAATAGGCATGTAAGAAAAAATATTGGAAATATCCTTTATAAAGCAGTGATCAATGCAGGTTTTACTGGTGGGTCGTGTTACTTTATTTATGTATGATAAAAAACCATTACTTGATAAAATGTTTAAATATTCTTTGACCATAGAATTTTCCTCTAAAACGTTTATATTGATGTCGCCTATAAATATTTGATTATGAAGGTGATTGTTTTCATTGTTTTTTAATAGTTCATCTATGTCTCTTATAAATGTATGAGGATCTGAAGATGGTGGTCGGTAAACACAAGTAATTTTGACTCTACGATTTTCAATTTGCATTGTTAGATTGATACCTTTTAGTTCATTGTTGATTGTAAATATGGTATGGTTATAAGGCAGATTGTTTCGTACATACACCATCAGTCCATCGTTTTGATTATGGTTACCAAAATTATACAATGTATCGTACCCTTCTAAATGAAACAGAGTCGCATCGCCCACTTGCCATGTTTCGGATAGAATGATTATATCTATATCACTTTGTATTCTTTTCAAAATTAATTTAAAGTAGTCAAAGTTATGTTTTATACTTCTGATGTTCATATGATAAATTCTAACAGATATTTCAGGATTTTGTAAAAAAGAATCTAGCTCGCTAGTATCATGAGCAGTATTAGTACTAATACGTTGAATTTGGAAGTTATTTACATAGTCGTGTGTCATAAATGATGCAATATTCTAAAATTTTGGCTAAAATTTCTTCTTTCTTAAAAAAGGATTTTCAAGTTGTACTGCTGTTGATAATATAGAAAAGTTGGACATTTTTTATCTAATGGTGAGTGGTTGGTACTATAAGTTTTGTTATATCTATAGTTTGAAAATTTGCAATTACAACATACAACCGGTTCATGCTTACAACAGTCAGTATCGTGTACATCATCTTTGCTGCAGTTGGTACAGGTTTTGTTATTGCGGCATTTTTGCTCGGTGTGATTGAAGCGAAGACACTTCTTGCATTGCGTTATTTCGTTATTATCATACACTGGTAAACACTGCCATCAAAGAAGAATTTTTCCATTGTTATCTTCAAATATTGCCCTGAATAATTTGCCAGAAATGTCTGCAAATAATGTGTAACATTTTTTCGATGGGAGATACTTTACATATTTGATTTTGATGTCATCTTTTTCAATAAAATGATTTTGTTGGATAAGATCTAATTCTAAAAGAAAAGAACATGTCTTAAGAAACCTACATAATGTCAACAAAACCTGCGGATGGGCGGGATGTTTTGTTGAAAATACCGACTCAAATAATTCTGTACAGTAAGCTTCAGTTTTTCACCCAACAGGTTGACAGTACTGTGTGGTATTGATTTTATTACGTCGCTACTTTGATACGAATTTATTCGTTTGAACATTGAAGAACAAGTTTTGCCACATGCCTTTTATAGAAATAAGTGGAAACACCTGGTCCATATTTTTTTGAGGTCAGTATACAAATTATGTTTGAGGTTTAAGAATTTAAGATATCCAACCTGAATAATCTGTCGCCATTTCATTGATCTGAGAACGTGTTGTAAGGTTTTCCCGACAGGGAAGTTAATCCGTTTTTCCACAGAATCCATCAACCTTCACGTAGCATTACGATTATCACTGGACAACAAATTTTAGTTTTTTAATTGTATCATGTGGTAAAAGTGCACTTCTTTGTTAATTTTGGGGCGCTGAATCCAAAAATGCGGTTTAGAAAAAAAACTTTTTATTTTTAAGGATATATTAAAAAAAGTAACAAGATTCATATACTTATAAGAATCACTATATGCGCTGTCTTTTTGCTGTTCTTTTATGGATCGTTTCTGGAGCATCTCTACCAAGAGTCCAACAGTAGTCTGCAAGCATGGAAGCATTCCACTTTCCCTGGTACCTTTTTTCCATTGTTGAAATATCCTGATGAAAACGTTCGCCGTGCTCATCACTTACGGCTCCGCAATTGTCAGGAAAAAAGTCCAAGTGTGAGTGTAGGAAATGTATCTTAAGAGACATATTACAGCCCATCTTTTGATACGATGACAGCATATTTTTGACAAGGGTTTTATAGTTGTCAGCTTTTCTATTTCCCAAGAAATTAGTGGCCGCCAGACGGAAATCATTCCAAGCAGTTTTTTCAATACCAATACCCAACTTGATATGCAGTGGTGGTAATAACACTTCTTTCGAATCTACTAATGGCATATGCTGTACATTTTTTTGACCTGGCTCTAGGAATTGACGAACAGGCCAGTTTTGTCTGGTGTAATGAAGTGCCTTGGCCCGGCTGTCCCATTCACACAAAAAACAGCAAAACTTTGTGTAGCCTAGCTGCAGCCCAAGTAAAAGTGCAACAACTTTCAAATCGCCACAAATATGCCATTGGTGCTCATCGTATTTTATGCAAGTCAATAGGTACTTCATATTGTCATATGATTCTTTCATGTGAACTGCATACCCTACAGGAAGAGATGGTAAAATATTTCCAATATGCAATAACACTGCCTTTAAACTCAATGTTGAACTGTCTATAAACAATCTCCATTCTTCAGGATCTCTTGACGTTGATGGCATATCTTCTTCCTGACGAATCACTCGATCGCCATGATCTGATTCGTTTTTGATTCGCAAGTGTAGGATTCTGGGGGTTTTGGAATAGGATTTTCGTCACTGTGAGGCACAGGTCTCATCGCAGATGGTATGTTTGGGTAGTTAATAACCGATTTTTTTTTCTTGGACATACCTGTGGCTTGTCCAACACAAGGTACCATGCAAAAGTATCAATCATTAATATGATTTGTAGGCTCTCTCCAAACCATTGGGACAGCAAAGCGCATAGACCGTTTTTTGCCATTTAACCAGCTCCTCAGACTTGAAGCACATGTATTACAGCAGATGTGGGGTGCCCACTGTTTGTCTTGATCACCTAGTTTACAACCGAAATAAAGCTGATTTGCCTTTGTTATTAGTGGAGTAATAGACCGTCTCTGAGACGCAAAAGTCACATCACCACACACATAACAAAACTGATCTGGATTGTTTACACACTTTCGAGACATCTTGCATGAACGCTGTCAGCTAACTGAGGAAAAAATGGCTAATATAAAACAATATAATGTACACGTATGTACAACGTAACACAATCATGCCGATTACATCATCTTTCCTTGCCGAATATAAAAATGTAGCACGTGCATTCTTGTGAATTACAGTATATTAACACTGTCACAGCAGGAACACATATAAAGACCGTATCTCTAAAACTTGAACTAATATTGAAAAAATAAGTTCCATTCCGGTTTTAGCACATTAAAAATAGTAATATTTTGTTGATTTTATTTAGGATATTTTTTGGCTGTTGATCAGTGTTATTTGACGTATTCAACCATTTCCTCAATTAAATGTCGTTTATCGACTTTTATGTCGCTTAGATTACCACGTGAAATTGCATATGCCAACTTCCATACGTTTGGTGTTATACGTAAGAGAATCAGAATATACAGGGTGATGGACGGCTCGATATGAATAAACGATCACATAGTGCAAATATATACAATGTGTAAAGTATTTGTTGATCAACGAAAGAGGTCCTCAATACAACAGTCTCATATTAAATAAAAATAAGGCGGTTCATGTGTATTTTTATAATGGTAAGTTACGCTTGCAGGAAATATGTATTCAGATAAGACTACTTTTCTTGGTATTCATGTGAACGGAAAGCTAACATGACGGGAACATATCAACCATGTCATTGAGAAAATGAACAAATCATACTTCGCTGAACTCAAAATGAAAGAAATGTTACAACATCAACACTTATTTTTGTGCTGCAGAAAATTTGTAATTAGGTTCATTTTGATATTAGTCAAAGAAGAGTCTCTATCCGATACAATTTGCTCACAGTAATAGCCGTATAGAAATGCGCTATCTTCGCATTCTCACATAACACAGTATCAGTCAACATGTGTCAACACAAGCAGTTGCTATGATTTATCTGTTCTTGCACGTAACACTACCATATTTGAAAAATCTCCACGATATACATGCATCAAGGGTTATAATCACTTATCGAGTTCGGGAGAACTCCCAGCAAGCTTCTTGAAGCCCTTCTGAAGAGATATCTTGCTGTTAAATGTATCTTAAATGTGATTCTTTTAGCGTATGTACATTTATGACTGTCTATTTATATAATTTACCTATTTAGATATTTAAGCTTTTATCCAAAGTTTTTTTTAAAGTTCTTACAAACGAACTGATCTCTAATTGTGAGGCTAGTATTCAGCAACTCCAAAGTGCGCAAGCATCTACCTTATCCAACATTTCGAACGTTGAATCTAGACTGACCAATGCACTGGTAAATGATAGATCGTTGAATACCAACGCTAACAATATCCCATCATCTCCGACTGAAACTTGGGAAATACTCAGACGATCTCACAATATTATCCTGAAAGGTCTTCCTGAAGGCAACAATGATTCTGATTCCGTAACAGATATAATCAACCACATCGAACCGTCTGCTAATGGATACCGCCTCAATATGACCAGACTTGGTGCTGTAGGTACATCTCGTCCTCGGTTGATAAAGGTTGGCTTTGCATCGCCTTTAATAGCTAAGAATATTCTACGCAAGAAGAATGATATTTTAAGCCACTCTACCTATAACTCCGTTAAAATTTTGGACGACAAAACACCGTCACAAATGCATGAGCTGCAGCAACTACGTGAGGAGTTGAAACGAAGACTAACGGCTGGAGAACGCAATATCACGATTAAATATGTCAAGGGTAGACCATCCATTGTCAATATTGTTGCACAGCAATCTTCTGTATCAAAAAACTGCTAACCGAGGTGTCGGTGTGCTACACAAACATTCAGTCACTGGTATCTAAACTTCTCGAAGTACAAGCATTTGTTGATGGAACCAAACCTTCGTTTCTTTGTCTGACAGAAACCTGGCTCAGCCCTAATATACCTGACTATGTTGTTAATTTGCCTGGTTACTGTTTGTATAGGGAAGATTCCCCTCGCACGCCGGGGTATTGTGGGGTCTGTGTTTCAGATATTCAGTCACCCAAGAAAGCCTTGGATTAACCATAACCTCTCAAGGATGTTGAGGCATAAAAAAGCGTTATGGCAAAGATTCCAAAGAAGTAGACTACAACAGGATTATGTATCTCATCGATCTTTCTCTACCATCCTTTCGAAGAACTTGAAAAACGCCAAGCGCAATTATGAGCAAAATCTTGTATTATCGAAAGATAAGAAGAAGTTGTTTAGATGCTTGAGATCCACCCTGAACTCTAAGGTTTCTTCCCCACAAATCCGTGATCCCAATGGCCACCTACATACTGATGCCGAAAAATCTGCCAATCTTCTTGCCGATGCTTTCAGTGAAGACTTTGTGAATGAACCTGATGGTGATGGTACTCTTCCGAACTTATCCAGCCCTCATAGATGCCTAGCGACCATCTGTAGCATAGATTTTCAACCTCAGGACATTGAGAGGCACCTTACTAAACTGAAAACTTGTTCGTCCCCTGGAAAGGATGGGATTACTTCTGCCGTTATGAAGTCCTGTGCCTCAGCTCTCGCATACCCCCTGTGCATTATATTCAACTCCTCGATTCAAAATCACATCCTTCCTTCCTGTTGGCGTACTGCATCTGTGACACCTATATACAAAAAAGGAGATAGAACATCTGCGAAAAACTACCGTCCTATCAGTCTTGTGCCTATAGCTGCGAAAATAGCCGAAAAGATCGTCCAGGAACAACTTATGACATTTGCGTTCAAGAACAACCTGCTGCCTAGCAACCAACATGGTTTTATTCCTGGTAGATCAATTATCACCAACATGTTACACTGCATTGACAATTGGACCAGATCTTTAGACGCAAATGAACCGGTCGACGTGGTTTTTTCTGGATTTTTCCAGAGCTTTCGATCGAGTTCCGCATAAAAGGCTCCTGCACAAGCTTGAACATCTCGGAATCAGGAGAAATTTGTTGTTATGGATTGAAGCTTTTTTGTTAGACAGATCTTTCTCCGTCCGTGTTGTAGACGCCTATTCTTCTAGTCATCGTGTTATTAGTGAAGTACCACAAGGATCTGTGCTAGGGCCAATACTTTTTCTTCTTTATACAAGCGACCTTCCCACCCGACTTTATTCTATGGGTTCCATCTATACAGATGATACTAAAGTCTATAACACTGTCATGAACTCATCTGTGCTTCAAGAAGACCTCAAGCTGATCAGAAAGTGGTCAGAACTCTGGCTCCTGGCTTTAAATCTATCGAAATGCTAGGTTCTCCACCTGGGAAAGAATAATCCTAACTTAACATATAAGATTGGCAAACATACCTTAGAGACTGTTCTTCATCACACAGATCTTGGTCTGACAGTTAATGGCCGGCTCACCTGGTCGGAGCACATTAAGAACATAACCTCTAAGGCAAAGCGGTTGCTATATATGATGGAAAGGTCATTTAGCGGTTGCACCGTTAGTACCTCCTCCTTTTTGTACACAACTTTCGTACGACCCCTACTGGAGTTTGCTGGTCCGGTATGGGATTCAAACCTTGTTCGCGATAGCAGCTTATTAGAGGCCGTTTAGCGTCGTGCTACACGTATGCCATATGGCACACGTAGGCCAAGTTATGAAGACCGCCTCGAGCTATATAACCTGCCTGCTTTTGCTGATAGAAGAGCACTGCATAATTTGTTTGGTGTGGACATGTCGCATCTGTTTTGTCTGGCAACGAACAGTCTCAGAGGCCATAACTTCAAATTGCAGAAGGAAGCTTTTATAACCTCTACTCGTCAGCGCTTCATTTCAAACCGTGTCTTCGATGCATGGAACAGTCTTCCATCTTATGTAGTGAACTCGGAATCCGTCAACAGTTTCATAAACAATTACGATAGACACCGCAGTGCTTAATATATTGTTCCCATTCTGTATATGTCTACTTCAGAAGTGCTAAGATTGTCAAATTGTTATATTTCTTTTGTCTGTACACTATTATCTATTTTTGTGTTTGAGTTTATAGTACTTGTACTCAAATTTGTTGTTTAATATTAATAATAATAATAATAATAATAATAAATGTAGTATCAGAAAACAACTATGTTTTATATTTTAAATGGCAGTATTATCTTTATTGTGTCGCTCCTAATGTGCTTTGGTCACATTCTGCATCTGTCATTTTTCTATACGACAAACATTGCAAGGGTACGTTTTCCTATGCTTAGTGAAGTGTAATTGTATGTGTCAGTAATGACCGATCCTACAAAACGATCAATAAAGTGTCTGCCTATCTAATGCCTTAACCTCTGAAGACACAGCCGTAGACCTGATAGTTTGGCTGCCCTTGAAAGTCGGAAACAGAAGCTTTTCAAACAAAGCTTTTTATGGCTTGCTAGACATGGTATAAAATATTCACTATTATAGAGAGGGCAGAAATAATATTAGGAATGTCCGCGAAGTTGAGGGCCAGTCACCACGTGACCGCTAGAGACCGACAATTCTAGCTGTGTTTAGTGGATGTGGCTTGCCATTGAACAAAATAGTCATCTCTCCCCATGATGCCGTCTCGCATTGTACCTATCAGACAGGATTCTGGATGCCAACCTAACACTAGCGAACTTGGTTCATCTGAAACTGGTCGGTACGACCGCTCCTTTATTTCTGGAGTGTCGAGACTGTGGAACATTCCTGGATATCTTAGGATTTCGAAAATCGGACTAGCAAGCTGTCTTTAATTTCCTATGCCTACATGAATATAAAAACATTACTTGAAAACTTGAGAGTGTTGGGACTAACAAGAACGATACGTATTGTCTCCGCAACTTTCTTGCCAAAACCGTAACTGCCTTAATTTAACCTCTGATCAACGGAACGCGCCTGAACAATGGCTTGTTTCCCATAACCGGTGACATTAACGACAAAAAGACGAGAATGTCTTCGACCGTCGGTTTTTCGCATTCGCTAATGATTAGAGCCCGAACACACGTTAATTCCTGTGTAATCAAGAATTTTTTCAATTTATTCAGAAGACGAAGATATGCGTTGGATTCGTCAGATGTAAACAAGCAACATAAATATTTAAACTGTATCCATCGAAGAAACAAAGTAAAATCAAACATATACACCCGTATTGCACGTGATCAAGAACTTAACCGTAGGAGACGCTACAGGGCCGTATCAAGCTATTGTGACTGATCTATCAAAAAATGTCGTACAAGATATGTGTTGCTGTAAATTCTATCAAAAGCATAGTAAATTATCAGGAATATACCACGCCTTTCTAATCATATTTCGACATTAGGAATCAGTGCAAAAAATTCTGTATTCACCATTTCAGCAAAATGTTACTAAAACTCACACGAAAAAAACTTATGGACCATCTCAATCGAAATTGTTCATATTTTATTATTAACTTACATATATACCCAATAATATTTACAAATCAACCTTCTATTCACAATGCAGAGCAAATTTTTTTGAGCAAATAGAAACTACAGACGTAGTAGTAGTAGTACAAAAGTTTATTACAGACTCCATAAAGTTTGTTAGTTTGATTGCTATTAAAATTTACATGAGAAATAGGAAGAAGGTCAAAATGGCACTATTATGCTTTGGAACTCCTAAATTAACCCTAATTTTGTGTAATTATAAATTTGGAATTTCCACATTAATAACTAGAAACTTACACTTTGATTGCAGTCTATAATGAACTTACCTGTCTTGCCAAAAAGCCCGTTAAACTGTCAGTCTTAATGGTATCAATCGATTTATATGCTGTATTCCGAGGAGCTTGAATCATCAGAATTGTTGATGTCAATTATAAGGGGTTCAACTTGGGTGTCAATGATATTGTCCATATCCCACATTTTGGTTTCAACCTTCTCTTGGACATGGTCAATACATGTTCTGGCGTAATTCTATCGACAGCAACATCAAACAGTTTTTTAAGGTCAGAAAACTTAAAAGTGCTGTTATTTGACGCCACGTATTGCTTGATGTCGGCCCAAATCAACTCGATAGGATTCAGTTCGCAGTGATAGGGAGGCAGCCTGAGAATCGTTTTATTTTGGTTTTTGGCCATTTCGTCAATAATTTTTAAATCATATTTATACTTATGTCGCTTGACTATATTTATCAGCTCAGCTTTGACCATTGTTTGGTCGAAGTCGATCTTCTTTGAGACAAGCCACTGTTGAATGTCTGCCTTTTTGGTGGCCATTGTTGGAATTTTTTCCAATTTTCTGGAGTGGTACGGGGCATTATCCATCACAATAATTGCGTTATCATCAGGTGTCGGCAAAATTTTTTTGAACCAATTTTCAAATGAGTTACCATCCATTTCTTCGTGATAGTCTCCAGTTTTTTTGGATTCAAATGCCCACAATGCTTCAGGAACAAATCCATCTACGCTACCTATGTGGCAAATGATCAGGCGTTTTCCCTTGCCTGAAAGTAATTAGTTATTTTACTTCTCAGCGAGCGCACTAAATGACGAAATTAAGCAACTTACTCTTTTTAGGTTAGTGTAGGATAGGGTCTTAGATTAGTTTTTGGGTGAAGGAAATACTCAGAAACTTGGATGAGATAGCAAAACTGAGTTCGGAGCTTCCAAATCATTGATTCGATCAGAAAAGTTCATATACTTCGAAACTTACCTGCAGGATTTTTCAGTCCCGTCGAAAGGCCATCTAAAAAAGCCTGCCTTGAGGACCTCACAGATCTGTCTACCCAAACCTTTCCCTGCGTATGCCCCGCGTTCACCCATGTTTCGTCTAAATAATAAATTTTTCTTCCTTCAGCGCGGAATTGCCTAATTTTTCTAAGGTATTCTCTCCTCCAGATAACAATTTCCTCCTTTTCTATCAATAAACTATTCCTTCCTCTTTTCAAAAATCGAAAGTCTAGTTCTTTCAACAGCTTATGGAACGTAGATCTTTTAAAATTTGGCAGGTCCTCATCATCATTCACTTGCTTCAATATTTTATCTATTGTAGGTATTTCATTCCTGAAGAAAAAGTGATGTACTTTTCTTCTAATGGCACTTTTGTCAAAGTCATCTATTTTTTCGATGATTTTTTTTCTCGCTGGATATGTTTTTAGCTCAGATAGTGAGTGATTTTGTCTATATTCCTTCAAGATTTTGTAAACACTTGATCGACCTACTCCAGAAATTTCAGCAACCTTACATACGATATTTTCTATAGCCAATCCACTATTCTCTTGCATCTGGTTCTTGTAGATATTTAGAATAATTTGTTTTTCACCTGCGTTAAGATGAAGCTTATTAGCCCTTTTCCTGGGTGACGTTAAGCTGATTTCAACCACTTCATCAGCTGTATCTGTGTCAGACATTTTAGACTAATATTAAATTTCCGCAAGAAAAATCAAGTCAAGACGTGCATAAAACGTTCGCGCTCATAAACGGGTATCCGTAATTGATTACAATCCTGTGCGTGGTGACGAACCATCAACGTGACGTTACCAGGCTTAATGTCACAATGATCATGTTTTATTGGGAAAATTGTCAGAAATCGCCGAATGTTGAACAGAAACATTACTAGAAGTCTAACCTTGAAATGTGAGGCTACAAATCGATATTCTTATAGGGGGGAAGGGTAGGGAGCTGTTATGGTTCCTATTAACCTTGGTGAAAGTTGGAAACGGTAATATCATATATGGCATACATTCGGTTGAAGGTGTGTGTACGGAAAATAGATTGCGGATAGGATTTTAATAGATAAATCTGCACAAAAAGACACAAAAGGATATTTTTGTATTTCCCTGAAGAATATCTCAAGGTTATTTCAGATGTACTCATCGAAACTTTATGGAAGGATTATCGAAACCTTATTTTCAATTGCGATAGGGCCACATACCTTGACATCGCATTAATGTGAAAAATAAGACAATAGAAAAAAATTCCCTCACTGACGCTATCTCTTAGGAAAAATTTAACTATAAAGATTGCACAAAAATTTTCTTCACCTTTTTGAGCTTGTTTTCGCATCTCCGTATATGCCGTTCATAATTTGCTGCACATCAAATTGGAATATACCTTTGTCACCTTGCCATTTATTGTTATATAATGTCCTTTACAACAGTTATTGCACGTATTGCACCAACAGATTGAGTTGTGATCCATGCGAATGTGATCAACCACTCTGGCGAAAACTCGCCGAGCGTGGCAACCGTGCGGCTTTGTACGGAGGCTCGTCGCTACAAGCCAATCAGGAAGAGGCCGACAGAGCGCCATGGCTACCGATCACGCGTTGATCACGAATCAACCACTGTTTACGATTACTTTGTAGCTTCGTTAGATACACTTTAGACATCAGCCAATTTAGACACACTTTACAGACATTCAACAAGAAACTTGTTAAGCATGTTTTGAACTTTTCTAATGAGGTACACAATTTTACTTCGCTAGGTAAGTCATTATAAAGCTTTGGACCTAAAACACTGGGTGACCTCTTACCCTTTAAGTATCTTGCACTTACATATTTATTAAGCTAGATTCAATTCAAAATGTTTAAATAGGTATCAACGCTATGTGTTTTCAATGAGAACTGTGCCAATTTAAGTTAGCACCCGCATTCACCGCGCCCGAGTACTTCGACAGGGCGTATATGAGTAAGCCAAAACACAATTACTTATTTGAAAGACACCTTTCGTATTGAAATAGTAGTCATAACGCCCAGAATTTGCCGACATTCTGAATGAACCAAAAATGTGCGCGTGTTCACGCTCTTAAACGCACACTGTGACTAATCTTCAGCTTTACGCTTCTTTGTAAGTATCCATAAATCATGCGTCGATTATTATCTGTCTGTCCGTCTGTGTGTAGCGTCGCCATTTCCTGTTGAAATTCTTCGAACGTTTCTACAATGCAAATGTAAATGTGCGCATTCCGAAAAACCGACAGTACGTCTGGTGGCGGCGGATATGTTCGCACATTTCGTCGCCTTTCTCACGAAGTGTCCTAACTGACAAAATAGCAAACATTGAGATAACCCGCATATAGGTGTATTACTCCATGCCGGTTAATCTGACTTAGAGGCATAACTATATATCTATTAGTATAGGTAACAAATCATTAACCCCTGGGTGTCTTATCTGTCAAGGTAAATATATAATTCCTACGAAGAGACCTAAATGAGGATAGATCTCTTAGGATGCTATAATCGTTGCTAGTATACGCACCTCGGTGGCCGAATCATGGCTAAAGTGAAGGGAGACTCTGCCCACAGTGCAATTCATACTGCGGTAAAGGGAGCTGGAGATCTTTTTGAAGTCTCACAACTCTATCCGGTTTTTCGATTGGCCAGAAGACGTCAACCTTATTTAGTAATCCCAATGAATATTTTGACTTCACGGAACTTTCAAAAGATTTAAGAACGTTGTCCACAAGGCAAACTGAGAAAGGGCAAAATATTAAATGGACGGGTATTATGGTAAGAAAAGACATGCCCACCAAGTTATTTTTCAAGTCTAGACACCACGATACTAGTTATGACAGTATTGAGTTAAAAAGACCGTTGAGTAATAATATAAATGATATTAAACTGCAACAAATTAATAAGGAACCAGCAAAAATAACAAAAAAGCAATACTCCGACTAAATTTCCTTATGTGAAAATCCAACACCCGTTGTACGCTTACCAGAATTCCAACACTTTTTTAGAAATTTTCCCCATGAAACGGAATGAAATAAGTATTAAAACTGTTGCCTTTGTTTTTTTGTGTATCATAACACATCAAAATTAGCTGGTAATAGGTCAAAAGATAATGTTTAAGTTAGTTGCTTTTCTTTTAGTTTTTATTTTAATAAAAATTGCTTTGACGTTTCGAGTTGTTTTCTTCATCTCATCACCTAATATTTGTGTCATAATCTACATCAATTTTAGGCTTGGACATGCAGAGAAATGTTGTAGGAGGTAGCCAAATTCAAAAGTCGATCTGAACTTTTTTACAAAAATTCTGCTGTCAGCAGACCAACGATTACTTCAAAAATTATCAATCAACACATTTTCTGAGATAATCGCCCCTTTGGCTGTAAATATGATTCTTTGCTTATAAATAAATGAAATAAATTCTGTATATCTGTAATAATAAGAACTTGAATAAAAATATATTTTAGCCCTATGTGACAAAAAGCTTCTGAAAATTGTCACGAAGCGACCTACATGCGTTTTCCATTTTGTTCCAAAATAACTTGATAAGCCAGCGTAAATATTGAAACAGCATATGATCGACAATGAATATGGGCTGATGCACTGACATGTTCAATTCCGAAATATCTAAACTTTACATACAATGCTCATTCAATAATACCCTGATTTCGTTTTCTTGCTCTCCTGTAAAACTTACTAAACGTTGGTTAGGACACTTCGTGAGAAAGCCGACGATTTGTTCGGACTGGTTGAGAAAAGTTGCGTATAAATCTGTTTTAGAAAATTTCTGAACTTCGTTCGAGAGGTTATAGCCGAAACAGCATATAAAAATAGCCCCAACGGTAACCAAATCTGGATCCAGATCGCATGAAAATCAATGTTGGATGCAATTCAGATGGATTACAAATTGGTTAAGGCTTTCGCGGCCAGTTGATAAACTGCTGTCTTGATTCGGGTCTAAAAGCCGTGGCCGAGATCGGGTTGAGTCTGAGGGTCTCTTCCTTCCTATTGAAGTTATCTGGATGTTTGTGAATCTCGATAGCTTCCCCGACCAGTCTCTTGTGATAGCCGTTGACTGTTGACAGCAACCTGCAGCTCCCAAAGTGTATCCTGTGGTCCCCATTGCTTAGTGCATGTTCAGCTACCGCAGACTTCTGAGTTTGTCCTAGCCGGCAATTGTCATATTAGTCGAATATACATGTTTTAGCATGTAACTAACTCACCTTACTTTAATCTGACGCGTCCGATCCTTTATTCTTGACGGGCGACCATATATAAGGGGCTCATATTTGGTGGAAGTACTTAAATGGGTACAAGGTATACTCCTGTATATTCATCTGGCGCGCTTTAGTAAATCCCGAAATCCCCGCTTGGGCTCCCCTACTATGTTGTTGCATTCAGATTTAGTTAACTGTTTTTCTGACAGCCTGCGTTTTAATCCGCATCGTATCGTTTAAACGCTTTTTCCGGGCAGAAATATAAATCCTGAAATGCAACATTACATCATATTTCTTGTTGTCGGGTAGTCGTGATTAGTTTTTTGCTAGATACAACTGGTAGAAGCTGGAAATGACTTCATGCTTTTTAACGTAGATTCCCGCAGCAAGATGCATTGCCACGAGGCAAACGGGGATTATTTCGCTAACGAATGTCAAATGCAGGTCCAGTACGCTATTGCTTGTCCGTTGGGGAAGTCAAATGGTGCTTTGATGAGGTGCGTTTGGTCCCAATTAATGGAGATGCTGAGAAGACCGAAGCGGTACTGTTCCGAAGAAATCGAAGATTACCTCAAACCAAAATAAAGATGACGACCACCAGAATGGAGAGAGGCTGGAGAAGAGACGAAGAAGTTGAGGTCGACTGGAAGGACTCCAGCATATACCTTGGAGTCAAGATGGACCAAAAACTCACTTGGAAGAACCATGTCGAGGGCCAGGTCCAGAAAGTGAAGATGGCACGCTCCAGACAGGCAGAAGAAGCAAAGTGTCTCTAAAGAATAAGACCATCATGATTCAGATGGTGCTGCTCCAAATCATGACTTACGCAGCAGTAGCTGGGGGGCTACGTTTCCAAAACGATGAAGAAGAGGCTCCAAGCTCAACAAAACATAGCACCCCGTGAGGCGGTGGACGCACCGTGGTATGTACCTAACAGAGTGCTATCCGACGAACTACGACGGATACCGGTCGTAATCCAGATGAGAGAGAGGGCTCAAAAGTTCTTTGAAAAGAACGAAAGACATCGAAATGTGCTGATCAAAGACGCCTTGGATTACGACCCAAGAACAATGAGGCGTCATAAAAGACCGAAAAGCCAGCTGCAACAAGAAGAAATTTGGCCCTAGCAGCTGATGAGGCCAAAGAAAAGGGGAGAAGACCGACAATACTTGTACACCCAAGAGGGGAAAGAACAGCCCGTGTACAATGGGTGGACAAAAAGAAGCCTGCGATTGAGGTGGCCAGAGTCAAGCACGGACTCGGGGCTAACCTCAGGAGACGAATGAGTAACAGCAAATGACTGACTGACTCCAGTCGACGAGGAAAGAGCGAAGGCTCACCAACCTTAATGCGGGGCTTAGGTCAAAGCCCCCAGCGCAGGACCCCCAAGAAAGAGGCCGTCCATAAAAGTCGAGAACCGACAGTTGGAAGAAACATCCACGTGCTTCCGCGATGCGTACGCGATCGAGTCAAATTTCGGGCAAAAGGGGCAAAATTAGGGAGGGGGGTTAGCTCGTTCGGCAGCACACACTCGGAGACTGCGCAGCGGCCTGAACCACGCAGCGCCACACGAGGCCTTCAGGCGGGAGAGGAGGGAGGAGCAGATTGCTCTTCCCCCCACTCCTCAAGGGTTTGAGGTTGCCTGGAACAGGGGTGGTGGAGGGACCGCACAGGGTAGGAGGGTGTGTGTGTGTGTGTAATGGAGATGTCTGAACTTTTTTTATAGAGTTATTATAACTATAACAATCTATGTTCTGATGATGGCGTGGACTTGTATGTACTAGTATGATGCAAAGTACAGCTTTCGGCAATGGTTTAAAAAATTCCCAACTTTTATGTCTTAGATTTTTCCAATCTTACTTCAATATTTGTTCGAAACATATCAATGCTACGTCACTATATTTTTGTATTCCAGATCAATTCAACAATATTTAGGTCTCTCCAAAAACATTCTTTTAAAAGAAGTTTTTTTGTAAAAGGTGGTTTGACTGCTTATGACAATTTTTTTGTGTTGTACCTGACTACGTGAAAACCTGTGACTATAGGCATCCTTTCACATTGCAAAAGGACAATTCGATATTTTTAATAATAAACTAAAAAATCTTGAAAAACCGTAAAAAACACTTTTGTCACGCCTCCCACTGTTGTGGGAGAGAGATGACCGACGTCGAAGGCACGACAGCGGCCGCCAAACCGCTAGAAAATAAAAGTTTATGTACTAAGTGACATATAAATCCGAACACCCAGTTTAAATGGTTTTATTTTAATAAAATTTTGTATAAGTACTTAATGAAGCATAATAAGTAAATGATAAAAATTTAAAATGATTGCACTGCTTTAAAGCCCTTTGACCTTTAATAATGTGTGGATGCACCCTGTGCTACGCATTCTCCAACGCGCCTAGGCATGCTTCTGATCAGGTGGTCAATGTCCTCCTGTGGTATCTCATTCCAGGCAACCACCAACTCTTCTCGAAGTGCTTCTAGAGTCTGAGGAGGACGTTGCAAATTGAGCAATCTCCTACCCATTATATCCCACACGTGCTCAATTGGGGATAAGTCGGGAGGTCTTGGTGGCCATGGTAACAATGTGACATCATTATGTTGAAAGAAGTCAATTGTGACTCTTGCAACATGTGGTCGGGCATTATCTTGTTGGAAAGTTGGATCTGCCAGGGTGTCAAGATAGGGTAAAAGATGGGGTTCTAGAACTTCGTGGATATAACGCTGCGCGTTCATGTTACCTCTGATGAAGATTAAAGGGGACCTTGAACCATAAGCTATAGCACCCCAAACCATAACTCCAACTGTGTGATGAACATGTCTTTCAACAAAAAACTGTGGATTCCTCCTTTCACCACGTCGCCTTCTAACCCTGGCACGACCATCGTGCATGCCTAAACAAAATCGAGACTCGTCACTAAAGACAATACTGTTCCACTCCTGATCCCAGAGGACCGTTGTCTGCACCACTCAAGGCGATTACGTCGGTGTTCTCGAGTTAAAGGGAGGACCCAATGTGGCCGGTATGAAAACAAGCCAAAACTTCTCATTCGTCGGTAAACACTTCGCATGCCAATAGGTCTTCCGTGTTCTACAAACCATTCATTTGCAGTGGACCTGGTAGTGGAGAAATGGTCCCTTAAGGCCAATAATCTTAGGCGGCGATCTTCACGGTATGTTGTTCTACGGCGGCGTCCAGTGCCCCTTGCTCTTTGCGTACGGCCTTCTCGAAGCCATGCCTGACAACACCTAACCACAGTGTCTACACTTCTTTGCACTCTAACTGCAATAGCCCGAAAAGAAAGTCCAGCTTCCCGAAGTCCCACTATACGGCCCCTATCAAACTCACTAAGTTGACGAAATCGTACAGGTCTCCGTACTCTAGGCATCGTAACCGATCGTGAAGGATGTCAAGAACCAAAATCCGCCAACGTTGATTCTTTACTGCGGCTGAAATATTCATTTTTAGAGCGTTAGTGAATTAAAAAAACCAGTATAAAAACGGGAATGTCCAACTGAGGCCGAACATTTTTTCACTTGTTATTTACAGTAAGATAAATACATTCACCAACTTTTATTAAAATAAAACCATTTAAACTGGGTGTTCGGATTTATATGTCACTTAGTATACAATAACCCCACCCCATTTCTAACTAAATTGTGTCGTATGATTACCACAGGCACCAATAAATTATGTTATGGTTGTGAATTGTTTTGACCTGTCTCTCCAAACATATTATCGATCTTTGTTAAATAAAATTGAATTACAATTACGAAAAAATTTGAATATGATGCCATATGACATGTACATCATCAAGAACCATTGACACTCATTTCTGTCAGCCTGTCTGTCCATCGGTATATCTGTTCCTAATCCTTGAATGAAATGAAATTTTCACACACGTTATTAGGGACGAATTACCTTGGTAGATTTTGAAGGTCTATCTAGCGATAGTATGACCAGGGGTATAAAACGAAGACAATAAAAACCGCTCAAACTTCATTTTTTAAGGTTTTAGAGGCTCTCGACGATTTTTGGATTTTTTTTTGTAGGGTTTGAGGATTGGGGCTGATGGTTGTTGGGGGTAGGAGGATGGGAATTTTGCATCTTAGGTATCGGTGAAAGAAATTTTATTATTCAGAAATTTGTGATCCGGGGGGGGGGGGCACTTTTTGTGATTCCTGTCATCTTTTGTTACGTTGTTAATTTTGTTTTGTCAACAGCTAGGGAAACAATGAATCTTTTGCGAACAATATTTCCGGGACGTTTAATTTCTCGATTTGGTGATGTCAACTGTCCACCAAGGTGTCACCGGATTTAACAGCTTCTGCCTTTTTTATGGGGATTTTTGAAAAATAGGTTTTATGCCAACAGACCAAATACAACAGACGCTCGATAACGTAAACACGGGATAATGAAAACTTGCGCTAATGTAAACACAAACTTCGTTCTGTACGGTCAAACGGAACGCGCGATAACGTAAACAATGTGTACGCTCGATAACGTAAACAACTCTCGGCGCACGGAAACAGCGCGACGGTAAAATGCTGAAGCCTCGATGATTTATGTCGGGCGTCGGGGAGTCCCCGATTTATGATGTAGAGTGTAGGGGATTCACCCCTGCGATAAAATACGACAAACTCGGTCAGTCGTATGATCGTTTAGGATACGTTTATACGTACGTATGTATTTCATTTTTGAACTTAAGTGAATACATTGCACGCGTTAATATATTTTACGACTATGGCATCTACATCCTACAAAAGAAAGTGTTTAAAGTTGAGTGAGAAAGTGAAAATCATAGACGAAGTTGCACTAGGTGCGGGAGTGACACAGTTAGCAAAAACATATGGAGTATCGAAAGCAAAAATCTGTAAAATTAAGCGTATGAAAACTCAAATTTTACAAAGAACGTGCAATATATTTGGAGGTCCGGGAAAAAGAAAAACTTAAAAAAATGCGAAGGCACCTAAAAGGGAAAATTCCCTGTATAAGTGGTTTTTAAAACAACGGGAAGATCATGTCCCAGTTAGTGGCGAAGTACTTAAACAGAGAGCGAGACTGTTAAATGAAAAACTGAAAGAAACTGAAAATTTCGTATCTAGTGATGGCTGGCTACGACGATTCAAAACAAGATATGGAATTCGACTGCTGTCTATATCTGGTGAAAAATTATCAGCACAACCACAATTAGTGCAACCATTCAAAGAAAAATTGATGAAAACAATTACCGAGCTAGATTTAAGAATGGAACAAATTATTTACAACGCAGATAAAAGTGGCCTTTATTGGAAAATGTTACCAGATGTTACATCATTTGAAAAATCTGCCCCGGGAAGAAAGCCGGAGAAACAACGAATAACGTTTCTAGCCTGCACTAATGCTAATGGTTCACTCAAAATAAAGCCTCTGGTAGTTGGGAAAGCAAAAAATCCGCGCTCATTTAAAAATGTTAATATCCCTGTTGATTATGACTGTTCAAAAACCGCTTGGATGACTAGCAGTATATTCCTGAAATGGTTCCACAGGTGCTTTGTCCCTCAGGTATGACAATCAATTATCACAAATATTCATAATTTGAAGATGTGTTTTCAATTTGTAGGTAAAAGGTTTCCTAAAACAACAGAAGCTTCCAATAAAAGCGTTGTTACTATTGGATAATGCACGAAGTCATCCTCCCGAGCAACAACTGAGGAGCAGGGATGGGTCAATTTTCGTCATGTACATGCCGCCCAACGTAACAGCATTAATTCAACCGATGGACCAGAATATAGTAAGACTCTCCAAACTATACTGTAGGAAGTTTCTACTTTCGTCTGTCTTATCAAAGAATCCTGAAAACTTATCTGAGGCTTTAAAAAAAGTAACATTACGAGAAGCTGTTTTAGATTTACATCTGGCCTGGAATGAACTTAACCAGCAAACTATTCAAAAATGTTGGAACAATCTCTTTTGTACCAATAATGAAGATGATGAAGAAGACGCCCCCTTAAGCGCAATTAGAGAACGTTTGCGCTCCAATAATGATAATGTTATTAGTGTGTCATTGGATGTTGTTGATTTGTTGAAAACAGTGAATCCCAACGTTGTTTGTACTCCTGCTGATATTAATTTATGGAACGAAGATTAGCAGACGAATGATGCTGATAAGGAGGAGGATATGGACAGTGAGGATGATGAGAACGATCCCATTGAAGTCAGAAGTGTAGTGACTGACGCGGAAGCTATACAAGTTTTTAACCAAGCTTTAGATTGGGCTGAAAGAAAAGAAGTTTCATACAAGGATATTTTAGTTCTTCGTAAATTACGGGCGCAGGCATTGGAAGACAATGCTAAGCGCGAATTTACGCAGACAAAAATTGTTAATTATTTTTCTTCTAATTAAAAAAATTCTTATCGCTGTTAGAATATTTGTTTATTTTGTTATAAATAGTATGTATTAAGCGTTTCTTTTAATAAATCAAAAATTATATAAATCACGTTCGCTAATGTAAACATTTCGATAATGTGAACCACACTTGGATTAAATTAGTTTACATTATCGAGCGTCTGCTGTACTGTAGAGCAGCCGAAGAACGGACGCGATTGAAAATATTCCTCCCGAAACCTACCAAAACGTAATGGAAAATGCAATCAAGAGAGCTCAGGTTTGCGCGGCTTCTAGAGACGGAAATTATTTCATACCTAATTTCTAAGTTTGAATAAGATATTAAGCTGAAAAAAATGGACGTATTTTCTGTTTCTGTAACCCTTATAGCCAACGACTACACCCTGCTCGTACAACAATCTGTTCTATCGTACATCAAGAGCAATGCAATCTACTCAGCAGGTATAACGGATGGTATAACAAGAGCGTTTCCAAAATGACGTATGCTGCCGAATTCAAAGCGACGATCTATTTTGGGATAAACACGGTTTGGTCGAGGGCAAATCAGGCATTTGAATGCATTTCGAGTGTCGGGAAGCCATCAGCGAAATGGGCATTTGCGTAACGTATAGGGCTACTATTGCGTTCGAGTAGAACGGAACCGAGGGTGCTGAGGAAACAGATAGCTGTCTACAGTGCAGTGAAATATACTAAGTGACATATAAATCCGAACACCCAGTTTAAATGGTTTTAAATGATAAAAATTTCAAAATGATTGCACTGCTTTAAAGCCCTTTGACCTTTAATAATGTGTGGATGCACCCTGATGTGCTACGCATTCTCCAACGCGCCTAGTCATGCTTCTGATCAGGTGGTCGATGTCCTCCTGTGGTATCTCATTCTAGGCAACCACCAACTCCTCTCCAAATGCTTCTAGAGTCTGAGGAGGACGTTGTAAATAAGCCCTTTGACCTTTAATAATGTGTGGACGCACCCTGATGTGCTACGCATTCTCCAACGCGCCTGGGCATGCTTCTGATCAGGTGGTCAATGTCCTCCTGTGGTATCTCATTCCAGGCAACCACCAACTCGTCTCGAAATGCTTCTAGAGTCTGAGGAGGATGTTGTAAATTGAGCAATCTCCTACCCATCATATCCCACACGTGCTCAATTGGGGATAAGTCGGGAGATCTTGGTGGCCATGGTAACAATGTGACATCATTATGTTGAAAGAAGTCTATTGTGACTCTTGCAACATGTGGTCGGGCATTATCTTGTTGGAAAGTTGGATCTGCCAGGGTGTCAAGATAGGGTAAAAGATGGGGTTCTAGAACTTCGTGGATATAACGCTGCGCGTTCATGTTACCTCTGATGAAGATTAAAGGTGACCTGGAACCATAAGCTATAGCACCCCAAACCATAACTCCAACAGTGTGATGAACATGTCTTTCAACAAAAAACTGTGGATTCCTCCTTTACCACGTCGCCTTCTAACCCTGGCACGACCATCGTGCATGCCTAAACAAAATCGAGACTCGTCACTAAAGACAATACTGTTCCATTCCTGATCCCAGAGTGACCGTTGTCTGCACCACTCAAGGCGATTATGTCGGTGTTCTCGAGTTAAAGGGAGGACCCAGTGTGGCCGGTATGAAAACAAGCCAAAACTTCTCATTCGTCGGTAAACACTTCGCATGCCAATAGGTCTTCCGTGTTCTGCAAACCATTCATTTGCAATGGACCTTGTAGTGGAGAAACGGTCCCTTAAGGCCAATAATCTTAGGCGGCGATCTTCACGGTCTGTTGTTCTACGGCGGCGTCCAGTGCCCCTTGCTCTTTGCGTACGGCCTTCTCGAAGCCATGCCTGAGGTGTTCGGATTTATATGTCACTTAGTATATTTGCTCAATCGTTTGTTACCCGGAGAAGGGATTACCAGGTTGGTTTATTGAGTGTTTTTAAACTTGCGCAACCATGCTGGCTAAGTCGCCAGCTATCAGAAACTATCATGAGGTTTGTAGGTAATCTAGACTGAAAATATTCGATAAGGCGGATGTCACACGATCAGTATTCACTGTGGTGCCGATCAACAATATTAACTGATTATTCCGTCAGTATCAGTGGATTGCTAAGTAGTAGGAAAGTAAAATAGATTTATTATACAGGGTTGCGCATCGAAAACGAAATAGACGCATTTACTGGCAGCTATTTTTTTTTTTTGGAAAAACGCTCAGACCCGTCGATTTTGTTTTCGAGGGGGACACGAGTTTGGCAAAAAATCACGCTAACATGTGCAGCCCCCTGGGCGGGGGTCACACCAACCCTAAAATCTTAAATGGAAAGGGGGGTCGAGTGATACTTTATTTTAAAGGTCTTTCAATTCCCTTTATAATGATATAAAATTAATGTACTTCAGTTCAGTAGTTTTGAAGATTTATTGATTTAAAACTTAAAGTAGACTTTAATAGGTACATCAGATTAGTTTGTACTACTTTCAGAAGATATTTGACTAAAAGAATTTACTCAATAAGTAAATGCTTTTCTTCACTACGTCTATGGTCTGTTTATCATTTTGTTGTTGAAAATAGCTAATGGAGCGTTTTTTTTTGTGGCAAAAAAATTATTTCTTGAACAAAGATTAGGAAATATCTCGTACTTATTTTAAATAGGAATTTAGTACATAGTTTGCGATTGATTTGACCAAACTTTGTTGCTAAAATAACTTGTAACGCTTTATTACATAAATTAACCATGGTATATTCCACAGCAGAAAGAGCTGAAACTATCGAAATATTTTTCGGAAATAATCAGTGCGCTAATAGAACTGCAGAAATATTTAATGAGCGAGATGAGAACAGTAACGTGCATCGAAAATATGTTCTAGAACTTGTAGCTAAATTTCGGGAAACTGGATCAGTCGCCAATAAAAAACGCGACATTGAAAATCTCATAAGGAACGAAGCAATAGAAGTGGGGGTTTTAGGGCAGGTTTATGTAGATCCTACGTTAAGTACCCGCAAATTGGAGACTGTGTGTGGTGTTAGTCGACGTACTGTCCAACGGATTCTAAAGGTCCATAGATTTCATCCGTATAAAATTCACCTGGTACAAGAACTTAATGAAGACGATTTTGATCGGCGATTACAATTTTGTGAAGATATGAGTGAACGGATTATAAACGATGAACATTTTCTATTTAACACTTCCTTTTCCGACGAATGTTCCATTTTCTTAAATGGCTTAGTAAATCGTCATAACTGCCGATATTGGTCCGATTCTAATCCCAGAATTTATCATGAGGTTGATACACAGCAGCCAGAAAAATTAAATGTTTGGGCTAGTATTTTAGGCGATCATTTAGTTGGTCCTTTTTTCTTACCTGGAAATTTTACCGATGAAATGTGTTTGGAATTACTGGAAGACGCCATAGATCCTGCATTAACAGCCATAATTGAAAATCAGAATGATCTTCGGTACATTGCCGTTGCCATTGAATGGCCCCCAAGATCGCCAGATTTCTCACCTTTGGATTTCTTCATGTGGGGTCATTTAAAAAGCAAAATCGGTGCTACTCAGCCAACATCATTAGAAGACCTGCGACAAAAAATTGTGAATGAGTGCCTTCAAATTACTCCTCAAATATTGCAAAATGTGCGGCAACGTTTTTTGAGCAAAATCTTTATTATTGCATGGAGAGTCATTTTGGCCATTTTCAACATTTACTTGCCTAACGGGT
Source organism: Acanthoscelides obtectus (assembly GCA_963669975.1). Lineage (NCBI taxonomy): Eukaryota > Metazoa > Arthropoda > Insecta > Coleoptera > Chrysomelidae > Acanthoscelides > Acanthoscelides obtectus. Next base: position 205,172 of record CAVLJG010003258.1, read on the forward strand.
CAGTTCATTCTTCATTTTTATATTGCTTTGCTGCCAAATGTATTGATCTCCACTAATGATGATGTATTAGTTTTATTTAAGCTTTAAATCAATAAATCTTCAAAACTACTGCACTGAAGTACATTAATTTTATGTCATTATAAAGGGAATTGAAAGACCTTTAAAATAAGGTATCACTCGACCCCCCTTTCCATTTAAGATTTTGGAGGTGGTGTCATTCCCGCTTAGGGGGCTGCACGTGCTAACGTGATTTTTTGCAAAATTTGTGTCCCCCTCGAAAACAAAATCGACGGATCTAAGCGTTTTTCAGAAAAAAAAAACTGAGCTGCCAGTAAATGCGTCTGTTTCGTTTTCGATGCGCCACCCTGTATATCGAAATCAAACACGAATATTTTTTTTTGAAACTACCGCAGGCATTGACGTAGAAGGAACAGTCAACACTATCGAGGCATGTTCCAATTTCCAAAAATATTATTTTTATTATTATTATTTGCAAACTAGCAATATGTTGCGTTTAAGGCTAGTCTGTCTCTGTCGAACTAAGTGAGTTAATAGTTTTCGTTGGATTATATCGTCGCCCAAGTTCCAACACAGCGTAACTCAAAAGCTTACGAATTTTTAAATTTGTTAAAAAACGGGGGTTCCCTATCAAATGGCACGCGTATAGTGATGGGTCCATTTTTTGAGCCAGGCGATGTTAAACCTTGAGCGACGATATCTGTAGATTATTTAAGAAAAACCTATTTCCAACAACGTCTCCTTCAGGTTGCCTTTTTTTCCGGAATGAAGACGTGTTTCGCAAATCGAAAGATTCAAATACAATAGTTTCATAATAATCCCAAGAATCCTCTATTGAATTCTTGTCCCATGTTTGGGAAACGCGCTGTACATGATTTAACTAAGACAAAACCATCATGCTAAGTTAAAAATAAAAAGTGTGAAACATTATGAACTAGTATATATGAAGAGAGCGAGATTCGAACACTCCTAGGGTTTTTTTTATATCGAAGCAGCCGCGCTGGCAGAAGCCGAAATGCCGGAACACCGCGGCTGCTATGATGAGTTAAAAAAACGGTGGATCTTTGGGTTCCCTATCGAATGGCACGCGTATAGTGATGGGTCCATTTTTTGAGCCAGGTGATGTTGAACCTTGAGCGACGATATCTGAAGATTATTTAAGAAAAACCTATTTCCAGCAGCGTCTCCTTCAGGTTGCCTGTTTTTTTCGGAATCAAGAGGTGTTTCACAAATCGAGATGATCAAATACAATAGTTTCAGAATAATCCCAAGAATCCTCTATTGAATTCTTGTCCCACGTTTGGGAAACGCGCTGTACATGATTTAACTAATACAATACCATCATGCTAAGTTACAAATAAAAAGTGTGAAACATTATGAAGTAGTATATCTGAAGAGAGCGGGATTCGAACACTCTTAGGGTTTTTTTTTCTATATCGAAGCAGCCGCGCAGGCTGAAGCGTAAATGCCGGAACACCGCGGCTGCTATGATGATCCCAAAGAAATTTTGTTAATACGATTTTTGAACTGCCTATGGTTAATAGAACTGGGAAAAGCTTCCTCTTGTAGATTGTTCAACAATCTGGACACCCGCGGGACATAGGAGCGGTCGTATTGGCCAGTTCTGAATGTATGAAATTCGACACGGTTAGGATGGGACGCCAAAGTCAGACGGGTCTGTCTGGCAGGCACATCGCGCGGCGGCATCATGGAAGGGAGCTCTGAGGAGCAAAGCCCGTTGGTGTAACGGTAGAAAAGAGCTAGATCGTCGACAGCCCGCCGGTGCGAAAGAGTCCCGAGACTGTCTGTTAGAGAAGAGTCATCGATCAGTCGGTCCGCCCTCCTCTGGACAGCATCGAGCATGGATAATCTAGTCGGGGCTTATCTGGGCCTTGTACAGAGTGAGAAGGTTATGCGGAGAAAAGTACTTCTTAGCCCTAAACAAATAGCCTAGCTTTTTCCCAGCGGCTGCAGCTATTGACGAGATGTGTTCGTGCCAGATCAGGTCCTCGGTGATCTGGACTCCGACCAGCCGAAATGAATGGTTCTTTGGCAGAACTCGGCCATCCATCGAAACCGGGTTACCGAAGGGACGCTTTTTGTGTTTTGGAAGCATTGAACTGTACAACATTGTTGCGTCCCCAAGCAGTGATAGCCTCCAGGTCTCTTGTCAGAGAGGATGTCATCGCTAGTCTTTTTTCCAACTCAGTGGCAGAGATCGGCTTGTCACTCTTAATTCCTGCATGTAAAGTGCTGTCATCAGCGCAGCTGTGGATTGGGTTGATCGTGCAGGAAAGGAGGTCGTTGATATGTAAGAGAAACAGTGTCGGAGGCAAGACCGATCACTGGGGAACACCCGCGTTGACGTTGTGGGATGAAGAGGAGAACCCATCAATTGTTGGATAACTATGATGCTTACTACTCACAATGTGCTTTCATCCAAATGAAATTGCTTTCTCTGATTTTCTTATATCCCTTTCCGAATGTCTGAATTTTCAATATATACAGATGAGCCTCAATTTATAATAATGCACTAACGGACATGCTACCAAGCCGAAAAATACAGAATTAAAATTTTATTTATATTTGCGTCAAGCTGAACTTATATACAACCAGACTTACGTAACCCTCTTATTTCCACGATATCAAAAAAAACTGGCTATGCCAATCCCCAGCCCTTTGGAGTATTATTTTTTGTGTTATATTATTTCTTCGTATTTTGATTCTATCATGCATTAATACTACAATAAACATTATTATTATTATTATTATTATTATTATTATTATTATTATTATTATTATTATTATTATTATTATTATTATTATTATTATTATTATTATTATTATCATTATTATTATTTTTATTATTATCATTATTAGTATCATCTATGCGCTTACAAATTGATCAGGGTTGACAGGTCATGGCAAACTGGATTCGCCCAGAGGAGTCCAAGGCCCAAAATACAGATTCTAGCGAGAAAACACGTGTGCATGCGACATGCACACATTCTGCCCCGCCTTAGACATCCGCCAGGTGGTACCTCCACGCCCTACGGTCTGGCGAAAGTTGAGGCTAGCACACCCTTCATAGGTTCTGAAAAAATAAAATGCCCACTTATGGGCCCGCATTCTTTGTCTGGAAAACATATTTTACGGAATTCGGTTCTCAATCGAGGATCCTATCTGTCACAGAAATAAATGTCTGCAATAAATTTCTTATGAAATCACGTGCATTCGGTTAGACTATAACCATGTTCTAGCAATGATTCTCAATTGGTTTACAACCGTCAAATTCATTTGGTCAAACGAATTGCCAAAAACTGTAGATCAAACTAAACTGATTAGCAGCTTCAAACTGTTCACAACCATCAGAAATTCATTGCCAGTGCGTTTCTGGCAAAACTTTGAGCTGTCATTTCTAATCACACTTCTCGTTGAGGTTCGGATCAGATTTTTTTTCTTAGTTTTGCCCTCAAATCAGTGGTTTACGTGTTCCCATACTGCTGCTGCTAAATATTGCTTATCGCAAATCCAAACCCGGTTTTCAAGTGATTGGCGTCTCTAGCGGTGACCAAACAGTGAAAATGCGTATTATGCCCCTATGCAGTTTGTGTATCAATTTAATCCGAACAGGTTTTAATAAACTTGGTTCGTACATAATTATACAGGGTGTTTCAGTTTATTGTTGCATAACTTTAAGATTCGATAGAACTTTTAAAATTAATGCCTAAAGTCTATATAAACTTGGGTCGAAAAATGCGTGGCTTCCGAAATACAGGGTGTTTAAATTTACTTTCTAAAATAGTTGTTTTTAAATATTTCAAACAATATTTGATGTATCACAGTGAGCATTGGTATACAAGGGTTTTTTGGTACGACAAAACGAACCATGGGAATAGTTTTACTGTAGCCGCTAGAGGGCGCTCTCTACTGTACCTGTAGTATATTAAAATGACCGAAACATTTTTCTTAGTGCAATTTTTTGCTTTTTGAATAAAAAAACTGATTCTTCGTACTTTTCAACATAAAAAGCTCTCTTGTGAATTTTCGTTATAGTTAGCCGTTTTTGAGATATTTTGATTTTTAGGTTCGATGCATTTTTAATTATTTATGATAAAATAACGTTAAAAAGTGAGTATCTTGATAATTTTTAGAAGTAGGATGTGCCTGCAAATATTTTTGAAATTGGAAGCAGAATAAGGTTAAACGTCAATTAGTCGACAGTTAGTTTTGTTGTCTATTGAAACCTGAAACGTTTTTTTGCAATTGTGAATGCACGAAATTTAGTTTCTTTTACCTGTGTTTTTTTGTAAGTTTTATAAAAATGCCATTTTTATTCTCCAATCAAGAGTTAGTGGATATTCATTTTGTGTATGGCTTTGTAAATGCAAACGCAGCGGAAGCAGCCAGAGAATACGCACGAAGATTTCCAAACAGACGACATCCAACTCGCTCAGTATTTGTAAGAGTGCATCGCCAAATAATTGAAAATGGTTTTAGAAATCTCCAAAGGGATCAAAACATAAATGTTCGTCAGCGCGGATTTACCCGTATGATTCTTCGTGAGTTTGATAGAGATCCGACCACAAGTGTTAGGAGAGTTTCTGGTGCCATGACCATGACCATAGACGTACTTACCATTTGCAACCTGTGCAAGGACTACAGCCAGCGGACGGAGAATGAAGAATCACATTTTGTCAGTGGATTCTTGATAGAACTGATAATAATAGGGAGTTTTTAAGTTACGTTTTATGGACCGATGAGTCATGCTTCACTAAACGTGGTGTGGTAAATTTTCATAACCATCATATTTGGTCACATGAAAATCCGCATGCAGTTCGGGAAAGAAATTTTTAGCATGAATTTAGTGTGAACGTGTGGATTGGTATCTACCGTAATCGACTATTTGGACCCTACCTTTTGCCTGCAAGGTTAAATGCTGCGACCTTCTTGGAATTTTTAAAGGCTAAACATGCAAATATGTGGGATGATGTTATGTTATATTTAAGAAGATTGGCCTGGTTCCAGCTTGATGGTTGTCCAGCTCATTATTCGAGAACAGTTAGAAACTGGCTGGACCAAAATTATCCAGAAAGATGGATTGGCCGTGGAGGACCAGTCGCCTGGCCTCCACGATCCCCTGACCTAAATCCATTAGATTTCTTTGTGTGGGGATTTCTAAAAGAAAAAGTGTACCAGACTGCCGTATCCACAAGAGATATGCTAATAGACAGAATCAGGAATGCATGTGATGAAATAAGTTCTTATTTGAATAATGCTATATATACCACGTTCGATCGTTCGTAGATGTGAATTGTGTATTGAACAATTGGGTTTACATTTCGAGCAACTACTTTAGATTTCGTATGTTTGTCCTAACTATCCAATAGCATTTTAGTTGTAAACAATTAATTTAATTTGTTAAAAATAATATTGGCAAATTAAACAAATTAATATTCTGTTTTTTGTGTTTATTTGGAGTTAGGAATTATTGCTGTGTTAAAAAACACAATCTAAACGATCATCTTAATTACTTGTAATTCCCAAATCGAAAATGTAAAAAGAATATTATTTTGCCATAAATAATTAAAAATGCATCGAACCCTAAAAATCGAAATATCTCAAAAACGGCTAACTATAACGAAAACTCACAGGAGAGCTTTTTTATGTTGAGAAGTGCGAAGAATCAGTTTTTTTATTCACAAAGCAAAAAATTGCACTAAGAAAAAATTTTCGGTCATTTTAATACACTACAGGTACAGTAGAGAGCGCCCTCTAGCGGCTACAGTAAAACTATGCCCATGGTTCGTTTTGTCGTACCAAAAAAACCTTGTATACCAATTTTCACTGTTATACATCAAATATTGTTTGAAATATTTAAAAAAAGCTATTTTAGAAAGTAAATTTAAACACCCTGTATTTCGGAAGCCACGCATTTTTCGACCCATATTTATATAGACTTTATGCATTAATTTTAAAAGTTCTATCGAATCTTAAAGTTATGCAACAATAAACTGAAACACCCTTACTAAATCGATCCTGACACTATCTTTCGTTTTTGTGAAATTTAGCCTATTAAACTCACACTTTTGCCATTTTTCATAACTTAATTTACTTTCTTCTATTTTATCAGTGCTCCAGTTGGTCGACGTACAGGGTCGACAACATCAGAAGACTTAGTTTGGCAACCATTATTTAATGTCGCATCATTACAGGCATGCTTTGTAAGATATGTATGCATTCTCTTGCCATCATTTATTAATATATCAAGCTTATGCTTTATGCGAATAATTAATAATTAATAGTCTGGGGTTGCACGTCACGAAGCCGACGTTTAATTTTCCAGTTCGCATGTTCTCATAATTTAACAGTCTTTGATGCAAATCGTGTGAAAATACGTTAACACCACTCAAATCTGCCTTTTCAAGGTGTAGTCAGTTATAGCAGGAGTACACAGACAAGCAGAATGAATCAAAGAGAGAGAGAGACAGATAGATAATCCTTTTTGCATGAGTTCACTGCCCATGTCATTTTTCATTCAAATTGGTACATTTATTCATGGTGTGTACATTTGTCATCCGTTTGTCTCCTACAAAATATATTTTTCATTCAATAACCGTGAGTGCCCTCCACGGCATGTAAACTGAAACTTGCAAGTCATCACATAGCTAGTTTAACTTTTAGGGCTACGCGAAATATTACACGCGAATCGCGATTGAGAATAAAATAAATAACACGTTCCCGACTGACCCATTTTGTGACTTTTTGGTAAGAATACCCTTATACCTGGTAATTATATGTTAAAATGCTTTAAATGAGGATCAAATGACCCTTATTCCACGTATTTTGGGCTGCTCATATCGAATCCGAGGTCGTTTTATATGTATGTGATTCCGTTTATGATGTAGATCTAATTACTTAGCTAAAAATTGTAAAACTAGGCGTTTTTTGCGACTTTAAGGTGCTAAAAATCCATTTTTACTATCGATGGATACATGAGAGCGGAGCTTTGCACAATGAGGTAATTTGGGGCGCTGAATATGAATATCACAGTGAAAAATTTCTTAAGTGTTATCAGACGGAATTTAGGGTGAAAAGTTGACGAGAAACTATTTTTCCGGGCTAGCCGTAAATTCTAGCGATGTATCGACATCGAATTTGGAATCTACTCACCCGATTTACCCAGCAAACAAGTTTCCATCTCGATAATAGACGCGCAAGGGTTTGTAGAAATTTTTTATTAGTCGTTTTTTGACAAAGTTGAATTCTTGCCAGTATCTTGAAAACGAGGCATTTTCGGACGGAATGGGCCATGGATTCGGTTTCAGCGACCCAAAAAGCGTATTATAAGATATGTTGCGTTCACGTTCCCGACTGACCCATTTTGTGACTTTTTGGTAAGAATACCCCTACATGGTAATTATATGTTAAAATGCTTTAAATGCGGTTCAAATGACCCTTATTCCACGTATTTTGGGCTGCCCATATCGAATCCGAGGTCGTTTTATATGTGTGTGATTCCGTTTATGATGTAGATCTAATTACTTAGCGAAAAATTGCAAAACTAGGCGTTTTTGCGACTTTAAGGTGGTAAAAATCCATTTTTACTATCGATGGCTACATGAGAGCGGAGCTTTGCACAATGAGGTAATTTGGGGCGCTGAATATGAATATCACAGTGAAAAATTTCTTAAGTGTTATCAGACGGAATTTAGGGTGAAAAGTTGACGAGAAGCTATTTTTCCGGGCTAGCCGTAAATTCTAGCGATGTATCGACATCGAATTTGGAGTCTACGCACCCGATTTACCCAGAAAACAAGTTTCCATCTCGATGATAGACGCGCAAGGGTTTGTAGAAATTTTTTATTAGTCGTTTTTTGACAAAGTTGAATTCTTGCCAGTATCTTGAAAACGAGGCATTTTCGGACGGAATGGGCCATGGATTCGGGTTCAGCGACCCAAAAAGCGTATTATAAGATATGCTGCGTTCACGTATGGTCAATTTAATGATGTGGCAAGTGACAGCTTTCATATTTCGGTTGCCTTGCGTTTCACAAAATTTGAATTCTAGGGGGGATTCTTAAGGATCTCTCAATTTCTTGCGATTTTTGCCTGCGATTTCAAACCTAGGGTTTACTTCATTTTTGCTTGCCTTAAGGTGACGCGACTCTCTTTTCGCATTTCCTTGAGAGTTTTGTGTAATTATCATCTGTGTTTGCAGTTTTTATTATTTTATTTCTTTTATCTATCTCATTTCTTGGACTAAATTGTGACATTGCCCTTCCTCTCTTCTGTACTTAAAAATTTCATAAGTACCTATCACCCGAGTTGATCAAGAGTAAATACGCAACAGTTGCTCGTTTTTGACGCCAAAGAGACACATTCCGTCTTTCATCCATTATAAGATAAACTATAGAAAACTTATTTTATATTTTTTAAGTCTACAGGCTTCCATAAAATTGTCACAAATTAATCAGAATATCCAAAGAAATTACAGAACTACCAAAAAAGCTTAATGAAGATGAAAAAGGTTCTACGACAACATCCTGCTCGTACAATCACCGAACTGAGACAAAAGCTTCAAGAAATATGGGATTGTTTTACACCAAATTTTTGCCAAAACTTGGTTAACACTATGCCCCATAGAATTTTAGCCGTAATAAAAAATAAAGTGATGTTACCCAATGGTAATCTTTCAATTGTTGCTTTGTTAACTTCGCGCATTTATTCGCACATTGTTTATTTGTTCAGATGTATTAGTTATAGGTCTAAGTGATTTCAAATATGTATTTTTTACCAGTGTATCTAAAATGGTTTTGAGAAAATAAATTGTTTTAGAAGTAAATAGTTTCATGTTTAGTTTATAAAGGCATATTTTGGTACAAATCTTGAAGTGGGACAACTGAAGTGGGAAGGGGCTCGTAGGTACCAACATCCCAGTATGCCACCGAGAAATACAAGTTAATGTTCCTTTAAGTGTTGCGAAGTTTTCGTGGTATGCGTTTTCGGCAACCCAATTTGCATTCCCGATTCACGATTCGAACGTTTGGTTAAAACGTAATATTTTACTAATTTTTATGATGATGTAACCAAAAACCAACGAAGTGCCTTCTCTTTATATAACTGCTGCTTGTTATAACGTAATATGCAATAATTGTTAGTTAATAATACGATAGAAAAACTTGCGTTTCTGCCGCTATTCTCTCTATGCGTATCATGTTCAATGAGGAAGTGCCCTTTTTTGCTAATTTTAATAGGCCCTGCATCGTTAGCAAGCGTTAAACAAAAAAAAGCGATACTATCTTTTGATAGATACGCATGATTGAAGAGTAGAAAAACAAAAGGCTGCTGCTGATTAGCTAGTTGATTGATGATAGCCTTGAGTCAATTGTAATGAGATACGCACATATTGTATAAGTAAGTGCATATAATCCTTAGAGTGGTAATCAAGCCTTCAACAAGGAGACTATGAATCAACATCAATCAGATTTACTCATGTTATCCCACGCGTCAGTTTATATTGCTAGAATATTTTGTTCTAATCAAATTATACGGGGTTTGGAAAACACATTCAAGGGATAATTCTTCAGACGAATCTAAAACTACTTGTTCCTATTATGTCAATTCTCAAAATCTTTATTTCCTAAATAACTTATACATAATTCAACCAAATTTTGACAGCAAGGTATTTAATAGGATCCTCACGTTATGGGGTCCATCGAAAAGAATTCACTATTTTCAATACCAATGTGTTAAATGTGGTAATGATTCCGATCCTCTGGTTTTCCCGTTTTAAAAATAGAGAAACTTTGATGGTAGATGCTCAATCAGCGACGAGGAGTCCCTGGTTATATTTTTCTATGTAAATTCGTAAAATTTGGGCTCCGGTCCAACTTTTTGGGAATTGGCTGCTCATGAAATCAATCCTCTTCAATTTCTGTCCCACGTTTGGGAAACACCCTGTACTAACTCTGAATAGAAAGTTATTCTGTCAAATGGAGTCTCATCCTGCGTCTGTCTCCTCATCTCCCCATATCGGATTCTAACGGGGTTGCTTCACCATTTTTAACAATAAGAACGTATAATGCACTTTCACCATTATTGATAATACCAGTTTCATTTTTGGTGAATGTGTATCTCATTTTGTCCCTGTGTCGTTAATCATGTACCGATACATGCTTCAATATTTTCCTTATTTTGCTATTTCGTTTAAGCCCAGTTAGCTAAAGCTGGATGAACGAGCAGATACAGCATCAGTTGCTTGCAGAACGAAGTGAAAGACAAGATATACTAACGCAGGCGCTGACAGAAACCTAAATACCGTAGCGCCGAAAGTGCTATAGTGGCCCTGAAGACACATTGTTAATATGATCTCGATTTGTGGGTTAGCAGAACTAGGAATAGCATCCTCATACAGATTATCTCACCCTGTGAACGAAGGAGCGGTTGTACCGGCCAGTTCGGGGTGTGTGACGTTCAACAGAGCTAGAGTGGGAGACAGAAGCCTGGCGAGTCCGTGGTAGAAGAAAACCAGATCGCGAAAGGGTTCCGAGACTGTCCGCTAGAAGTGTCTTTGTTCAGCAGAGCAGCCCTTCTCTGAACGGCATCGAGCATGGACAATATAGGCGTCTGCACTGCAAACGCCCCTTGCTGAATCAGCAATCTCTGTCTGCTTTTTAATTTACCCCAAATACCAGACAGCTGTTACGTTCCTCCTGGAATTTAATAAGAAATCATGAACGTGGCAATCTCGTCTTGTCGGTGATTGTATTGTATCGTGCCTTTGTTGTGGATTTATTTCCATCGCGACGCAGCGTCTCAATATTCTTCGGTTCTTTTGTCGGCCATTGGCATGGGACCTATTCAGGGTAACGCAGATACAAACAAGAATTGGCCAGGAAAAAAATAAATATACACCTTGTCAGTCAAAAACTCATCCTAAAAAGATTTCTATATTTTTGTCAGCGTTCAGTTTTGGTAGATCTGCAGATTGAAAGTAGTTATGTCCACTAAAGCTTCTGGTAAATGTGATGAGTCTGGCATCTGTGAAATTTCAAACTGATCACAACATCTGCTTCCTACATATCAAAAGATAACAAAATTCTTGTACCCTTACTACTGCCTATCGGGTTTTCGTGTTAAAGTATTTTATTTTAATTGTTTCCATCTATTTGTTACAGACTGACCTAGAATACGTTCTTCAAGTTGCCAAAGAAGTCGAAATGAGGTAAGTATATCACCTGAGAAATAAAAGATACATAATACAGGGTGTCCGCAAAGTTGGGGTTTTCCTTTTGAGAAACAACTACCCTTGAAATAACAAAGGTAATGTGTAGTGAAACGAGGGCGACCAAGTAAACAAAAAAATAAAGGAAAAAGTACTCACTCACCAGTTGACGAGAAGGGCTAAGTACGTCTCTGCCCGAAATCATACCGCTCCAACAGAAAATGAAATCAGCTGAAGCGTTACCGAGCAGACGCAGAAACCACATTGATTGGCTTACACTTAATGGCACATCTTCTAACAAGGAAGGCAAAATGTTGCATGAAAAGTCTAGGTATTGCATCCCGTCCAACCGATTTGGGAGAATAAATGGTCCAATGAGCGTACCGTTCACCATGCCAGCCCAAATATTCACCGAAAATGTTTGTTGAAAATGACCGAACATGAGTGTTGCGAAAGTTATTCACCCCATTACGCGTGAACGTAGATCCGTCTGTCACCAATATGCACTTCAAAAAGTCCGGATTATTGTCATGTTGATGCAACAACCACTCACAAAACCGCACTCTTGCTGGAAAATCGTCAGGTTGAAGGGCTTGTACACGTTGGACGTGAAACGGATACAGCCCCTCTTCACGCACCGTTTGCCACACTTTAGTTTTTGATACTTGCACTTCTCTAGCCACGTCTCTAGTGCTTGTTGTTTTTTGAAACGCAATAGATTATACGAGTTCGTTTACCTCTACACGCGTGACTGTAACCGTCGGTTGAAGGTTGCATACTAACCTGACACACTGACCCCGACCCAGTTCTGCCGCCGGGTTGAGACCTTGTACCAGTCGGGGATATCCCGGCGGGTCGCGGCTACTGGACGGTATTCAGATATTTTTGATGTTGCAGAGCCCTTTATCTCGGTTCCCTTAAGACAGTGGTGTATATGGTACTAAGAAAAATTGCTTATGTTTTCAAGATCTACACGTCCTGTAAAGGAAAACCCCAACTTTACTAAAACGCAAAAGTATGCACATACATGTCTGTTGTACATTCAATACGAATGCGGACTATGTACTTAAATATAGGTAGCTAATAGATCAAAAAATTGAAGGAGCGATATGTCCAGCTCATGTTGGTCAAAGGATAAGTATAATATTGTTGTTTAATTTCGGAATAAAGCTGCAAAAAATGTTGAAAGGAATGTTATGGTTTTTTATCTTTTAACTAGTATAGAGGAAATAATACAAATTTTACGGATGTATGAACCTTTCTCAAAAGCAGTTACTTACCTCTTAGAGAGCATGAAAATGCCATAAGCCTGCTTTCCGCACGATAGTAATTATTTTTACAGCGAAGTGATTCACAAAGGTTTGGAGGAAAGTTGATGCGAAAAAGAAAAATCGCCAAAGACTTTTCTGTTTTTAAGAGGCGAAGTAACGTTTTTTCTCATATAAGGGAAATAATATTCGTAACTTTAAGACGTGATTCCTTGCATTATTATAAGCAAAAAAGTTATAAGCTATGTCCAAAACTCAACCGTTTCGGAGCAAAAAAATGCTGAACTTATTTCTTGTTAGTCATGAGATAAATTAATTTTGTACCTTAATAATTTAAATTCATATGCCTAATAGCGTAAAGTGTATCAATGCATCTATTTATTAATTAACTGTCTATAACAAAATAATTTTCTTGCTTATTAAATACAATTTTCCGAAGAAAAACAGACAAACTAAGTCCCGCACACAACTGGCAACGTCGTGCTCCGCATGCAGTGCTTGTACCATCGCGTGTTGTTGTGATTACTGATATATTTAACTGTAACTTTATATGATTTATGGATGCTGTTGTTTTTTTCTTATTTCGTGCATCGCCACGTACCGGTAAGCTCTGTCATTTTTTTAAGTAAATGTACTGTACCGAAGGCGTTATTAAATAAAAAATATTAGCCACAAAAAATTGCGTAAAGGTATTCAATAGTTAAAGGCATATTTTCAACAAAAATATGATACAAACGTAAGCAATTCGATGAATCAGTTGCGGTCGAAAAGCGCTCGAGTCGCAGTTGCGTTGCAGCGTTGCCAAATGTTTCCTCGAAAACAATTGATTTTCGGACATAAGTTATAATGAACTTTTTTGCTTAGAATAATGCAAGGAATCAACTCTCCAAGTTACGAATATTATTTCCCTGACACAGTGTATTTTGTGAGCCGTCACAAATGTAACTCTGCTTTAATTTTATATTATCCTGGTCTTGACTCGAAAATATAGCCATGTCTCCTCTTAGATCAAGGTGTTGGATCAGCAATTTGAAGGAATCTGTGTATAAAATAATATGTACTCAAAACCTCTATAGTAAACTGATAACTACAGGAATAACTAATCTTGAGGTAGGTATAATAAACGTTATTTTTATACCTCAATGCCTTTGCGCTACACCACATTGTTTCAAAAATCCTTTACTTTCATACACTGCCTGAAAAAGTAAAAGTGGTGTAACATTCAGGAAGCTGGTTGAAAATCAGCTGTTAGACCTGTTGTGATGAGCTGTTATGAGCTTTCCTTTTTTTTTGTATTTTCGTCAAATCATTATTGGCTGTCATCTTGGTAAACCAACAGAGCATGGATTTGTCAATTTAATATGTTTTTTAACATCAAATTGGTTCATTTATTTTTAGGTTTGTACGTATCTTATTTTGTCTTGTATGTACATATTTCCTCAAACAATGGAGTTGCGTGTGAGAGTAGCCAACTTCGCCTTATTTTTGTGACTCCAAAAAGAAATATTGTTATTATTAAAATAAAGAATCAGATATATCCGTGTATGGGATACGAAATGACCGTTAAAGGTTTAAAAACGACTTTCTGGATCTGTAGCTGGAATTAATGTCCTGGACCTATCAACACCGAGGTCAGTGCCCTTCAGTTCAAAACTATCCCACTTCTCAAACTTGAAACATGCCAATTATCTACAGCTTTGCAAATATCGAGGTAAATGGTAAACCGCAGATATGTGCACAATATTTTTAGATTCGTAATCACGAAGTAATAGTTCACTTAAAGGTTGGTCTGTTTTTTGTGTCTTCCTTTATTAAAACATCGAATGATAACTTCCTGGATTTCAGTACTAAAATGAAAACGTTATATCTGAAATTAGTTCTCGGCTCATTACACTTCAAGTGGCCTTAAAGTCCTTTGATGTCCAAAAATATCTCTGAATGCTGAACTAACTTACATATTTAATAAGCCGAGACGCTGTTCTACAGCAAATTTATTTTAAAGACTAGAATGAACCAGCTGATCTTTTTATGCGAAAAAAGACAATTTGGCAACGAGACTGCTATTCAATATAAGAAAATTTCATGAAAGTATCTTACTGCAGGTATTTATTTTTAAATACTTGCTAGAAATAAAACTTTTTATTTCCCTGTGTTGAAATCGCATTATGCAATAAACTAACAGTATACCTCTCGTTGTCCGACCACAGACGGACAACGATGGATAGCAGTTTCGGTGCTATTTGTCAACTCATCAGTATGGTCTATATTGCCAAATAGCACGAAACATCTGTCCATGGTTGGTCATTTATGGTAGGAAGAATGATAGTTATATTACTAGCTTGTTCAATAGCGAATAGGCCGTATCTACTTAGCGACATAATCAGCGACATCTGGCGGCCACAGTGGTGATCCTGGTGAAAGATGACACTTTGTGCCATCTTATTTCACAATATTCAATATCATGCGTTCGTTTCTATCAAGTATGTTACTATCTGCATGACAAAAGATGTATGCAAGGACCAGGAGACCTTTTTTCAGGAAATTGTCGTTTTTAGAATATTGAACTTCAATATAGCTCAGTTAGCCTAGTGCTCATATTACTATACCTTTACCGTGGGTCCTGGTTTTGTGAAGGCACGACCTAAATACGAAGATAACTGTGAACCTATGACTGTTACGAAGATGAATATATTTTGATATTACTTTTCGTTTGCTTAGAGACCGTAGAACGTAGAGAAACTCTAGGCACTTCTTGATGTTCAAGACTCTAACAAAATAACATGATACGAAATCTATCTGAACATGAATCCTATGTTACCACCACAGCGTACACCTCCCCCCCTCCGGCAGCGTCTTTATTTTGCGGATGTGTTTGAATTAATGGCTGGTGACCTTTTTAGAGGATGGTAAATTTTACAATAAAAGATCTCAGAAATTTAATTTGGATTGTGGCAGACTTCAGAGCAGTGTCCAGATATTATTTTAGCTGATCCATCGCAAGAGCGTCAATGTTGCTGTGAAACAGACTCACAATAAACAAAGACTGTTTCATTTGAGTCTGTTATGAAACAAAACATTCTAAATATTGAATGCAAGACAGATGTAACCTTTAAGAACCCTGTCTTTTTTAGGAGAAAGCTTTGATTGCAATTTAAAACGTACAGACGAATTGATTCCGTATCTAAGAAGCTTGGAAAAGGTTTGTATCTAATACGCTAGGGGGGTGTTAAACACCTCAGCACTAATGGATGTCTACTATGCGCGCGTTATTTCGTATAGCATTTCTGCATGGTACCAGTCTAGTGAAATCTCTAGAGTGTTTGTTTAAAAAAAAATCGTTAACATTATCACCGTTCAATCCATCATTAAAATTTGCCAAAGACCTGACTTTGATAGTTGTTTTCATTACTAATCCTGTGAGAATTATACAGGTTTTCCAGCAGCACACCTTTACCTTTAGATGGCACCCTGACCTTGGACCTCAACCGTATATGAACGTAAAATCCTCCGCTCTTTCGATTGCCGGCAGCAAAACTAGGGGCTTCTATTTGAGAAAATAAAGTTGATCATGAATTAACTTTGAAATTGAATGTCAAGGTCAAATCAAGGTCAACGTTGAATTCCTTGCGGAAAGTTACTGGAGACTTGACTTTGATTTTAACCTTGATCAAATACAGAGTCGTCCCGTGACTGTCGTGTCACGCTGTATATCTTAAGCATACCCACGTCGATGACTACAGCACTCGTGATAAAAATAATACATTATATTTAGTCTTATCATACTCCCATAACAGCAGGGCTATGCATTGCAACTTATCATCACCATAGGTTAAAAACGTAAACTCCTTTCAAAATACGTTTGCAGAAGGGTCTTTTGGATTGGGCTTTTTTTACTTTGAATTTGTCAAATAGCACAATGCTTCTAGTGGATCGTAACAGTAAATTGCCACATATGCAAGTATCATATTGTTGTTTATATTGCCGTTGTTGTACTTCATTTTATCTAAATTCTAATCTAATGTCTAAAATGTAGATCTAACTGGATCAATAAATAAATCTGAATGTGAACCTAACTCTCTAGTTCTTTTTGAAGTGGATCTGTAAATTATTTTCTGCGTTCTGCTGCTGCTTTAAAGATTCCGCTACCATACAAAATATGTCAATTTTTCTATCTATTTCGACCGAACTGTCGATCCATTCTCTTCACGGACGGAAGGACGAGTAATGGAGGTCCCCTTATGCATTATTGATGTCCTGGTGCCAACAAGCGGGTCGGTGTCGGTATCCTTTGGAAGGATAATCGAGTGGAAGATCTGCATTCTGCCATACGGACCGCCGTAAAGTGCCACCGTACGTGTCTATACGAAGGATTCGTTCGCTCCATTTCTGCCGTTGTTATTATGGATCGGACATCCCTAGAGTGTACACAACGGTGTCAAGTTACGTATGGGCATTGATTGAATTCGGTGGATCTCGCAAGTAAACAGAATAAACTTAACCTAAACGCTGCAAGGGACGACAGATTTCGCTCCGCTCAGGTTAAACATAACTTTGGTAAAAAGAACGTATAACAAACTGAGCTAAAAGTCAAAGCAACTTTAACAATAACGACTCTAAAGTCTAATAAATACCTAGTTATTTCAGGAGTTTCTCAGGGGTCTAACTCTAATTTATATTTCGCCGAAAATTTATAATATACTAAGTGACATATAAATCCGAACACCCAGTTTAAATGGTTTTAGTTTAATAAAAGTTGGTGAATGTATTTATCTTACTGTAAATAACAAGTGATCAGTTGGACATTACGGTTTTTATACTTTTTTTTAATTCACTAACCCTCTAGAAATGAATATTTCAGCCGCAGTAAAGAATCAACGTTGGCGGATTTTGGTTCTTGACATACTTTACGATCGGTTACGATGCCTAGAGTACGGAGACCTGTACGATTTCGTCAACTTAGTGAGTTTGATAGGGGCCGTATAGCGGGACTTCGGGAAGCTGGACTTTCTTCTCGGGCAATTGCAGTTAGAGTGCAAAGAAGTGTAGACACTTTGGTAGGTGTTGTCAGGCATGGCTTCGAGAAGGCCGTACGCAAAGAGCAAGGGGCACTGGACGCCGCCGTAGAACAACAGACCGTGAAGATCGCCGTCTAAGATTATTGGCCTTGAGGGACCGTTTCTCCACTACCAAGTCCATTGCAAATGAATGGTTTGCAGAACACGGAAGACCTATTGGCATGTGAAGTGTTTACCGACGAATGAGAAGTTTTGGCTTGTTTTCATACCGGCCACACTGGGTCCTCCCTTTAACTCGAGAACACCGACGTAATCGCCTTGAGTGGTGCAGACAACGGTCACTCTGGGATCAGGAATGGAACAGTATTATCTTTAGTGACGAGTCTCGATTTTGTTTAGGCATGCACGATGGTCGTGCCAGGGTTAGAAGGCGACGTGGTGAAAGGAGGAATCCACAGTTTTCTGTTGAAAGACATGTTCATCACACTGTTGGAGTTATGGTTTGTGGTGCTATAGCTTATGGTTCCAGGTCACCTTTAATCTTCGTCAGAGGTAACATGAACGCGCAGCGTTATATCCACGAAGTTCTAGAACCCCATCTTTTACCCTATCTTGACACCCTGGCAGATCCAACTTTCCAACAAGATAATGCCCGACCGCATGTTGCAAGAGTCACAATAGACTTCTTTCAACACAATGATGTCACATTGTTACCATAGCCACCAAGATCTCCCAACTTATCCCCTATTGAGCACGTGTGGGATATGATGGGTAGGAGATTGCTCAATTTGCAGCGTCCTCCTCAGACTCTAGAAGCACTTCGAGAGGAGTTGGTGGTTGCCTGGAATGAGATACCATAGGAGGACATTGACCACCTGATCAGAAGCATGCCTAGGCGCGTTGGAGAATGCGTAGCACATCAGGGTGCATCCACACATTATTAAAGGTCAAAGGGCTTTAAAGCAGTGCAATCATTTTGAAATTTTTATCATTTACTTATTATGCTTCATTAAGTACTTATACAAAATTTTATTAAAATAAAACCATTTAAACTGGGTGTTCGGATTTATATGTCACTTAGTATAGTATCTAATAATTTGCAAATTAATTTAACCTCCTCACTCTACATGGGTCAAGATGTGAAATAGTAACATATTGTAAGAAAATGTTATGCTTTATTATGACCACAGTGTTAATCAGGGAAGGTAAGAAATGAGTAACGGTTATAAAGACCTAGGCGTTACATTTGATACCAAGCTCAACGACTGCTTCGCAAGTGCTAAGATACTATGTTAGAAACTGTTCAGGTTTCTCGGATGTTGAAACAATGAAGCTTCTATGTCTAACATGCGTCAGAAGCAAGCTTGAATATGCATCGCTTATCTGGGCACCTATTTATCAAAACTCTATTAGCAGATTGGAATCTATTCAACAAAAAGCTGTAAAATGTATTTTTTCAATTGTAATGGTTTCTATGCACAAAGAGGCTTCGACCAAAAGCGTTCGATATCAAACCGCCTGAAGTACGCCAAAATATTTTCGCTCGGTCTTCTTCGTTCAGTTCACTCAACAGTAAGATTTATTGTCTATATACTATAAGTATCATTTTGCTGGCTTATGCTACCGTTATTGTGCTACATTTCACTGTGATTTCCGACATCCAAAGTTTTGTCCAAGTCTTCCGTTCAGAGGACTGCGACATATTCAATGCCACAAAATCTCGCGTTATAGAGATGAACTTATATGGTTATTGTTGATTGCTTATATATATAGTATATTGTTATTTTTGTCTATGTATTTGTTACTTGTGCTTACGTGCGTGTATCTGCCTGTTGGAAATAAAGTTATTATCAATAAAGACGAATTTTACTTTTACCAGTCTTTGATAATAAGTATTCTACAAATAAAAGGTACAAATATAAACAACAATTCTTTTCTTGAACTCATTTGTGGAAAATAAATGTTTTTTTTAAACCAGATATTTATTTGGTGTTTTCTTATAGTTTTAAACTGCAATTTAATAATCAAGCTGAACTAAGGCAATATGAGGTTTATACATATAAACTTGGCGCCCTACTATCATTCAAGTATGTTTTGAATGGTTTATAGGGAAGAAACACAGAATATTTTCATATATTAGCAATAATTCGAATCGAAAATTCCAAAAAATTGACGATCATAACATCCTTAGTACATATATCTGCAATTTAACTTATCAGGTCAGCAACAGTTTTTAACTCTCCTCACGTTACTGTGTGTTTTCCTTTTCCAAATTATTCAGATTTATGTATGTGGAAACTGTTACACATTGTTATAGATGCCTTCACCATTGTGCGTAATTCAAATTTTGAAACTTGATCTCCATTTATTACTAAAGGCCCACTAGTTTGTTCAAAAGTTCCTTTATAATGCAAAACTGACGCAACAAAGAGAAAATTGGAATCTGAGTGATGCGTTTGACTCTGCCCCTGTAATTAAATTTTTTCGATACGCGTTCGGGTACAAAAAAAGTTTTTGATTTTTTTCGCGTTGTTTATCTTTCACAGTTCATATCATATCAGCCCGAGGGAGGTGTATTTTGCATACATTTTTCAAGAATAACACATGCAATTTTAAAACTAGGTCAAGGATGGAAACGTTTTAGGCCAGGATGTCTAGATGATTCTCTATAATTAAGCGTTGTTTTGATGCCCAATTCCAGAGAAATGAAATACCGGATTTGGTTTCTTTATCTTAGTAAATTTATACGCTGCCAGCCCCGGTAATGTAATTTTATGCATCTATCAGCCATATTTTACAGTATATTCCGATACGAGATAGACCGGACATAAACAAGACCACGTGATCATCGAACGCTGTAACATTCGGCAGGGACGTATTAAGAGTCACGCAGTACATATTTTAGATAGTAGATGCTGCTTTGCGTAACTTTGTAGTAAATTAGCACAATTCGATGTGTATACGATTGGTGATGGATATAGGATCATGTGGGGGTGGGGTAAGAAATATATAATGATGTAAATATACATAAGGGTTTCAAAATTTTCGCTTCGATTTCCAGCTTCGGATGCCGTCTGATGTTTGGTGAAATACAGTCGAATATAATCTCAAAATGGCGTTTAAATTAGCCTAAATTAAAAATAATCGTATATCTCTTAAAGTTGCTTTTAAAATATTGATTAGTATATTTTTTGATTTCTAGGTAAATATGTAACCAAATTAAAACGTTCAAAACGTAAAAAAATGTGCATGGTTGAACATTGTCAGAAAGTAGATTCTTGAATAGGTTTTGCCAAAATGGGTTCAAAAATGTCAATAATTAATTAAAAAATACAGTAGCTTTATAATTACTTATAACTTACCGAATTTGATGAACGACATCTTTTATTGGAAAGATGAGCTTGATGAGCTTTCATCATCGCTACTGCCTGAAGCACCAACGTCAATAATGAATGGCTCGACTTGTTCCTCTAAAATATTGTCTAATACCCACATTTTCTTTTCAACTTTGTCTTTCACGTGCTTAATACAGTTTTCCCATTCTTGCGCTGTTATTAATTCTAGTGCTTCTTTGAAAAGTCCTTTGAGGTCACAAAATTTAAAAGTTGTATTGTGCTTAGCTATATAATTTTTAACCACTGCCCATATGAGCTCAATGGGATTGAGCTCGCAATGGTATGGAGGTAAACGGAGCACAGTTTTATTTTGACTTGCTGCCATTTCGTCAATGACGTATTTTTGATATTCCGCCTTGTGATCCTTGACAATTCTTAATAATTGTACTTTCAGCATTGCTTCTTCAAAGTTGATATTTTTCGAGCGGAGCCAATTTTCAACATCAACTTTCCTTGAAGCCGTTGTTGGGACCTTCTCCATTCTTCGAGAATGATAAGGCGCATTATCCAACACAATTACTGCGTTCGGTAAAATTTTTGAAAACCACTGTTCAAACGATTCGCCATTCATTTCCTCGTGGTAATCTCCAGTTTTCTTAGACTCAAAGCACCACAGACCGTCAACAACAAATCCATCCTCACTGCCAATATGGCAGATAATGAGCCTTTACCTGGAAATCGAAGTACTAACTGGTGTAGATTTATCTCAATAAGCGAACCTTTTTTAAATGTTTTCATCACATTCAGCGAAAAAACATTGAGACATGAGTATCAGATTGCTATAATTGGGATTATTTAGTCATATTGAAAGAAAGAATATTGAACGTCGTATGATTACTCAGCGCTTCACAATTTAATTTAAAGTTATAAACGTCTAAAAAATGAATGATCAGGAACCTGAAATACGCGCAAATATTAATATTAACAAATTATAACTTTATAAAGCTTAAAGTATGAATTAAAATGATTAGAAATATTAGGAACGGTACACAATATAAAACTTAGTAACTTTTTTTAAGATTATAATATTCGACATATTTTAAGATTATATATTAAAAAATTATTGAAATATCGAAAACACATAAAAACATGGCTTAAAAAAGTTCTAACAAATGAAAATGACAATAAAACATCCACGCATTTTATCGAAAGTTATAAAAGTTTTGTTACTTGTAATATGTTTTATCTGCCCCCTGGAATTAATGTTTAGAACCTTGTTCCCAAGGTTTGAAAAACATCCGATTGTTGTCTATTACTCGTATTTACCTGCTGGATTTTTTAATCCGGTGGACAGTCCATCTAGAAAGGCCCTCCTGGATGAAGTTACAGAATCATCAACCCATACTTTACTTGTAGTGTGTCCTGCGTTTACCCATGTTTCATCAAGGTAATAAATCTTCCTGTTTTGATTTCTATATTTCCCAATTTTTGTTAAATAATCCCTCCTCCATAGCACAATTTCTTCTCTATCCAGTAGTAAACTATTACGACCCCGTTTTTTCCATTTGAAATTTAAATGCTTCAGT
The DNA here is from genome assembly GCA_963669975.1 of Acanthoscelides obtectus. NCBI lineage: Eukaryota > Metazoa > Arthropoda > Insecta > Coleoptera > Chrysomelidae > Acanthoscelides > Acanthoscelides obtectus. Next base: position 227,621 of record CAVLJG010003258.1, read on the forward strand.
AACGCATGGAAAGTTGATCGTTTGAAATTTGGCAACGTTGTATCTCCATTTACCTCCTGCAGTACTTTATCTATAGTAGGTATTTCATTCCTAAAGAAGAATTCGTGCACTTTCCTCCTAATCGCATGCTTATCAGCTTCATCCAATGATTTAACAATACTTTTGCGATGTTTACTGGTCATTGGCTCAGAAAAGGTGTGATTTTTTTTGTATTGTCTTAACACATTAAACACTTATGCGCGACACACCCCAACTTTGTGAGAAACCTTCACAACAATTTCTTTGATGGTTGATGCCTCGTTCTCCTCGCGCTCGATCTTATATATATATTCAAAATGACCTCTTTCATTTCTGCACTCAGGTGTCTTTTTTTAGAGCGTTTCCTAGGTGGACTACAGGAGTTTACAACTTCATCGGCAGTATCTGTACTACTGGGCATTTTGCGCAAGCAGTTGATAGCAATAACAATCAGTAACAAGGTATAACAATAACAACGACAAACTCAACAACTTAATAAGATAACAAACGAAAACGTCCAAAGAAATATCAAATTGCAATGATGCACACGACATACGTAACACGTCTGAACCTGAATGTGACTCTGCCTTGATACGACTGCTCTGCCGCTCGGCATAGGCATTTAATTGCGAATTGACCAATGAGGGCTCCTGTTTTACGTCGAGACGGCGGCGTTAGCGTGAAAATCACCCGAACCTTTTGTTTACATCCGGTCTATCTCTTATCTGAATATACTTTACACATCATAGATTTCCCCGCGCAGATGTAGATAGGCACGACGTTGCCAGATTTACAGTAACTACCGGTAGGGCAGGGAAATAATGTTTTTGGACTAATTGTATGGGCCTGTTTAGTCCGTTTAATTTCCCTCTTATACATATTCGTAACTGATCTTTTTCTCAAAGGATTTAAATTGAGGTGAACTTCATGGACTGCCGCGTAGTAAATACAGAGTCAACCTAAGTAGATAATTACAGAATATTTGAAAATCCGATTCTCAATGATTCTTATTCATAAAACCAGGTTTATATGAGATTACGCAGCCATTATAGCATCGTACTGTATGCTCTACATGGAAATACTCTGCCCCTACCCTTCCCGGGAACCCAGTTGGACCTTAAAATTTGCATAATGTGTACAATTTTAACATTTCGGATTTTTTGTTGTAATAATTGATATCTCATAAAGCAGCAGCATGTTTGCACCATGTTATGAGTACATTTCTACACATCTGTTACGGCAAAAACGGTTTAGTCTATGTGTTTTTATACATGCACCACGCCGCTATGTATAGGTAGTTGCACTATTTTCGGGTTCCTGATATGACAATTATTGTTTTGTAAGAACTGTGTCCAATGTTAACGTAGTTGTGGTTTTGAACATCCTTTCCAGATTCTAATTCAGTCTTGAGGTTTCATTTGCAAAATAGGTTCAGCAAACCTTTGATCAAACATCAATCATCAGTTTTTGTCAGCGCATTCACCAAATTTACATACACGTATGTTGGTTTTGGCATCACTCCCGCCAATTTTTCAATTTCTCAATTGCTCTGTAAGAACTGTATAATGTTGTGTCGAAGTTGTGGTCTCGAAGGTGGTATCTAGGTAGTCTGGCCTTAACAGTTAGAAACTTGGCACTGCCAGCTTACCGCGTTCACCAGCATGGGCAAGTAGGCAATGCTGCGACTAAACAGTATTTTGCGCAAGTCAAAGCTGTTGACGTGCCTAAAAAATTGAATTTCGGCTAATTGAATCAAACACCGCACGTAATCATTCATCATTCCTCTGAGGTGTCACGCTGCAGACATGCATCACATAAATAAACTAACAGGTTCGTGTTGAGCCATCCCCATTGACTGTAATTTTTAGTTTTATCACGGACAGTTATGATAAATGAAAGTGCTCTCTGGCAAATTTCGGAATTTATTTCCATCAGGGAGCGCTTTAGTGCCGCTTCATGGAGGACGTACGTCATTTCGATTCGCTGATCTGCTCGTCCAAACGCGAACGGTTTAACGACTACATTTTGGATGAAAATTTGGTTAAACTGATGTTCATTCGAACAGGGAGTTAATCAAATGGGCCAGATGTAAAAGCTGGAAATGAAAAGACACTTAATAATCACCAGATTGTGAAAGGTGGACCTTAACACTCGGTTTAACATTGTGCTTTTTGTAATTTGTCTGTAGTGATACTTTTCGACCCTTTGAGTTAAGCTGTACGTTCCCTTCCTTTTTTTGTAGCACAAGACGCACTAAAAAAAAAAAAAGAAAAACAGTGGAGAGTTAAATCGAAGGATATCTGTACACAAAGTGTTTTTTTTTATTTCTCTATCTAATGAAATTGATGAAATACAATGTATCAGATTCCTCACCAAATCCGTAAAAGAGCGAACTGCTTTGAGAGCTTTGATGCTGTGATAACAGGCAATTTTAGATCAGAGCGGTGCAACAGAAACTAAATTGGAGATTGACCTTAGCATTCGGGTTACCTTTGCTTAGTTGTAGAATTGAGAATGATGCTGCTACCGGGCATCTCCTCTTTCTTTCTCCTTTTGGAGTTTGCTCTCGTTATTAGTTGTTTTGGTCCAATTCGTTGCATCGGATTTTCATACTTACTTGGAAAGTATTACTGTGCATCCACATCAGATATATTCGTCTTGTCTTCTGATCTTATATGTAGAATTGGTAATTACTTCATATTTCCTTGAAAATCTCTGAAATTTTTTAAATCTCCTTGAATTGCCTTGTACTTCTTGGTATTGCCTCGAATCTTTTTGACTTGCCTTGGATCTATCGATATTGCCTCCGATTTCCTCCAAACTCCTTGAGTTGCATCGGGTCTCTGGAAACTGCCTCGGATTTCCTCAAATCTCCTTGAATTGTCTCGGATCTCTGGAATTCCCTAGGATTTCCTGGAGTATTCTGAAGGGTCTCGGATCTGTTGGAATTGCCTCATATCCTCTCGAATTAAATTGCCTTGGACCTTTTAGATTGGCCTCGGATTTCCTTGAATCTCTTTGAATTGCCTTGGATCTGTTGGAATTGCGATTTCCTCGAATCTTCTGGTTTTGGCTCGGATTTCTTGGAAATGCCTCGAATTTCCTTGAATTGCCTCGGGTCTGTTGGAATTGCCTCATATCCCCTAGGATTCCCTTGAATTGCCTTGTATCTTTTAGATTTGGATCGGATTTCTTTGAATCTTTCTGAATTTTCTTAATTCTCTTAGAATTGATTAGGATTTCTTCGAATATTCTTGAATTGCTACGGATTTTCTGGAAATTCCTCGAATCTCATTGAATTACCTGGCATCTCTTGGAATTGCCTCGGATTTTCTTGAATATTCTCAAAATGCCTTGGATCTGTTGGAATTCCTTCGAATCGTTTTGAAGTGCCTCGGATCTCCTGGATATGCCTCGAATTTCCTCGAATCTCCTAGAGTTGTCCGGGATCTTCTGGAATTGCCTCTAATTGCCCCAAATCTCCTAGAGTTGTCTCGGATCTATTGGAATTGCATTGCAAATCTCATGGATTTGCCTCAAATTTCCTCGAATCTTCTTGAGTGGCCTAGTATCTCTTGGAATTGCCTCTAATTGCCCCGAATCTCCTTTAGTTTCCTCGCATATATTGGAATTGCATTGCAAATCTCATGGATTTGCCTTGAATTTTGTTGAATCTACTTGAATTGCCTCAAATCTTTTGGAATTGGATCGGATCTCCTCGAATCTTCTGAAGGGTCTCGGATCTGTTGGAATTGCCTCATATCCTCTCGAATTCCCTTAAATTGCTTTCGATCTTTTAGGTTTGCCTCAGATTCCCTTGTATGGCTTTGGATTGCCTTAGATCTCTTAGAATTGTGATTTCCTCGAATCGTCTGGATTTGCCTCGGATCTCTTGGATATGCCTCGAATTTCCTCGAATCTCCTAGAGTTGCCCGGGATCTTCTGGAATTGCCTCTAATTGCCCCAAATCTCCTAGAGTTCTCTCGGATATATTGGAACTGCACTGCAAATCCCATGGATCTCTTGGAATTGCCTCTAATTGCCCCGAATCTCTTTTAGTTGCCTCGGATATATTGGAATTGCATTGAAAATCTTATGGATATGCCTTGTATTTTGTTGAATCCACTTGAATTGCCTCAAATCTTTAGGAATTGGATTGGATTTCCTCGAATCCTCTGAAGGGTCTCGGATCTGTTGGAATTGCCTCATATCCTCTCGAATTTCCTTAAATTGCTTTGGATCTTTTAGATTTGCCTCAGATTTCCTTGTATCTCTTTGCCTCGGATATGTTGGAATTGCCTCATATCCCCTAGGATTCCCTTGAATTGCCTTGAATTTTTTAGATTTGGATCGGATTTTCTGGAATCTGTTTGAATTTTCTCAAATCTCTTAGAATTGATTCGGATTTCTTCGAATATTCTTGAACTGCTATGGATTTTCTGAAAATGCCTCGAATCTCCTTGAATTACTCCGCATTTTCAAAATTGTCTCGAATTGCCTCGAATCTCCGTGTATTGCCTCCGATCTCTTGGAGTTGCCTTGAGTATCCTCGAATTGCCTTGAAATGCCTCCAATTTCCTCGAATCCCCATGGATCTCTTGGAATTGCCTCGGATTTTCTTGAATCTTCTCAGAATTTCTCGGATCTGTTGGAACTCGAATTTCCTCGAATCTCCTTGAGTTGCCCGGGATCTTTTGGAATTGCCTCTAGTTGCCCCAAATCTCCTTTATTTGCCTCGATATATTGAAATTGCATCGAAAATCCAATGGATTTGCCTTGGATTTCGTTGAATCTCTTTGAATTGCCTCAAGTCTCTTGGAATTGCTTTGGCTTTCCTCGAATCTCTTTGAGTTGCTTTGGATCTCTTGGATATTCCTCGAATCTCCTTGAGTTGCCCGTGATCTTTTGGAATTGCCTGTAGCTGCCCCAAATCTCCTTTATTTGCCTCGATATATTGAAATTGCATCGTAAATCCAATGGATTTGCCTTGGATTTCGTTGAATCTCTTTGAATTGCCTCAAATCTCTTGGAATTGCTTTGGCTTTCCTCGAATCTCTTTTAATTGCCTTGGATCTCTTGGATATGCCTCGAATTTCCTCGAATCTCCTTTATTTGCCTCGATATATTGGAATTGCATCGAAAATCCAATGGATTTGCCTTGGATTTCGTTGAATCTCTTTGAATTGCCTAAAATCTCTTGAAATTGCTTTGGATTTCCTCAAATCTCTTTGAATTGGCTCGGATCTATTGGATGTGCCTCGAATTTCCTCGAGTCTCCTTGAGTTGCCGGGGATCTTTTGGAATTGCATCTAGTTGCCCCAAATCTCCTTTATTTGCCTCGATATATTGAAATTGCATCGAAAATCCAATGGATTTGCCTTGAATTTCGTTGAATCTCTTTGAATTGCCTGAAATCTCTTGGAATTGCTTTGGCTTTCCTCGAATCTCTTTGAATTGCCTTGGATTTCTTAGATATGCCTCTAATTTCCTCGAATCTCCTTGAGTTGCCCGGGATCTTCAGGAAATGCCTCTAATTGCCCCAAATCTCCTTTAGTGGCCTTGGATCTATTCGAATTGCATCGAAACTCTCATGGATTTGCTTTGGATTTCGTTGAATCTCTTTGAATTGCCTCAAATCTCTTGGAATGACTTTGAATTTCCTCGAATCTCTTTGAATTGCCCCGGATCTCTTGGATTTGCCTCGAGTTTTCTCGCATCTCCTTGAGTGGCTTAGGATCTTTTGGAATTGCATGTAATTGCCCCGAATCTCCTTTAGTTGCCTCGGATATATTAGAATTGCATTGAAAATCTCATGGATTTGCCTTGGATTTCGTTGAATCTCCTTAAATCGCCTCAAATCGCTTTGAGTTGCTTTGGATTGCCTTCTTGAATTGGTTCGGATCTCTTAAGATTACTTTGGATTTCCTCAAATCTCTTTGAATCTCCTCGAATCTTCTGGAGTTGCCTCATATTTGTGTAAATCTCCTTAAATTGTCCTGGATTTTGTAGAATTCGCCCGAATTTCCCCAAATGTCCTCGAGTTGCCTATGATCTCCTTAAATGACCTCGGACCTCCTGAAGTTGCCTGGAGTTTCCTCGAATTTCTCTGAATTGCATCTCGGATTTCCACGAATATCCTGGAATCGCCTCAGATGTTCCCCGATCTCCTTAGATTGCCTTAGATCTCCTAGAATTGCCCTCAAACCTCGAATCCTTCCACACAGGGACATAGAACATCTCTGGGAGGATCTTCTGGACTCAGAATAAGTAGCTGAGTTCAGCTCCATACACCGCGAACTGGTCAAGAACTGAACAGCACGATCCTTTGTTTCTAGGATACCAATGTCCTGAAACAACCTTACCTGAGTCTCCATTAATCCGCTTAGAGCACATGCGGTACTCCCGTCTTAGCTTTTGCCTTTGTCTATTTGAACACGACAAAAAAATCCTAGATTATAATTATTATGATAGCTTTCTTTCTTTTACAGGTTTCCAGCTCAAGTGGACTCAGGCCTCATAGAAGTAGTGTCCCCTTCTCCGTCTTACTATCCCAATCTAGACAAATTGCGCATCACTCTTGGCGATTCTCCAGAAAGGGTTCGATGGCGATCGAAACAGAACCTGGACTTTGCCTTTTTGATGTCCTATTCACAACCTAAAGGTGAGTTACAAGCTTATTTCCTGTTATTGAGTCACCCTTTAGATGCGAGATCAAATGGTATCAGAGCGAAACGTTTTTCATCAGTTGTCTGTGATTTTTTCTCATTTAAAAATTCTTTTTAGATTCTTGGTCAAAAGACATAAGCATGCTCTGTGTACAATTTTTGATTACTTATTTTTTACGGTTTTGTATGGTTCCTAGATTCTCTCAATATTGCTTTGTATTGTAAGGGATTTTTCTCACCAGTGTACCCTTGGTTGGGAAAATATGAAACTTAGGGTCGTTTTGTAGTTTTTCCTATCCTTCATAAAGGCAGAGGTATTTCTATATTTCCACTGTTGCTATTTTTGGGTTATATTTTCTTTTTGAATTCTAGTAAATTTGTTTTATCAGCCTGAAATTTCTTAAGATTCAAAAAAAAACATAACCATAGCGATAGGAAAGCGCTGGTGCTGACACGGAACAGTAGAAACTTACAACCTTTCTGAAGGAGACAAAATACTATGAAAATAAGGAAAGCCATAAATGCGACTGACGATATAGCTCTAAAGCATTGTAAAATGCTTTTTTGTGACTTTTATGAAGTTATTACCCCACAACATAAATCCGAATAGATATGCACTGCCTGTAAAAAAGTATATTTTTGGAAAAGACTAGTGGTAAAAATGCCGAATTATTTGTTGATATTTACATTGCGCACCACTGACTACCTATTTCTTTCTAGAACTGTTCAGACCTCATTTAGTCCGCGTCATAACAAATATTGGCTCTTGATCGATGCTCCTATTTGCTTGTCGCTGCCTACCCAGGCATTTATGGCCCGCTGACCAATAGGCTGGTATTTGTTTTGATGAAATTTATATATCCATGTCAACCACCTTCCAAGGCACAAACGATTTTACAATCGTGACCAGCGAGTTCACACGTATAAAAAGCGTATCAAATTTAGCATTTCTGATACGATGCCGGAACTCCTTTATTATAATTCTGCCCAGTTCCATAAAACTAAGCCTCATCGCCGTAGTTTATCTTTGAAATATTTTGACGCAGAGCAGCGCATTTAATATAAGGTGCATTATCAGAGCGGGTAATTCCCTTAGCAAACTTCCATCCAATCTCAGAAACTTCGAAAAGATGAAGGGAAATTCCACAGGGAGCGCTCCGGTTAATCCCTCCACGATTCTTTGGCGCGATTTCACCGCAAAATATGTCGTAATTTTGCGAGAAGTATGTCTCGTCAGGTTCCAACACAAAGAGGAGTGATTAGAAAGCCAATTAAGTCAGATGTTGGAAATGACGAGATAAGGCTGAAATTGCGAGATTTCAAAGTTGGTCAATTAGCCACTGTACCTCATCGTCATCTTGGAAGAAGATAGACCAAGATCTCAGGATCATTAAGTTTTTTCGATAGTGTATCTAGAAACTCCATATCATTATGACTTGATATATACTGTGACATATAAATCCGAACACCCAGTTTAAATGGTTTTATTTTAATAAAATTTTGTATAAGTACTTAATAAAGCATAATAAGTAAATGATTTCAATTTCAAAATGATTGCACTGCTTTAAAGCCCTTTGGACCTTTAATAATGTGTGGATGCACCCTGATGTGCTCTACGCATTCTCCAACGCGCCTAGGCAAGCTTCTGATCAGGTGGTCAATGTCCTCCTGTGGTATCTCATTCCAGGCAACCACCAACTCCTCTCGAAGTGCTTCTAGAGTCTAAAGAGGACGTTGCAAATTGAGCAATCTCCTACCCATCATATCCTACACGTGCTCAATTGGGGATAAGTCGGGAGATCTTGGTGGCCATGGTAACAATGTGGCATCATTAGGTTGAAAGAAGTCTATTGTGACTCTTGCAACATGTGGTCGGGCATTATCTTGTTGGAAAGTTGGATCTGCCAGGGTGTCAAGATAGGGTAAAAGATGGGGTTCTAGAACTTCGTGGATATAACGCCAACAGTGTGATGAACATGTCTTTCAACAAAAAACTGTGGATTCCTCCTTTCACCACGTCGCCTTCTAACCCTGGCACGACCATCGTGCATGCATAAACAAAATCGAGACTCGTCACTAAAGACAATACTGTTCCATTCCTGATCCCAGAGTGACCGTTGTCTGCACCACTCAAGGCGATTACGTCGGTGTTCTCGAGTTAAAGGGAGGACCCAGTGTGGCCGGTATGAAAACAAGCCAAAACTTCTCATTCGTCGGTAAACACTTCGCATGCCAATAGGTCTTCCGTGTTCTGCATACCATTCATTTGCAATGGACCTGGTAGTAGAGAAACGGTCCCTTAAGGCCAATAATCTTAGGCGACGATCTTCACGGTCTGTTGTTCTACGGCGGCGTCCAGTGCCCTTTGCTCTTTGCGTACGGACTTCTCAAAGCCATGCCTGAGAACACCTAACCACAGTGTCTACATTTCTTTGCACCCTAACTGCAATTGCCCGAAAAGAAAGTCCAGCTTCCCGAAGTCCCACTATACGGCCCCTATCAGACTCACTAAGTTGACGAAATCGTACAGGTCTCCGTACTCTAGGCATCGTAACCGATCGTAAAGGATGTCAAGAACCAAAATCCGCCAACGTTGATTCTTTACTGCGGCTGAAATATTCATTTTTAGAGCGTTAGTGAATTAAAAAAAAGCAGTATAAAAACCGGAATGTCCAACTGGTAAGGCTGAAAATTTTTTCACTTGTTATTTACAGTAAGATAAATACATTCACCAACTTTTATTAAAATAAAACCATTTAAACTGGGTGTTCGGATTTATATGTCACTTAGTATATTAACTATGTATTCACATCATTATGCTTGGGGCAAAACAAAGCTCATATTAAGCCTAATTACGTCGGTCACGCTAAGAAAACAAATGTCGAAACGCAGGAAATACACCATGTTAATGCCTTGCTCATTTCAGTTGGAAAAGTCACTGAGTACCTCCGTACCTCATGTCAAATTTCATTTTGCCTTTTATTTTCCGGGATAAAATGTAGCCTATATGCTATTCCAGACTATAATCTATCATTTGTAATATTAGTATTATATTATTAAGTAGGGATGATCTTAGGATTAAGCTTCAAAATTTCCGACAGTATCACTTAGGACCATCCTCTTAACAACATGAGCGAACACACCAAATAGATAGGATTAGATCAAGCTTTGCCATAGTCTTTACCGATATCAACACATCATCCTGATTTTAGAAATTTTGTGGCCATCCTCACTCTAAAGCAACTGTCACTTGTTATATTGTCAAGGAGTTGAAGTAGGTGCGTTCCATTACGGAAACCATGTTGATTGGATGATAGAATGTCATTGATTTCCAAGAACAGCAGAAGACGATCTGAAAAACAATACTCAAAGATCATAGAAAAACAGCATGGAACAGTCACCGATCTGTAACTGCTGGCCAAAGAAAAATCTTCTTTCTTGTGAATTGGAGTTACCTTTCCTGTTTTTACGTTGTATGGAAATGCACCAGTGCAGAGTGATATATTAACTAGAAAAACAAAACGTTTGGTTACGTATAATAAAATTTTCTTAGCTAAGAAATTCGGAACTGCATCGGTGCCTCAAGAACGCTTGTTTATAAGTTATATTAACCAATGCGAGCGATGCAGTTCACCTTTATTGATCTTGCACAGATCTAGTGAATAACACACAGTACAACATCCATGGCTCGGAATTAATTTCCGACGTGAATATTCGAACCGGTTAGCAGCTAGGCAGTTATTCTAGTTCCATTTTTTACATTTAATTTATCTATTGTTTCAGGCACCTTCTACGTACAGCTCGAGGACGACATCCTGGCGAAGCCCTCTTACGTGACGGAGATGAAGAAGTTCGCCATCGAAAAGATCGCCCGCAAGGAGCCGTGGTTTGTGTTGGACTTCTGCCAACTCGGATTTATCGGTGAGTGTTCTTCGTTTGTTTGTTGTTATTGTCTCACGATGCGATGTTGTTTCACGGATGGTGAACTCGAGCGTACAGGACTGGAACGTTGTGATGTACTGGAAGTTTTGTTAGAGAGTGGAAATATAATAGCGAAGTAATATACTGGAAAACAGAGACGCGTGATCATGTTTTTTTTGGGTATATGTGTAATTTGCACTGCAGCTACTCTATATTTAAATCTCATCCAAATCATCTAGCCGAAATTTTTTATTTTATTCTCGAACTACTACGCAGTCCCAATGCCTAAATACGCATGGGTACATGGAGCTATAGGGGGCCATAGTTATCTAGATATCTGTCGGGTGGACCTCCATGTTCGACGGTATAAGACCGTATACCACCTACCGACAATCACAACATCCATAGCCAAAAGAAAAAATATCTTGGGGTGGAATTCCAACCCGCGCAACACACAGCGTCTACCATTACTCCACCGGGCTGTCTAGTATTGTATGATTCCAATGGTATGGGTCACTTTTGGGAAAAATATACTAAGTGACATATAAATCCGAACACCCAGTTTAAATGGTTTCATTTTAATAAAACCTGGTGAATGTATTTATCTTACTGTAAATAACAAGTGAAAAAATTTTCAGCCTTATCAGTTGGACATTCCGGTTTTTATACTGCTTTTTTTTAATTCACTAACGCTCTAAAAATGAATATTTCAGCCGCAGTAAAGAATCAACGTTGGCGGATTTTGGTTCTTGACATCCTTTACGATCGGTTACGATGCCTAGGGTACGGAGACCTGTACGATTTCGTCAACTTAGTGAGTTTGATAGGGGCCGTATAGTGGGACTTCGGGAAGCTGGACGGGGCACTGGACGCCGCCGGACAGACCGTGAAGATCGCCGCCTAAGATTATCGGACTTAAGGGACCGTTTCTCCACTACCAGGTCCATTGCAAATGAATGGTTTGCAGAACACGGAAGACCTATTGGCATGCGAAGTGTTTACCGACGAATGAGAAGTTTTGGCTTGTTTTGTACCGGCCACACTGGGTCCTCCCTTTAACTCGAGAACACCGACGTAATCGCCTTGAGTGGTGCAGACAACGGTCACTCTGGGATCAGGAATGGAACTGTATTGTCTTTAGTGAAGAGTCTCGATTTTGTTTAGTCATGCGCGATGGTCGTGCCAGGGTTAGAAGGCGACGTGGTGAAAGAAGGAATCCACAGTTTTTTGTAAAAAGACATGTTCATCACACTGTTGGAGTTATGGTTTGGGGTGCTATAGCTTATGGTTCCAGGTCACCTTTAATCTTCATCAGAGGTAACATGAACGCGCAGCGTTATATCCACGAAGTTCTAGAATCCCATCTTTTACCCTATCTTGGCACCCTTTCCAACAAGATAATGGCCAACCACATGTTGCAAGAGTCACAATAGACTTCTTTCCACATAATGATGTCACATTGTTACCATGGCCACCAAGATCTCCCGACTTATCCCCAATTGAGCACGTGTGGGATATGATGGGTAGGAGATTGCTCAATTTGCAACGTCCTCCTCAGACTCTAGAAGCACTTCGAGAGGATATGGTGGTTGCCTGGAATGAGATACCACAGGAGGACATTGACCACCTGATCAGAAGCATGCCTAGGCGCGTTGGAGAATGCGTAGCACATCAGGGTGCATCCACACATTATTAAAGGTCAAAGGGCTTTAAAGCAGTGCAATCATTTTGAAATTTTTATCATTTACTTATTATGCTTCATTAAGTACTGATACAAAATTTTATTAAAATAAAACCATTTAAACTGGGTGTTCGGATTTATATGTCACTTAGTATAGATTTGATTCAATGACGGCACTATCGCTAAGGTACCTGAACACTTACAACCTGGAGCTTTTTCGGTCACTCATTGTGAATTTGAATTTATTATCAAATTTATCATATCCTCAAAAAGGAGGAGCCAGTATAATGCAGCATCAAAATTAATAAAGCTACCATACGTTAACCATACTGTTTTTCTCGAACATGGCATTGAAAGCAAAAATAAGTACATTTTTTGCAGGTATAGCATTAGACGTTCCAGAAATATCAGTATTGTGGTCTTATTATTCAGGGGATAATAATAAGGCTAGTTAGTCTGTGTGCCTTATAATCTAAATGATCTATTTTTAAAACCCTACTTGGTAATTATGCTGTCAAATTTTTCGTCGAATTACACCGTTTTGTTCAAAATCTACTTAAGAAAAAACGATTTCTATTAGCCCTTTGGAGACATGTAGGCGAACCCCATAATACATTTATACACTTTTCATAAGAACTGGTGACGTTATTTTCTTTTTGCTTTCTGTGTGCACCTACAAGATTATCTTATTCTGGGACACCTTTTATAGATTTTCAAATTACTGAAGTTTGATCGCAGCGTCGATTGGTTTCTAATTTTTGTTCTCAATTTGAAAAAAATATGTGCATCAAAACGATTCAATATTTCTTGAAAACTCCTACCCTTCTCTTGATTGATGACAAAATTCACCACAACAAAGTTTGAGTTGATGATTAACAGTCAAAACACTGCGCGTTGATGGATGATAGTTTCTAGAAAGTGATATGAAAGCACTGATCAGATCACCCAACCAAAACTATCATTAACATGTATAGGATTACCTCCAAATATGCATTTCTTGGTATCAAGCGCTGTAGTGTAATGGTTTTACTGTTCCTGAAATCCTCGGTCATCTCTTAGAATATTAGCAGCCGATACCAAGACACAGTTAGCTTGACAACACCCACGGAGTAATTTCTTGTTTCTTCTTCTTACTCGGTTTTCAGTCAATATATATTAATTCTTCTTCTGATGACGTACATTGAGAGTGACATGCTTCTATTCTATATAGGAGGACGGGGGAAAGAGGAGGGGGAGGGGGGCACACGGATTCTAGCGAAAGAACACGTGTGCATGTGACATGCCATCAGTCTGGTCCCGCCTCCGAGATCCGCCGCGTGGTACCTCCACGTTCATCAGTCTGATACCATCTTCCACTTACAGACAATCAAAACATCCATAGTCTATTGGGACGGGATTCGAACCCGCACAGCAAACGGCGGCTGATTAGTAGACTCGTAGCGACTACCACTAATATGTGCTAATTTTAATATTGTGTATGGCTAATTAGCTAAGATGACCCGGGTCATAACTTTAGCTAAACCTAGGCTACTCCGATCTTAGTCATACTTAAATCTAATCTGTGGACTGATCTACTTCAAGTAGCTAACTTTAGTCCTGCAGTTTGAGAGCTACACCTGGCAGTATGGAAGTCACAGAGAGGGTTTTTTGTTTACGGTGCGAGAACAATTATCTTTAATTGCTTTGTTGATTTTCCAAAAAATAATATTCTTTCATATAGTTATTTATGGTTTTACTTAATGTGTAATAGAAACGCCTTTAATTAATAAAACGCCCTCGTAACTGAGACCTTGAATGGCAAAACCTACTGAAAAATACAAGCTTCGAGGAGTCGAGTTTTTGCTAGAAAATGCTGGAGCGCATCGGAAATCTTCGAATCGCCACATAAATATCCGACCAGATGGCGGAAGCAGTCAGTCAAAGTCGGGACGGTCAACAAACAGCGACCGACGCGTCAATATAGACTAGTCGACATCGTTATAAGTTAGTTAGTGTAGAGTAATAAATTAGACTTTGGATAGTAAAAACAGTATTTTCGTTACGTTAATAGATTTAGCTAGGTTTTAACCTTTTCTGTACTCTCACCATATGAACGTTTGTCACACATCCCGCTTTTGACCCACATGTCTTCATGTGAGTTATTGTAGTTCTAACCTATTTTCTCTATGAGCGCAAAAGAGGTGATATATAGAATGTAACATATCTTCTGGGCGAGGATAGAAAGGATGCTATAATAGGGTTTCTGCAAAGAGTAATGAAATACGGTATGTTACAACTCGAGCATCATGCAGAATGTAAATCATGAAAATGGCATCATTCGCTCAGGTTGCATATTTATTCAATGGTATGAATAGAATAAAGCTTTGTTGGTTTCTCAGTTATAAAAGATCAGACAAGAAATTGAAAACACATATAACTCGTCGAGGAAGAAGATGTATTGCGGCATAATGTAAATAACATTTTTCAAAAGTGCATACAAACGAGTAGACAGCTATATATAATGCATTAGCACAGATATTGGTGATGATTTAACTAGAGTAGAAATCTTCGGAACTATATGGTTCCATTTCGTATATATATATATATATATATATATATATATATATATATATATATATTTATAAATATTTGTTTCTACCAGCGTGTGGAAAGTACCCACTTTCAACACGCATCTGCGTGCGGAAAGAAGCACTTTTTCGCACGCAACAACTTCGTCCTCGGGGACATGAAATTTTAGAAGAAAGCGTTGCCGGGGGCACTAGTTCTGCTTCGAGAACGCGCACAAGTTTTCATGATCCAAATAACAGTTCTTTACTTTCAATATTGTTAATAATTATTATTATTGAATTATTGATTTGTTGTTGTTGATTTTACAATTATTCAAATTCTAATGAAACATAGTACGTATTATAAAAAATCTTATACCTTACTCTTGTGGAAAGTGCTTTTTCTGCTATTGACGGTGCACTTTCTGCACTTGTTAGGTAAATAACTATTTTGAGTAAAGGGAGTGCTGAATTGGATGGTGAGAGATGTGTTTCTGCCTTTCGATAGTATTGTAAGTGCGTTTGAAGACGCTTTTTATAGCGGTCCCTTTATGGTTAAAGAGTAAAAGTAGAGTGTTATAGATTTGCATTCCCGGTAACATTAATAAATCATTGAGCTCAAATACATGACTATCTTGGTTTTATTATGAATATGGTTCTCATTATCATCTTGTACAAAACAGTAGAAGGACAGTACCGCCATGTGCAGGCAGGCTATATTTACTTACGATATCAGCCCTCAACGACTTTCAGGACCCCCCATAATATATCTATAGTGGTAATAAGGGGTCGACAATTGGCATTACAGAAAGCAGGAGAATCAGTGCCGGATTAAGCCAGCGCGGGGCCTGTGGCAAATTCTGTCAAGGGGCCCTTGGTGCAATAGAACTAAAAACAGGTGTGCCCAAAAGTACAGCCCATAGAATCTTGCAAAAAAACGTGCTCCATCCATACCACGTATAGCGTGTTCAACCTCCCCTGCCCCGGGATTATGAGCCCCGAGTTGCTTTCTGTCGCACAATGTTAGAAAGACATAGGAAAGATCCACAGTTCTTTGAAAAAATTGTATGGTCGGATGAGACCACATTTAAGAAAGATGGGTACAGGAACCTACATAACTTACACGAGTGGCACGTAGCAAACCCACATTTGATGAGCGAAGATAAATCTCAATATCGCTTCAAGATAAACCATTGGACAGGAATTTTAAATGGGAAAATAATCGGTCCGTTTGAGTTCCCAGAGACTTTGACTGCTGAAGAGTATTTGGATTTTTTGAAAAATCATGTACAAAATTTATTGGTGGACGTGCCACTGAGTATTTTCAGCATGATGGCTGTCCAGCGCACTATGCACTCTCAGTGAGAGAGTATCTCGATCAAAACTTTCCAGGCAGATGGATAAGGCGGTCTGGTACAATATCGTGGCCAGCCCGATCACCTGATTTGAATCCTTTAGATTTTTTTACTGGGGAACTGTAAAAGAAAAAGTGTATTTCAAGCCGATTCAAAATGTAGCTGAGCTACGGCAAAGACTATTGGAAGCAGCTGAGTTTGTTAATAACCGTGGATTCGCTCGATCTTTTTTAAGAAGATGTCGAGCGTGTATTGCGGCTGAAGGAAAACAGTTTGAGCATTTGCTGTAAAGGTAAATCATCATCAGCAGCACTTTGACGCCCACTGTTGTGCAAACAGTTATCCTTAAGGGTCCTTGTGGGTTTTCATAATCGCTGTTTAATTAGGAAATTTTGAAAAGTTTTCATCAGTTTTTTTTCAAATAAAAATTGTGCGTAAGTTAACGAGTAATCTTCTAAGTGTTATACCATTTTGGAGTCGTTATTAAATGCGCCAACTTTTAAGGTTACTTGCCAAACTCTCGTAGTACATTTTTTTCCAGTACAGCCAGTTAAAGTTGAGCAAAGTTTTACTTTGGAATACTTGGTTGGGAAATAAGTGGCAATTTTTCCTGAACGAGAAAAGTTGGCAGTAAGGTTGAGATACCAGTTTGAAGATGCATTATTCATCATTACATTGTAAAAATAAAATCCAAGAAAAGTTAATATTTGTAGTAACAGGAGTTGACAGACTGCCGTAGGGTGTGAAATTTCTATATCTTTTTCAAAGACCTATAATTTTCAAAACACATACATAAATTTTTTTTAAATATTTTTGTGATATCTGTTATGACTTTGCCTATCACCCGGTTTCGGTTTGACGTCGACTTCTGGGACACCCTGTATATGGATAAATGCTGACGAGACATTAGTATAGCCTATTGACTACACCTTATTCGACTATGAACAAAAAGAAGATAAATTGCATTCCCGGCAAGTGACGAAGCAACCATTACCAGAATTATTGATTCAACCCTGCAAATGTAGATCTAGTTTTCGAACAAAGTCTTGTTCATGCAAAAAATCACAACTCAATTGTATTTCGTTGTGCCAATGGATTAGTAATGACTGTAAAAATAAAAAAGATTGATTATTTGTTTTTTTTATGACCTATGTTATCATTTTCTTTTCCTATTAAATGTTTTTTTTTATAAAAAAAATCTTGTTTTATTATTTTTTTTAATCGAATAACTACGAGTATCTTTAATCATCAGGAACAATTGGATATTGTCACTAAAACAATCATTTATTTGATATCTAAGGAGGTATAAAAAACGGCCCAACAAATCTCCTAGCAACGTCCAGAATCATAATCTACAGCCTTTTCTGAGTTTAAACCTATCCACGCAATACGGTTCTCATATCTTGCACACTCAATTCCATCCAGCGCCCGGTCTACTAAGTATTCTGGTGAAGGCGGTGTATTTGTTCAACGCCATCGCCGTTCTGCCTGATAATTCTACATTTCCGCACACTTCAGTCTGCGCCATGCCAGCGGCTACGACGCTATCATAAATGTCACGAACAATTGGAGAGCGCGCTGAATAGCTTCGCAGCTGAAAGTCCTCCTCAATATTCGATTTCTGCTGCTGTGTAACGAGAAAATCTCCAACAATACCTACCACGGTCTGCCGCAATCACAGCTGGATGAAGCCGGGCCGTTCTATGGAATGGTCCAAGCCAGTAGCGGACACTGGAATCAGAAACCGTTTTGATGAGAAACGACTTGCAATGATCTTTTTAATATACTAAGTGACATATAAATCCGAACACCCAGTTTAAATGGTTTTATGTTAATAAAAGTTGGTGAATGTATTAATCTTACTGTAAATAACAAGTGAACAAATTTTCAGCCTTATCAGTTGGACATTCCGGTTTTTATACTGCTTTCTTTTAATTCACTAACGCTCTAAAAATGAATATTTCAGCCGCAGTAAAGAATCAACGTTGGCGGATTTTGGTTCTTGACATCCTTTACGATCGGTTACGATGCCTAGAGTACGGAGACCTGTACGATTTCGTCAACTTAGTGAGTTTGATAGGCGCCGCATAGTGGGACTTCGGGAAGCTGGACTTTCTTTTCGGGCAATTGCAGTTAGAGTGCAAATAAGTGTAGACACTGTGGTTAGGTGTTGTCAGGCATGGCTTCGAGAATGCCGTACGCAAAGAGCAAGGGCTACTGGACGCCGCCGTAGAACAACAGACCGTGAAGATCGCCGCCTAAGATTATTGGCCATAAGGGACCGTTTCTCCACTACCAGGTCCATTGCAAATGAATGGTTTGCAGAACACGGAAGACCTATTGGCATGCGAAGTGTTTACCGACGAATGAGAAGTTTTGGCTTGTTTTCATACCGGCCACACTGGGTCCTCCCTTTAACTCGAGAACACCGACGTAATCGCCTTGAGTGGTGCAGACAACGGTCACTCTGGGATCAGGAATGGAACAGTATTGTCTTTAGTGACGAGTCTCGATTTTGTTTAGGCATGCACGATGGTCGTGCCAGGGTTAGAAGGCGACGTGGTGAAAGGAGGAATCCACAGTTTTTTGTTGAAAGACATATTCATCACACTGTTGGAGTTATGGTTTGGGGTGCTATAGCTTATGGTTCCAGGTCACATTTAATCTTCATCAGGGGTAACATGAACGCGCAGCGTTATATCCACGAAGTTCTAGAACCCCATCTATTACCCTATCTTGACACCCTGGCAGATCCAACTTTCCAACAAGATAAGGCCCGACCACATGTTGCAAGAGTCACAATAGACTTCTTTCAACATAATGATGTCACATTGTTATCATGGCCACCAAGATCTCCCGACTTATCCCCAATTGAGCACGTGTGGGATATGATGGGTAGGAGATTGCTCAATTTGCAACGTCCTCCTCAGACTCTAGAAGCACTTCGAGAGGAGTTGGTGGTTGCCTGGAATGAGATACCACAGGAGGACATTGACCACCTGATCAGAAGCATGCCTAGGCGCGGTGGAGAATGCGTAGCACATCAGGGTGCATCCACACATTATTAAAGGTCAAAGTGCTTTAAAGCAGTGCAATCATTTTGAAATTTTTATCATTTACTTATTATGCATAAGTACTTATACAAAATTTTATTAAAATAAAACCATTTAAACTGGGTGTTCGGATTTATATGTCACTTAGTATATAACACAAGGTTCACATAAACCAAAAAGTATAAAAATGAAGCCAAGAAAGTTGACTGTGACTTCGATTTGGAAGCTTTGTTTTATATAGATTATGTTACATATGATGCCTTTAGCTTATACAGGGTCTGGCACCAAGGTCGGACGGTTTTTAAAAAAATCACAAGGTATTTTTGACTCAAAAACAAATTTATTGAATTGGGTTCACAATGAAATAGCGTTTGTCACAATTAAGTTTGTATATAAACAATGAAAAACAAAAATATATTGCTTATGTATACATTAAAAAATGTACTTCTTAGGAAAGGGGTGGGTGGGAGCATAGGGGAAATAGGATAAAACCTTTTTACAAAATACAGGGTGCGGCAGAGAGGATTGACGGTTTTAAAAAAATCATAAAATAGTTAGTTTTTACTCGAAAACAAATTTATTGATGGAATCAGGTTCACAAGGAAATAGCATTTGAGACAGTCAAGTGTGGAAAATCACAACAGGCATGTGGTGGCCGAAATCGTTGATGCAGTGCTGGAGGCGTTCTTGGAAGTTCGCGTAGACTCTCTCCAACATCGCTCTCTCAACTTGAGCGA
The DNA here is from genome assembly GCA_963669975.1 of Acanthoscelides obtectus. Taxonomy (NCBI): domain Eukaryota; kingdom Metazoa; phylum Arthropoda; class Insecta; order Coleoptera; family Chrysomelidae; genus Acanthoscelides; species Acanthoscelides obtectus. Next base: position 247,597 of record CAVLJG010003258.1, read on the forward strand.
CTTCCACGCGAATTTCGCCCTTCAATTCTTCCAGAGTTCGGGGCTTGTTCGCGTATACTCTAGCCTTGAGGTGTCCCTATAAGAAAAAATCGCATATGGATAAATCTGGGGACCGAGGAGGCCAATGAACATCGCCAAACCTGGAAATAAGGCGACCAGGGAAGAGAGGGTGAATATCGTCCATGGATGTTCGATCAGTGCTTCCATCTCACGTGCGAATTTCATTCGTTGTGCGTAATCTCCGGGCTGTAACTGTTGCACAACGGCCAATTTGTAGGTGTGAAAGCGGAGATCCATATGCAAAATTCGCCTTACCGAACGATCACTAAGGCGAAGTGCAGCAGCATGTTTCAGGGAAGATCGAGTCGGACTGCGAAGAAAGACCTGTCGAACGCGTTCAACATTTTCAGGAGTTCGAACTGTTCGCGACGCTCCTCTTGGTCTTCTGTTGATCAGTTCACCACGCCCGCGAAGTGATTCAACCTAACGAAGGATGGTGTTGCGAGAGGGAACAGCTCTATTATATATTTTGTACCTGAATACTATTGTAACATCTACACAAGTGTGGTTGGTCAAAGACAGGTAGTGTATCAGTTTTGGTAGGTATTTTTGAGAACTGCGTGTTGTGAAATTGTAGCAGATATGGCGGCTAGGATTAGTTCTGAGATAACAAAAGACCACCGTAAATATAGGCAAGCTTAGAAATATTCAACATTAGCGTGCCTTTTAACTTTAACGTTTCCCGAAGGAATGGGCATCAGAAGATGTTAGAATGTATCGACGTGCTTTCTAGGAATTTTGGGGTCTTTCTCTAATCTCAGAAAAGATTGATGCGTGATTTACGAGGGTTGATCAAATTTGAAACGGACTTTTCTGTTTAACGCCCAATAGGAGAATGGAGTGGGACGACGTCTTGATATATTTTGGGTTAGGGTGACAGGAACAGGAGAATCAGTCGGTTTGGCGCGTCGAAGTAGATTAATTGTTCTCAAAAATAATCCATGGAGTGGCGAAAGCCTGGAGGGGCAGCACCGCGAAAAGCCTGAAGAGCCGTCTTTCTGCAGAAAAAAGTTCTTGCAACGGTATTTTGAGATTCCAGAGATGTACTGCTAGTTGATTTTCTAAACCATCGCCGTACATTTAATGCTGCTTACTACTGTCAACTGCTGAAAGAAGTCAAACTAGCCAAAAAGGCCAGACATGCCTATTCGAAGTGCCACTCTTCAAATTCATTGGGAAAAACGTGAACACCCGCGGTACAGTCCTGATTTGTCGCCCTGTGACCATCACATGTTTGGGCCAGTTAAAGAAGACTTGGCGTCGACGAATGTGTGGAAACTTTCGTGCAAAATTGGCTACTGACACGCCCAGATTCATCCTTTGGTGGGGAATTAAGAAACTTCAGATCCGATGGGAAAATGCATCAATCAGAAAGGAGATTATGTAAAAAACAGATGTAAATAAACTTGTATTTATTATACCAATAAAATTACCAAAACAAAAGTCTTGTTCATCCGATTTACCTAAGAAATGGATTTTGACTGACTCAGAAGCACAAAAATCAGCTATATAAATAGTTTGAGATGGCTTGAGCATAGTTTGAGATAGCTGGAGCATAGCTCGAGAAAGCTCGAGCATACGTAGACGTGTGAACGCAATTCTTGAATTCATTCAATACATTTCAACATCCGAGAGGTAGAAAACATTTTTTTGAAAATTGATTTTTTGGATTAAACTAACCTTAAGGAGATTCTTTAAGCTGTGATTAAATTGTTACAAAAACAAGATAATAACAAACTAATTAAATCAAATATTTAAAATATCAATCCAGTAAAAAGTTACTATAAAAAACGTATAAAGCTAATTTTCTTCATACAATGATTTTGTTACATTAAACCTTTATCCATTTGTGTTTTCAATTGTCGTTCACGTAGTATCGTACATTGTACAGTACATAAAATTATCGTAGAAAAACGATAATTTTCCTACGTCTGGCAACCCTGTCGTACCTACAACTCCTTGCTGCGTTGCCACGTTGCTGGGTGGTCGGTACTGTCGGTACGGCAGGAGGCTAAATCGCAATGCTGTCAAGTCTATAGGGACTATGGTCTAATTGTGGCAACCTGTTAGACTGACACGATCTTGACGCTATTTTTTATCTGGATCTTTCATTGAAAGTTGGGAGTTATTTAAAATAACACTGGGTAACAAATTTTAGTTTTTTAATTGTATCTTGTGGGAAAAGTGCACTTCTTTGTTAATTTTGGGGCGCTGAATCCAAAAATGACAATGAAATAAAAAAAATAGTTGCGGTTTAGAAAAAAAATTTTTATTTTTAAAGATATATTCAAAAAAGTAACAAGATTCATATACTTATAAGAATCACTATATGCGCTGTCTTTTTGCTGTTCTTTTATGGATCGTTTCTGGAGCATCTCTACCAAGAGTCCAACAGTAGTCTGCAAGCATGGAAGGATTCCACTTTCCCTGGTACCTTTTTTCCATTGTTGAAATATCCTGATGAAAACGTTCGCCGTTCTCATCACTTACGCCTCCGCAATTGTCAGGGAAAAAGTCCAGGTGTGAGTGTAGGAAATGTATCTTAAGAGACAAATTACAGTCCATCTTTTGATACGATGACAGCATATTTTTGACAAGGGTTTTATAGTTGTCAGCTTTTCTATTTCCCAAGAAATTAGTGACCACCAGACGGAAATCATTCCAAGCAGTTTTTTCAATACCTGTTAAAGTGTTTTCAAACTGTGTATCTTTCAAAATATTTCGAATCTGTGGCCCAACAAAAATACCTTCTTTAACCTTTGCCTCACTTAGTCTTGGAAATTTCTGACGCAGGTATTGAAAAGCTGACCCATCTCTATCTAATGCCTTGACAAAGTTTTTCATTAGGCCCAACTTGATATGCAGTGGTGGTAATAAATTTTTTTTCGAATCTACTAGTGGCATATGCTGTACATTTTTTTGACCTTGCTCTAGGAATTGACGAACAGGCCAGTTTTGTCTGGTGTAATGAAGTGCCTTTGCCCGACTGTCCCATTCACACAAAAAATAGCAATACTTTGTGTAGCCTAGCTGCAGCCCAAGTAAAAGTGCAACAACTTTCAAATCGCCACAAATATGCCATCGGTGCTCATCGTATTTTATGCATGTCAATAGGTACTTCATATTGTCATATGATTCTTTCATGTGAACTGCATACCCTACAGGAAGAGATAAAATATTTCCAATATGCAATAACACTGCCTTTAAACTCAATGTTGAACTGTCTATAAACAATCTCCATTCTTCTGGGTTATAGTTTATATTTAAAGCCGCCAGTAAGCCGTTAATGTTACTGCAGAAAACCAAGTTATTCTCCATATTGAAAAATGGTTCTAAGTCTTTGTGGCGTTTACGAAAAACACATACCGAAACATCGTCTTCTAACAAGTTCCACTGCTGCAGTCTTGATCCAAGTAACTGCCTTACATTTTGGAAGTTCTGAATCTCTTACAAGATCATTTAATTCTGACTGTGTTATTTTGTGCGGTTGGTGGCATGACGTGCTCGGTATAAAATCAGGATATCTTGACGTCTTTCTGACGAATCACTCGATCGCCATGATCTGATTCGTTTTCTGTTTCGCAAGTGTAGGATTCTGGGGGTTTTGGAATAGGATTTTCGTCACTGTGAGGCACAGGTCTCATCGCAGATGGTATGTTTGGGTAGTTAATAACCGATTTTTTTTCTTGGACATACCTGTGGCTTGTCCAACACAAGGTACCATGCAAAAGTAAGTAACAATCATTAATATGATTTGTAGGCTCTCTCCAAACAATTGGGACAGCAAAGCGCATAGACCGTTTTTTGCCATTTAACCAGCTCCTCAGACTTGAAGCACATGTATTACAGCAGATGTGGGGTGCCCACTGTTTGTCTTGATCATCCAGTTTACAACCGAAATAAAGCTGATATGACTTTGTTATTAGTGGAGTAATAGACCGTCTCTGAGACGCAAAAGTCACATCACCACACACGTAACAAAACTGATCTGGATTGTTTACACACTTTCGAGACATCTTGCATGAACGCTGTCAGCCAACTGAGGAAAAAATGGCTAATATAAAACAATATAATGTACACGTATGTATAACGTAACACAATCATGCCGATTACATCATCTTTCCTTGCCGAATATAAAAATGTAGCACGTGCATTCTTGTGAATTACAGTATATTAACACTGTCACAGCAGGAACACATATAATTACCGTATCTCTAAAACTTGAACTAATATTGAAGAGATAAGTTTCATTCCAGTTTTAGCACATTAAAAATAGTGATATTTTGTTGATTTGATTTAGGATATTTTTTGGCTGTTGATCAGTGTAATAGTCGCACAAACCCAAGTTCTTTCGCAGAGTGTGAACAGACTTTACTGCCACTACCCATATGCATATATGACACAAGACTTTGTGCCTACTAAATAAATGTTAACCAGTAGATCGAATAAATGTATCAGTCAGACAGAGGAAATAATAATGATTTGCCTCCTTTATGTGGCATTATATTGTATGTAAGGTCACTAAACGACAAAGGCCCTAAACTTTCTATGGACATTTCTAAAAGGTAATTTTGATGCCAAGGCTATTGAACATGTTCCTCTCGAAACCTGCCGAAAAGTGATGGAAAACGCAATCAAGAGGGTCTGTGCAGCTTCCAAAGTTGAGCATTTATACATCATTTTTCAAACACAACTCAAAACTTCGAATGAAATATCAAGATAACAGTTGGGCTTAGTTCATTTCATTTTGCACATAAGAAACAAACAGTTTTTATGTTTCTCTATTTTTCTGTTGCGCGGTTTTCATGTATTGAACTAAGTTCAGAGTCCACCACTGGTGCAACCGTACTTGTAATGGTGACACTAATGGTCCGATTCCGAATAATAGGAAACCGAAACGATGGGGTTTGAGGTAATATTTAGTGGTTATGGGTGTTGAGTATATTCGAGCTTTGCGGGCAGTTCTTTACGGAGGAATGCATGTAGCACGGTTCAATTAGAATACGTAGTAATATTTCGAATCGGTAAACTCATTAGCGATTCGCTTACAAATTAATTACATCGTCAGTGTTCATCTGCACAATACGTTTGATTCATTACTTCGGGAATAAGAGCACTTTACATGCTAATATCATCTTTTATTCAAGAAGGTTGGTTATTCCTGAATTTAATGCTTCTGCAATTTAGTTAATTCAATATTTATTTCGAAATCTACAATTAAATAAGGTTGCTGCCACTGTTACTTTGCTTTGGAATATCGGTGTACTTTTTATGCTCAAATCTAGATGCTGGAAATATGTAAACAGTTCGTGTAGATAACACCAAGCCGCTTTTCATCAAGGAGTGTCATGAATTTTCCAGTGCTTTTTACTGTCAAATAAAAGATCGTGACCTGAAAGAGTTTTTCTCGGGTCTGTACAACAATAGAGCCCAGCTGTGCCGACTTGATTCCCCAATGCATAATCCGACGGACAACCTCCGACTGAACGTCTGTACTCGTATAATATTTAGGTTACCATTTGGGGACCAGGCGCACTCAGGTGCACGTGAATATTAACCAAAAATGCAGTTGAGGTGCAACCGAAATGATAATATATGCAGAGTGTAGAATAACAGGAAACTACATAGTTGCTTTGAGATGAAGTAGGATGCTTTCACATCTGGTTTTATTTCAATGATGTTATGAATAGTCAAATCTGCAAAATCCATTAGAACTAAAATTACAACAAATGTTAACATAGACTCTTTAAATACTAGAAATAAAGATAAATTCATTACTCCTAAGTCATAAATTTGCATTTTTTTTAATAAATTTGTCAAGTCTTACAACTTTTTGCCCAGTGATATGAAAACCTTAACAACCACGAAATATAGATCTTAAATTTGTGTAAACAAAATGAAGAGTGCCGCCGTACCCATCACTAGCCTTAAACCAGCTATTACCAGATTTATTTCTGCACCAGATAAATTCTACTCTCAGTGAAGAACAAACAATTAAATGCGGTGTACCTGAAGGTACAGTTTTGGGTCCTTTGTTATTTAACTTATACGTGAACGTGAACAGTTTGCTAGATTCACAAAAAGAGGGAGCTGTCGTTTGTTATGCTGACGGCACCGCTATTCTTTATTCAGATGAATCGTCGTGGTATAATCTTAAGGAGAAGGTAGAAAAGGATTTCATTATAATTTCTGATTGGTTCAATAATAAATGCCTCACTATAAATTACCAAAAAACGTTGTTTTTGATTAACATATCCTCGTCAGTCCTGAGAAGCACATGCGTGGACAATCTGCGTATGTACGTACGTGTTATTGGGGATCCACAAATCAGTTTTATTTGTTTAGTTTTCAAAATAACATCTAGATAACTCTCAAACAATTGGTGCACATATGTGCACACTAGGATGTAAGTATTATATGAAGGCAAGAAAATATAATATAATAGACTCGCGAACCCAACAGTAAATACTTATATATAAATAATTTAAGCAAACATTCATTTTAAATTTTATTGAAAAAATGCACACACATTTTTAACAGGTTATATACTAAGTGACATATAAATCCGAACACCCAGTTTAAATGGTTTTATTTTTATAAAATTTTGTATAATTACTTAATGAAGCATAATAAGTAAATGATAAAAATTTCAAAATGATTGCACTGCTTCAAAGCCCTTTGACCTTTAATAATGTGTGGATGCACCCTGATGTGCTACGCATTCTCCAACGCGCCTAGGCATGCTTCTGATCAGGTGGTCAATGTCCTCCTGTGGTATCTCATTCCAGGCAATCACCAAATCCTCTCGAAGTGCTTCTAGAGTCTAAGGAGGACGTTGCAAATTGAACAATCTCCTACCCATCATATCCCACACGTGCTCAATTGGGGATAAGTCGGGAGACTTGGTGGCCATGGTAACAATGTGACATCATTATGTTGAAAGAAGTCTATTGTGACTCTTGCAACATGTGGTCGGGCATTATCTTGTTGGAAAGTTGGATCTGCCAGGGTGTCAAGATAGGGTAAAAGATGGGGTTCTAGAACTTCGTGGATATAACGCTGCGCGTTGATGTTACCTCTGATGAAGATTAAAGGTGACCTGGAACCATAAGCTATAGCACCCCAAACCATAACTCCAACAGTGTGATGAACATGTCTTTCAACAAAAAACTGTTTATTCCTCCTTTCACCACGTCGCCTTCTAACCCTGGCACGACCATCGTGCATGCCTAAACAAAATCGAGACTCGTCACTAAAGACAATACTGTTCCATTCCTGATCCCAGACTGACCGTTGTCTGCACCACTCAAGGCGATTACGTCGGTGTTCTCTAGTTAAACGGAGGACCCAGTGTGGCCGGTATGAAAACAAGCCAAAACTGCTCATTCGTCGGTAAATACTTCGCATGCCAATAGGTCTTCCGTGTTCTGCAAACCATTCATTTGCAATGGACCTGGTAGTGGAGAAACGGTCCCTTAAGGCCAATAATCTTAGGCGGCGATCTTCACGGTCTGTTGTTCTACGGCGGCGTCCAGTGCCCCTTGCTCTTTGCGTACGGCCTTCTCGAAGCCATGCCTGACAACACCTAACCACAGTGTCTACACTTCTTTGCACTCTAACTGCAATTGCCCGAAAAGAAAGTCCAGCTTCCCGAAGTCCCACTATACGGCCCTATCAAACTCACTAAGTTGACGAAATCATACAGGTCTCCGTACTCTAGGCATTGCAACCGATCGTATTGGATGTCAAGAACCAAAATCCGCTAACGTTGATTCTTTACTGCGGCTGAAATATTCATTTTTAGAGCATTAGTGAATTAAAAAAAAGCAGTATAAAAACCGGAATGTCCAACTGATAAGGCTGAAAATTTTTTCACTTGTTATTTACAGTAAGATAAATACATTCACCAACTTTTATTAAAATAAAACCATTTAAACTGGGTGTTCGGATTTACATGTCACTTAGTATAGAATCTACTAACAACATCAAAAATCTGAGCGTACTTTAGGATTCGCACATGAAATGGATTTATCATATTGAACTTGAGACGTCTGTTATTCTAAATGAAATATCTAAGTAATTATCTGGTTTAAAAGACCAAGAAAATGATTCACCAAGCTCTGATAGAGTCTAGATTGCGATATGCTTTATTAGCTTGGGGTGGAGCTCTAACCGTTCACTTGGCAAAACTTGAGGTTTTAGAAAAACAATATTAAAAAATAGTTTATAACAAAAACAGGCTTTTTCCGTCAGAAGAGGTGTATAGAAATGTAGAAACTCTAGATCTTCGGCAATTGTTTTCGTTCAGTATATTGGTATATCAATTTAAAAACAAACATACGTCAGTACGGATACGACATACTTATTCGACCAGGAACAAAATCAATAAAATAAGCAGGACTCCTTTGTCACCCAAAAAATTGAACAAAGGTACTATACTTATCTCGCCAGCCGGTTGTATAACTTCCTGCCCGATGAAATAATAAAAAAATATCTTGGTTGGCAAAATTTAACAAAGAAATAAGGAAATTCTTTTTTGAAAAACTTCTTAAAAAATAAGACGACAGCTCTGAAATTGTTTGAGAATATTCCACTTTTATAGTAGATTTGTGCGGGTAATTATTCTTCTCATTCTTATCAGTTTTTTTCTCAAAAAATCTTTGCTCTGCTGAAAACTTATTTTGCAGCAAACATACTTTTCAAAGAAAGCAAGGATATTTTGAAAAAAAAATAAGAAATCAGTAATTACTCGTACCAATCTACTGTTCAGGTGGAATATTCTCGAATAATTAAGAACATGTACTATTATTTATTGGAAAGGTAAAACATGGACAAAAATTCATTTCTGATAAAAGGAAATTAATAATATATTGTTTTTCAGTCATCTCTAACACACCTCGAAACAATCAGATAAAAAGTATGAAGAATATTCCTTCAGACTATAGACTGTTGAAAAAATTTCGTCAAGTAAGTTGACTCTGTACTACCCTCCCTCCCCCTCCCCCCCGGAGCGGAATTGACGATTCATACCGACGGAGATGAGTGACATAGTTTTTCGTAATGTGCATGTCATATATTTGTAATATCTAAAAAATCTTTGCTCTGCTGAAAACTCATTTTGCAGCAAAAATACTTTTCAAAGAAAGCAAGGATCTTTTGAAAAAAAAAAAGAAATCAGGAATTACTCGCTCGAATCTACTGTTCAGGTGGAATATTCTCGAATAATTAAGAACATGTACTATTATTTATTGGAAAGGTAAAACATAGAAAAAAATTCATTTCTGATAGAAAGAAATTAATAATATATTGTTTTTCAGTCATCTCTAACACACCTCGAAACAAGCAGATAAAAAGTATGAAGAATACTCCTTCAGACTATAGACTGTTGAAAAAATTTCGTCAAGTAAGTTGACTCTGTACTAACCCCCCTCCCCCCCGGAGCGGAATTGACGATTCATACCGACGGAGATGAGTGACATAGTTTTTCGTAATGTGCATGTCATATATTTGTAATGTCTAAAAAATCTTTGCTCTGCTGAAAACTCATTTTGCAGCAAAAATACTTTTCAAAGAAAGCAAGGATCTTTTGAAAAAAAATAAGAAATCAGGAATTACTCGCTCGAATCTACTGTTCAGGTGGAATATTCTCGAATAATTAAGAACATGTACTATTATTTATTGGAAAGGTAAAACATGGACAAAAATTCATTTCTGATAAAAAGAAATTAATAATATATTGTTTTTCAATCATCTCTAACACACCTCGAAACAAGCAGATAAAAAGTATGAAGAATACTCCATCAGACTATAGACTGTTGAAAAAATTTCGTCAAGTAAGTTGACTCTGTACTACCCCCTCTCCACCTCCCCCCCCCCGCCTCGGAGCGGAATTGACGATTCATACCGACGGAGATGAGTGACATAGTTTTTCGTAATGTGCATGTCATATATTTGTAATTTCTAAAAAACGTAATATCTCATTCTCGAAATTTTTCGCGAAGTAAACAAGGGGCGTGCGACCTTAAAAACCGCCCTGTATTTTTTCCCAGAAGTAACACCCTGTATTTAGTTGTAGCATTCTATCCACAAAACACCTCGAATGCCTGAAATACCTTCTAAAGGGAGCGAAGAGTGTGAAATGCAGAATGCAGGATGTTAGCCGTATACCGCAAAACAAGTGGCTCTGGGGCGTAACAGAAGGAATGCTTTCTGACTTTAATCGTGAAAAGGGTGCTAGAGTTAATCCTTCTCCGGAAAAGCTTTAGGGGGGTAGAATTAGGTCTACCGAAGTGTCAAAGAAGTGAACTTTGTACTTTTCACGGTTTGGAGAAACTCTTAGATCATTTGTTTCGCTGACGTCAGTAAAGCCATTCATTAATTGGTAAAGAGTTAAACCAAACGAGGAAAACTATGAGGTTCTTTCAGGAAATCCATACAAATGCTTTCAATGAGAAAGTATAATATATGTTGGTTACTTAATCACGCAAAAACTGCTGAACGGTCCTCCATGAAATTGGTTTAGAGATAGATTATAGTCTGGATTAGCACATAGGCTATTTTTTTTCGGGAAATATCCATTTCACGGGCTACAGCCCAAACGGCATCCTGTATTTTCCGCGTTTCGGCATTCGTTTTCTTGGCGTGACAGTTTTGATTCAGTTTTGTTTAGTCATTAATAAATTGTTAATGGATTAGGGCATGTTAACACGGGTAGGTGAGACTAGCTGTTCTATATAAATGATGGTGGTTTGATTACAGTAAAAAACAACAATATTTCTAGGACAGAAAGTACGCCAAAGGCAATATGAAAATTCCTTATACATGAGTCCTGGAACGCATCTTTATCGAGATACAGAGTGTTGTAACTACACGTACTTGAAATAAAAAAAAAATGGCTCCGAGGTGGTGAAATTTCATACATATGGCAAGAATATGAGTAGTACGTAAAAAAATCGTAGCCTAGGTAAACAGTGACGTGGCGGGAGGACTTTTTTCAATTTATACAATTTTTAAAGTTTTCAAAATTTTCAGTATTTTCAAAATTTCTAAAATTTTGAGTATGATCAATTTAGAAAATTTGCAAAGCTGGAATTTTACGAAAATTGTGAAAATTTTTCAAACGATTGAACAATCTGCCAAGAAAGAAACTAAAAATTATGACAACTGTTATAATACTCAAAGTTTGAAACTAAAAATTATGACAATTGTCGTACTCCGATTTTCTAAATCTATAAAGCGTTTTCGTCGTAGTATAGTTATTTTCAATTTATACCACAATATTCAAAGTTTTCCATATTTAAAATTCTAAAAATTCCCAAAATTTTGAGTTTTATCAATTTTGAAAGTTTGCAAAACTGAAATTTTCCGAACATTCTGAAAATTTTTCAAATCATCAAAATCTAAAACAATCTGCAAAGTTTGAAACTAAAAATTATGACAATTGTTATAAAACTCAAAAATTCCAAATTTTTGAGTTTCATGAAATTTGAATACTTGCAAAACTGAAATGTTCCGAAAAGTCAGAAAAATGTTCAAATCATGAAAATCTTGAATAACCTACAAAGTTTGAAACTAAAAACTATAACAATTGTCGTAGTTCAAAACACTGGACCGATTTTCAAAAACTATAAAGCGTTTTCGTCCTTAGTGTAGTTATTTTCAATTAATACGACAATTTTTAAAGTTCTTAATATTTGGAATTTTCAAAATTTCCAAATTTTGAAAATTTGCAATACTGAAATTTTCCGAAAATTCTGTAAATTTATCAAATCTTGAAAATCTAAAATTACCTGCAAAGTTTGAAATTAAAAATTATGAAAAATATTATAAAATCAAAATTTTCAAAATTGTAAATAACAAGTGAAAAATTTTCAGCCTTATCAGTTGGACATTCCGGTTTTTATACTGCTTTTTTTTAATTCACTAACGCTCTAAAAATGAATATTTCAGCCGCAGTAAAGAGTCAACATTGACGGATTTTGGTTCTTGACATCCTTTGCGATTTCGTCAACTTAGTGAGTTTGATAGGGGCCGTATAGTGGGACTTCGGGAAGCTGGACTTTCTTTTCGGGCAATTGCAGTTAGAGTGCAAAGAAGTGTAGACACTGTGGTTAGGTGTTGTCAGGCATGGCTTCGAGAAGGCCGTACGCAAAGAGCAAGGGGCACTGGACGCCGCCGTAGAACAACAGACCGTGAAGATCGCCGCCTAAGATTATTGGCCTTAAGGGACCGTTTCTCCACTACCAGGTCCATTGCAAATGAATGGTTTGCAGAACACGGAAGACCTATTGGCATGCGAAGTGTTTACCGACGAATGAGAAGTTTTGGCTTGTTTTCATACCGGCCACACTGGGTCCTCCCTTTAACTCGAGAACACCGACGTAATCGCCTTGAGTGTCACTCTGGGATCAGGAATGGAACAGTATTGTCTTTAGTGACGAGTCTCGATTTTGTTTAGGCATGCACTATGGTCGTACCAGGGTTAGAAGGCGACGTCGTGAAAGGAGGAATCCACAGTTTTTTGTTGAAAGACATGTTCATCACACTGTTGGAGTTATGGTTTGGGGTGCTATAGCTTATGGTTCCAGGTCACCTTTAATCTTCATCAGAGGTAACATGAACGCGCAGCGTTATATCCACGAAGTTCTATAACCCCATCTTTTACCCTATCTTGACACCCTAGCAGATCCAACTTTCCAACAAGATTATGCCGGACCACATGTTGCAAGAGTCACAATAGACTTCTTTCAACATAATGATGTCACATTGTTACCATGGCCACCAAGATCTAACGACTTATCCCCAATTGAGCACGTGTGGGATATGATGTGTAGGAGATTGCTCAATTTGCAGCGTCCTCCTCAGACTCTAGAAGCACTTCGAGAGGAGTTGGTGGTTGCCTGGAATGAGATACCACAGGAGGACATTGACCACCTGATCAGAAGCATGCCTAGGCGCGTTGGAGAATGCGTAGCACATTAGGGTACATCCACACATTATTAAAGGGCAAAGGGCTTTAAAGCAGTGCAATCATTTTGAAATTTTTATCATTTACTTATTATGCTTCATTAAGTACTTATACAAAATTTTATTAAAATAAAACCATTTAAACTGGGTGTTCGGATTTATATGTCACTTAGTATATTTGCAATTTATACTACAATTTCTAAAGTTTTCAATATTTAAAATTTACATTATTTTCAAAATTTCCAAAATCCTGAGTTTGATCAATTTTGCAAACTTGCAAAACTGTAATTTTCCGAAAAATCAGAAAAATTTTCAAAACATGAAAACCTAAAATAATCTGCAAGGTTTGAAACTAAAAATAATGACAATTGTTATAAAACTAAAAATTACCAAGATTTCACGTTTTATAAATGTTGAAATTTTCTGAAAATAAAAAAAAATTTCAAATCATCAAAATCTAAAATAATCTGCAAAGTTTGAAACTAAAAATTATGATAATTCTTACAAAACTAAAAATTTTTAGTTTTATAAATTTTGAAAACTGATATTTTCCGAAATTCTTCAAATCATGAAAATCTCAAATAAACTGCAAAGTTTGAAACTGAACATTACGACAATTGTAGTCCAAAACGTTAGACCGATTTTGGAAAACTATAAAGTGTTCTCGTGTAGTAGTAGGAGAGTTTCATCAAAATTCGAGACGGGCCAAGAATTCGCGAACAAACACACCGACCGACATACTGACGGAAATGAGTGATATGCTTTTTCGTTACGAAAAAAACAATATCTGATTTAGAAAATGTTTCGCGATTGTCAGTGGCGTGGGAACTAAAATAAAGAAGCACATATTCTCTAACTCACTGACCTTTGGATGTATTTTCTGTTTTAGAAACATTGCAACTGTTCTTTCAAATCACCCTGTATAGTTGTCACAGAGAAGGGTTGGGTTTATTCCTCAATGACTTGCGTATTTCATATTTATTAGGGAAGTCTTAAACTACTTCCTTCATGTTCATCTCCCTCTTGGAGGAACAGAGCTACTATATTTCGTTGTAACAAATTGCACAATATACTCGTATCATATCTACCTGGTCTCAGAGGAACTAATAAAAGCTTGACAGCATCTTATCCTTACTTTCGGTCCGTAAAGTGTAGCAATTGTATCTCCTACACAGTGATATTCCTCTGAGCTTTCACAGCGATTTATTTTTCCGCAATATACAGGGTGACGCATCGAAAACGAAACAGTCGCATTTACTGGCAGCTCAGGTTTTTTTTGGAAAAACGCTCAGACCCGTCGATTTTGTTTTCGAGGGGGACACAAGTTTGGCAAAAAATCACGTTAACACGTGTAGCCCCCTGGGCGGGGGTGACACCAACCCTAAAATCTTAAATGGAAAGGGGGGTCGAGTGATACCTTATTTTAAAGGTCTTTCAATTCCATTTATAATGATGTAAAATACATGAGCTTCAGTTCAGTAGTTTCGAAGATTTATTGATTTAAAGCTTAAGTAGACTTTAATAGGTACATCAGATTAGTTTGTACTACTTTCAGAAGAAATTTGACTAAAAAAGTTTTCTTAATAAGTAAATGCTTTTCTTCACTACGCCCATGGTTTGTTTATCATTTTGTTGTTGAAAATAGCTATTGGAGCGTTCTTTGTGGCAGAACAGTTATTTCTTGAAGAAAGATAAGGAAATATCTCGTACTTATTGTAAATAGTTTGCGATTGATTTGACCAAACTTTGTTGCTAAAATAACTTGTAACGCTTTATTACATAAATTAATCATGGTATATCCCACAGCAGAAAGAGTTGAAATTATCGAAACATTTTTCGGAAATAATCAGTGCGCTAATAGAACAGCAGAAATATTTAATGAGCGATATGAGAGCCGTAACGTGCATCGAAAATATGTTCTAGAACTTGTAGCTAAATTTCGGGTAACTGGGTCAGTCGCCAATAAAAACGCAACATTGAAAATCCCAAAAAGAACGAAGCAATAGAAGTGGGGTTTTTAGGGCAAGTTTATGTAGATCCTACGTTAAGTACCCGCAAATTGGAGACTGTGTGTGGTGTTAGTCGACGTACTGTCCAACGGATTCTAAAGGCCCATAGTTTTCATCCGTATAAAGTTCACCTGGTACAAGAACTTAATGAAGACGATTTTGATCGGCGATTACAATTTTGAGAAGATATGAGTGAACGAATTATAAACGATGAACATTTTCTATGCAACACTTGCTTTTCCGACGAATGTTCCTTTTTCTTAAATGGCGTATTAAATCGTTATAACTGCCGATATTGGTCCAATTCTAATCCCAGAATTTATCATGAGGTTCATACACAGCAGCCACAAAAATTAAATGTTTGGGCATTTAGTTGGTCGTTTTTTCTTACCTGGAAATTTGACCGGTGAAATGTATTTGGAGCTACTGGAAGACGCCATAGGTCCTGCATTAACAGCCATAATTGAAAGTCAGAATGATCGGCGGTACTTTGCGAATAGGTTGATGTTCCAACAGGATGGTGCCCCACCACATTACGCATTACGTGTTCGACAATATTTAGATCAGACGTTTCCAGATCGATGGATTGGTAGAAGAGGTGCCATTGAATGGCCCCCAAAATCGCCAGATTTATCAACCTTTGAATTTCTTTATGTGGGGTCATTTAAAAAGCAAAATCTATGTTATTCAGCCAACAGCATTAGAAGACCTGCGACAAAGAATTGTGAATGAGTGCGTTCAAATTACTCCTCAAATATTGCAAAATGTCCGGCAACGTTTGTACTGTGGGTGGATCATCGAAAGCCATGCTCCTTTTAAGGAAATTATTAAACGTATCAATGTAACATACGTTTTTGTTGACAGAGCAGTTTCTTGTAGTTAATTAATCATATATCTTGATTCAAAGACTGCTTGGTTGTTAACAAGCGAACTAGCGACATAATAGGAGGAACATCTCAATTTCGCCGTACGACGTTGTGGTATGATAAAAGGATCAGAGTGTCGTAAATCGGTACTATGTCCTCATACTCTCCTGATAAACGATTTTATTCAAATGGAGGGAACAGATGAAATAATTATTTTATACTATGCAAATCATGCACTTCGGAAACAATACTTCAATTTGCTAAGCGATACGTAATGAGGGGTAATCCATTCGTGCCAAGCTATATGCGGGTAACTGTACCATAATCATTTATTTTTGATAGTCTGGATCTTCTTTTTGTTTTCTTCAGTTAGATAGCTATATTACACCACAAAATTGAACGGTATTGAGAATTGAAGGGTTAACCAAGGTCCACTTCACGTCGCTCGACCGTATATATCTATACCGGCAAAGGCATTTTAACGTAACGTAACATATGTGCATCTTTTCAGTCAAGTGGCAATCAAATGTGAGATTTTAACCAAAAATTACACCCAGGTTCTTCACTTCACTGCATACCTGTCCCTATATCCAGCGGTAATGGCAAGTGTTTTCGATGGATGAAGACGGACTCACACTGACCACTGACCACGATGTCTTCTAATTTTTCATTCAACGCAATGTAGTCGTTGATAGACTCCGGTGTCTTACATAAAAAGGTCATTTTGGCCGGCTTAAATTGATTTCCAACTATGTCTAACCAATTATAAAGATGATATTCTACTTATTTGATATTGATATAAAACTCATTAAAATTATTTTGAAAATATTTTCACGACTACACTCTCAATACACGATATCGTCGTTGAAGTCATGTGAATTGAGTATTTTTTATGAGAATGTATTGTTGTAAGTATTTAATTTTACATTACACAGTTTCAGACTTTGATATCACGTCGCTGCGGTTCTCTTCGTGTCGCTTCGCCTCAATGTGCATGCAGCTTTTTTGGCGGAAAAAATCTAAAAATACTGGTTCAAAGATAAATATTTAAATAGAAAATCTATATCCCTGGGTAAATGCGAACCGCTATGCCACAAAAATGTTCTAACATTCACGAGATTGGCATTATTTATAAAGTGGTCCCAAGGAACTGTTCTTAAATCTCGGAGGGTCAGAGAAGTAAAAAGAGTTGAAAGATTAATTGGCTGTTTTGAGGAAGAGTTTTTCTACCGCTAAAAAGTTCACGTTTGTTTTTTAATTGGCGTCAAGTAGGTGGACAACATAAGCTCTGCGATAAAAAAATTCTTACAAACTTGTTCAACAGGGGAATTAAATGGATCAAGTCAGTTAAACAGACCCAAACGATTGGTCCATAGACATTCCTTCCCTGCCCTATGATGTGTGAAATATGGCTAGTAATTTCATCCAAGTCCAAGCAGCACATTCCCAGTTATAGAGAGGACAGGGATTACCGGACAGACTGACAGAAGTGAGTGTCAGTTATTGTGATATTCATATAACATCCAAAAAACATATTCCAATTTTTCGCGAATGGAATATTTCTTTGCCGTAACGTCTCGGAAGTGTATAAGTGTATTTCTTGATCACAAAGATACTTCCCAACGCTAAGAATATGAAAACAGGTTTCTTAATCCTTCGTTAATCCACAATGTGAGAGGCCTATCTAATGAGTTGTAGAAGAATTCATCGACTAGGTATCTTGTCTATGCGTGTATGCGTCTTGCATTCTTCCCAAAAACTTTTTGGTCACTTCAGGAATATTGACTTAAGCAAGAATTACTGCTGAACTAGCGTGGTTTTAGACGCATAGAGCTACGAGGTACATGAAAATGGTTTCAATTTAATTGAGAATATATTCGCCAAGTTAAGCCGCTCTGATGTCATGATGGTAGTTGGAAAGTCTGTCAGGTCTGGTAACCCAGCAGCTAAACCATCTTAATAGAAATATGTTTTTTTTGTCTCAAAAATACGTCCCACCGAATGAATACTTGGATGATATAATCAAGGGTTGAATTTGATACTTACTTGTTACCATATGACGTTTAGTAAACATGATTAAAACGTTTTTCTTTTTTTTTTTCAGGAAAGATGTTCAAAAGTGCAGAACTTCCATACCTGGTGCAGTTCTTCCAGATGTTTTACAATGACAAGCCTGTAGATTGGCTGTTGGACCATCTCATATCTACGAAAAGCTGTAACTGGGATAAAAATAATGTGAGTAGAAAGCTGTGTATCCAAATTTACTATCGGCCTCCCAAGATGCTTAGGTGTTCGTTAAGGAGTCTTAGGTTATATACGAAACATTGCAAGATTACATCAAGGAATGCTTAAGAACGAACACGTATGATAAAAATATGGATCAAGTCAGTCAAAGGCCCATACAATTGTCCCCACCCATTTGATAACGCTGCTGTATAGAAATTTTTCGCTTAACATTTGAAAAATTAGCACTAAAATATTGAACACAATTTTAACAAAATATTCGTCAAAAATTTAATTGAAAACAACTAATTAAATTCAGTTTGCACATGTGTGTGCAAGAAAAACTATAACGGATTTATATGATATGCAGAAATAAGAATAAATATAGATGATCTATAAACTGAGAGTTAATTCAAATTTAAGCGTCGTTAAATAGGTGTGCTTTTTGAAATTATTAAAATCAAGATGTTTAGCAGACGTTGTTAATGCATTATATAGATTGATCGCATTATAGGTAAATCATTAAATTTGTGGAACAATGAAGTTTTGTAAAGAGGCACAGTTAAAGTGTCAGTGAATCGAATATTCCCTGAGTGGATACAGTCACGATTTATCAATTGTACGGTGAAATCCATGATGTGTGAAATATGGACTAATAGATGCGTAGAATTACCGAGGCTAGTAGCGTGTAAATACTCGGATACTACCGCCAAAAAATTGAGGTATCCCTCCCTCATCCCCTTCGATCCCAACCCCAAATTTTTAATCTCTACAAAAATTTTTCTTGTGCAATTTTTTTTTTTCGTTTTTTGCCTGTAACTACGCTGCCGTCAGATCGGCTTTGCAAAAATACAAAGCTTTTTTATCCTTGATATAGTAGTAAACTTGTTTCAAAGTTTTATCAAAATCCGAGTAGTACTTTCCAACTTATAAAGGACAGACAAACGGAAATAAGTGACATGATTCTTCGTGCGCGAAGTAATAGCTATTGCTATACTACAACTATTTAAAACTGTAATGACTCATACGCGTGATCAACACGTGATCAGAGCTCGATCCCGGCTTCCTTCCAGTACAGCCGTATAGCGTACGACATATGTCGTTTCTGTGGCTTTGCGGTGGTCAACAGCACAGACAGAGATGGAAATAATGGCTGATTGTTCTCCGCCGGTAGAACCAATGAAATCAAAGACGCGCCTCGACCGGCAGACTCATAGGCGTCGGCAACGCATTGGAACGTGTTTCGTTGAGCGATCGCATATTGTGTGTTTTTATAAGAATTGTTGTGTGATTGTTATTGTTGTGGTTTCTGTGGTTACTGTTTTGGTTATACTTAACCGTGGAGAGTACAAATGGCACGAGTGGAAGTACTGAAAGCTAGGGAACAAGTAGACGGCTTCGTAAAGCACTGAAGAGGGACGCAAAAGAAATCGTGCTCAACGTGTTCAATTATCTGAACAGAACTATGTCGCAGGGAGATGCACTCGCGCGTTGTGAACGTATGACAGGCGTTCCAGAGTGGACCATTCGCAGGGTGGTGCATGAAAAGAAGAAAACTGGAGCTACTACTGATCCAAAGTTTAATTTGAAGGGACGAAAGGCCGTTAAATTGGATGACGATAGCAAAATGGCGTTAAGGCGAACCGTACATTCATTCTTCTTTAGGAATGAGATACCAACTCTCAAGGCTGTACATGCAGCGATCAAGGAAAATGAAATTATACCCCAAATGAGCGTCGAGGTAATGAGGAAATCCCTGCACGAAACTAATTTTCGTTACGAAACGCGTAATCGGAAGTATGTATTGATAGAGAGACCTGAAATAGTCGCCTGGCGTCGAAAATACCTACGCGAAATGATTGAATATAGGCGACTAAGCAGAAAAATCTATTATTTGGACGAGACATGGGTAAATGCAGGTCACACAGTTAAAAAAACCTGGATAGACAAAAACGTAGTGAGTAACCGACAAGCAAGTATTGAAGGTTTGTCAAGAGGTCTTCATGGACCGTCAGGGAAAGGTCAAAGATTGATCGTAACTCATATTGGTAGCGATAGTGGCTTTTTAGAAAAGTGTGACTTGATTTTCGTCTCTAAGAAAGGAGGTGATTACCATGACGAAATGAATGCCAGCTGCTTCGAGAGCTGGTTTCAAGGGTTGCTTCAGCGAGTTGAGCCCAACTCTGTGATCGTCATGGATAATGCTTCCTACCATAGTCGTCGAGCCGAACGTGTACCGACTATGGGATCTCGAAAAAGTGACATGCAGCAATAATTGCGCGAAAAAGGAATCCCGTTTGACGATTCATGTGTGAAAGCGGAATTGTATGAAAAAATTAAACAGCACAAACCTGCGAACATTAGTTACGTGACTAATGAGATGGCCCGTCAATGTGGTGTCACTGTGCTGCGGTTACCGCCCTATCACTGTGAACTGAACCCAATAGAGCTCATCTGGGCTCAAGTGAAGGGTTATATTGCGCGCCATAACACAACCTTCAAATTACCAGACGTTAAGGTTTTACTTGAGACTTCCATACAGCTGGTAACGCTCGAAGCTTGGCAGAATGCTATCCGTCATGTTGTGAAGGAAGAAACAAAAATGTGGCAGCTTGACCACCACATCGACACCATCATAGAGCCAGTTATAGTCAATTTCAACAGTTTATTACTGTCAGATGTAAGTGGAAGCGACGATGAATAAAGGTAATTCCCAAATTTTTGACTTACAATATGTTTCAAACCACTCTTTATTAAGCATGTGACAAATCTAGTTCACCCATGTTAAACATTGATACCCCGCCTATGAACAGCCGACTACTGGTAGTTAAGTGATGTTCACGTGAACATCGATGTGTCATTACAGTTTTAGATAGTTATAGTATAGGAATTTATAGTGTTTCACTGTAACAAAATATCAAATCTATTATATACCAGTACAGATTAAAATATTGTAAACTTGCGTTTCTAAGTTGCTATATCCAAAGCTATCGAAAATCCATGTAATATTTACTCTAACAAGCATAAACTCGAAACATACAGCGAGCGTACTCGACAGTAAACCAGCAACAATTTTGATAAAGCCAGCCTGTTAGCCATTTTAAAGGCCATGTTTGTATCAAAGATATTCCACAGCATATGCAACACTACACAGCAACGCGAATCTCTCAAAAACTGCTCCGCATTTTTGGGCAAATTTTTATTACCTTGAGAGGTCGGCACGAGCTGCAAGTCACTGCCACGCATAAGTGTGGCGTGTGGCTGACGCTGCAAGCTCCGATTTTTATTGGAAAAATGATAAGCCTAAGGCCTAAAGGTTTTTACAGTCGTGTGTCGCGGATCCTCTTAGGCTGGCCGTAGGCCGAAGTGGTATATGTTCTTTGTGAACGTTTGGTAATTCGTAAATGTGAATGTATTCGTGTGATTCTCTGTTTAACTAAACCAATAGTGAAACTCTACCGACGAGATGGAGGGACACGTCACAAACACCAGCCGAGTCGCCAAACTGTATAAATAGTCAAGAAAGGAGCGTGTTCGCCTGTTCAATTGATGACGATTGAAGATCACATTGTCATTAAATTTTAAACAACTTGTAGATGAATGTCATGCTGCCTGCAGAAATAGCAAAGGGCGGTGTTTTAAAAACAAACCCGTTCAGCTGTATCCACTGTCACCTGTAATGCAACTCATTACCCTCTTTTGAAACATCCCTTTCCCCTTCGTATTGCCGCATCGGGAGTTACATTGCTGTTTAGTGATGCATATGCTACGATATTCCTGAAGCTGCTGCGAGCTGCAGCTACAGTCATCGTAAATGTTGTGCACACATGCAAATACGAAATTGCAACTACCGGCCGTATTGTGCAAGATAAAACTGAAGCGATTCTGTTCTATATGAGCTAGCAAATAAAATGTTTGTACGAACGCCTGAAAAAGTACGTTTTATTGGTAGCAATCAGACACACACTCACATAATTGACATTCTCCAAGTGCCTGCGTTTGAAATCAGTCAATAGAGTAGCAAAAGCGGTAGCATATCCTAAGTCAATTATCAATTAATTGCTTTGAGAGCCTACTAACCAAAGAATACACACTTACCGGTGGAAAGGGCACTCGCGACATTTTTCTAATAACTCGGATCATTTTTTTAGGTGCCTCACTTGAAGAGGTCCGCACTTTTTCATTGCTTTATACAGAGTAGTGCTGTCATGCTTTGGCGCACGTATGGAAAAATTGTAGTGGTAGTAATTATATTTCTACTAGGTGATTCATGCTATTATTATTGCTTTTATGGCAGGGACAATGGATGACAAATAACACTGATCAACAGCCAAAAAATATCCTAAATAAAATCAACAAAATATTACTATTTTTAATGTGTTAAAACCGGAATGAAACTTATTTTTTCAGTTCAAGTTTTAGAGATACGGTAATTATATGTGTTCCTGCTGTGACAGTGTTAATATACTGTAATTCACAAGAATGCACGTGCTACATTTTTATATTCTGCAAGGAAAGATGATGTAATCGGCATGATTGTGTTACGTTATACATGCGTGTACATTATATTGTTTTATGTTAGCCATTTTTTCCTCAGTTGGCTGACAGCGTTCATGCAAGATGTCTCGAAGGTGTGTAAACAATCCAGATCAGTTTTGTTACGTGTGTGGTGATGTGACTTTTGCGTCTCAGAGACGGTCTATTACTCCACTAATAACAAAGGCATATCAGCTTTATTTCGGTTGTAAACTAGGTGATCAAGACAAACAGTGGGCACCCCACATCTGCTGTAATACATGTGCTTCAAGTCTGAAGAGCTGGTTAAATGGCAAAAAACGGTCTATGCGCTTTGCTGTCCCAATGGTTTGGAGAGAGCCTACAAATCACATTAATGATTGTTACTTTTGCATGGTACCTTGTGTTGGACAAACCACAGGTATGTCCAAGAAAAAAAATCGGTTATTAACTACCCAAACATACCATCTGCGATGAGACCTGTGCCTCACAGTGACGAAAATCCTATTCCAAAACCCCCAGAATCCTACACTTGCAAATCAGAAAACGAATCAGATCATGGCGATCGAGTGATTCGTCAGGAAGAAAATATGCCATCAACGTCAAGAGATCCTGATTTTATACCGAGCACGTTATGCCACCAACCGCACAAAATAACACAGTCAGAATTAAATGATCTTGTAAGAGATTTAGAACTTCCAAAATGTAAGGCTTGGACTTGGATCAAGACTGCAGCAGTGGAACTTGTTAGAAGATGATGTTTTGGTATGTGTTTTTCGTAAACGCCACAAAGACTTAGAACCATTTTTCAATATGTAGAATAACTTGGTTTTCTGCAGTAACATTAACGGCTTACTGGCGGCTTTAAATATAAACTATAACCCAGAAGAATGGAGATTGTTTATAGACAGTTCAACATTGAGTTTAAAGGCAGTGTTATTGCATATTGGAAATATTGTACCATCTCTTCCTGTAGGGTATGAAGTCCACATGAAAGAATGATATGACAATATGAAGTACCTATTGATATGCATAAAATACGATAAGCACCAATTGCATATTTGTGGCAATTTGAAAGTTGTTGCACTTTTACTTGGGCTGCAGCTAGGCTACACAAAGTTTTGCTGTTTTTTGTGTGAATGGGACAGTCGGGCAAAGGCACTTCATTACACCAGACAAAACTGGCCTGTTCGTCAATTCCTAGAGCCAGGTCAAAAAAATGTACAGCATATGGCATTAGTAGATTCGAAAAAAAATTTATTACCACCACTGCATATCAAGTTGGGCCTAATGAAAAACTTTGTCAAGGCATTAGATAGAGATGGGTCAGCTTTTCAATACCTGCGTCAGAAATTTCCAAGACTAAGTGAGGCAAAGGTTAAAGAAGGTATTTTTGTTGGGCCACAGATTCGAAATATTTTGAATGATACACAGTTTGAGAACACTTTAACAGGTATTGAAAAAACTGTTTGGAATGATTTCCGTCTGGTGGTCACTAATTTCTTGGGAAATAGAAAAGCTGACAACTATAAAACCCTTGTCAAAAATATGCTGTCATCGTATCAAAAGATGGGCTGTAATATGTCTCTTAAGATAGATTTCCTACACTCACACCTGGACTTTTTTCCTGACAATTGCGGAGCCGTAAGTGATGAGCACGGCGAACGTTTTCATCAGGATATTATAACAATGAAAAAAAGGTACCGGGGAAAGTGGAATCCTTCCATGCTTGCAGACTACTGTTGGACTCTTGGTAGAGATGCTCCAGAAACGATCCATAAAAGAACAGCAAAAAGACAGCGCCATGTAGTGATTCTTATAATTATATGAATCTTGTTACTTTTTTTTATATATCCTTAAAAATAAAAAGTTTTTTTTCTAAACCGCAACTAATTTTTTTATTTCATTGTCATTTTTGGATTCAGCGCCCCAAAATTAACAAAGAAGTGCACTTTTCCCACAAGATACAATTAAAAAACTAAAATTTGTTGTCCAGTGTAATCTTTGCGAATTGACAGATAGTTTTTAGCCTCTACGTCATCTGCTGGCGACGATTCATTTGTCCTTTTTGTCATTGAGTAACCTCAGTAACCACTTTGCCGATTTTGTCAAAACTTGGAATATACTGTATGGTCACAAGATTTAAAAAGGTATGTAAGGGTTACTAATAAACAGATGTTTTCGTAGTTAAGTGGAAAACTGGAATAAAGAGTAGAAAAAACGCGAAAGAAATGAAATGAGTCTCCTATGAACTACAAAGGATATGGTATGAATGCCATTGGTAACTTTCCTAATCAAATTTATAGATCGAACTCCGTATATAGCTCAAGTCCATCCCACCGCGGTCGGCAAACCATAGGTAGCTGTTTCGTGCTATTTTGCGGCTCCTCAATAAGGTTTAGGCTTGGTCTCAGGTGCGATAGTGAACGAAAGCTGAGCAAATCTCCTCTATAGATTGTATAAGGTCTATCGAAATAAGACAGCAGAAATAAGTGCCATCTGTTACCAGAATCGACCACTGCGAATTGTTTTTATTTTTCACAGTGGTCGAATCTGGTAAGAGATTGGCACTTTGTTCTGTCTTATTTCGATAAATCGATAGACGAGTGTTAATGTTCTCAATTTACGATTAGCTTTATTTTCCCTAGTAGTGACTATATCCCGGTTGACATATTTCAATTGAAAATAAATGCAGACTTGTGTATAAAGTGAGCAGCAGAAAACTGTTCACCACGCTGAGTGAAACTGACGTCCAAGAATTTAGTGTCGTTTTCCTTCGTTGTCTACACAAGCCAGCTCAACCAAGTTTTTTGTAAATATTTCCTCCAATTCCGTCACATATTCAACGAAGCTCATTTTGACATCCAAATTGATCACTACATCATACTTTTGTGATATTGCGTTCTTGAGACTGATACATTCATGAATCATAGACACATTTTGGATAGACCTCCTTCGTTAATTACACCTCGACCTGAGCTGCTGTATAAAAAAAAATAATACCAAAAATATGTAGGAATAATACTTGCCTAAAATCTTTGGCAAGGCAACGAAACATCGCATCTGCTTAGAAAAATATTTTGATTGTTTTTTTCCACATAATGTCATTAAAAAAATATTCACTTTGATGAATCTACAAGTTGCCTAAAATGACGTCTTTTATTCAGGTTGTGCAAAAAATATAATTCAATCAAAATATTTTTCCGGGCAGATGCTAAGATACTTCTTGGACTATTACCGCAACTATGAATTTGTGCCTCCAGAGGTACCATCGCATCCACCGCCCCAGAATTTTTTTTTCCGACGTTGTGGCTCTTCTACTGGTAGCTCTGTATTGTTTGCTACTAACATACGCTATTAAGCATGACGACAAAACTCGAAACTCCTGAAATACTGTAGCATTTCGTAGTTTTACTATTGAAAAATTTGAAAATGTTATATGACATGTACACTCTGCGAAAACCAAAAGATCGCCAATTTTGGCCGTTCATACAAGGTTAAAAATCGTTTTAAAATAAAGAAATCTCAAAATACTCTTCGGGATCTTATAAAGCAGGGTTTGAACTTCAATCATATTTTTAACCGACCTTTTAAGCATTGAATATACCCATTTTTAGTACAGAGTCAACCTACAAGGCGCTAGTTTTTTGCATTCTAATTTGATGAAATTCCAGGCTTACAGTTGAAGCCTTACCATGCACCGATATTGGTGCGTTGTGAAAAGTGCCCGACCATTTAATGAGGATTTCACGGCCGGGTGACAACCCTACGGCTTGACCGCCGAAATTGGATTTTTTTAGAGGTCGTAAATTCGTGAACGTAAAAAAACGTATACAAAAGGAGTATAAAACGACCTCGGTATTAAATTTCCTGGACACGCAACTCCCATTTCGCTACCAACACGTTATAAAAAATGTGCCAGCCGCAGATTTCGTAATATTGCTGAAACCGTGATTCTTCGGCGTCTTTTTATGAATACAAGGAAATTGCGTGCAGAGAAGCGAAATTGTAGCTTATTAGTTTTTTAAACGCATTCATTGAATCATTAAACGGTTGAATATAGTCACCAAATAAAATTAATTAACAAACCTTATTCTCAAACATTTTTAAGTGGTTTTCAGAAAATTTCTTCAAGGTTCCTATTCTTTTATTAATAAAAGAAGATCGTTAACAATCGCATTTTTTCTCCCATTTTATTGGTAAAAATTGAAGTCACCTAAAGATATTAAAATAAGAAGTATAAAACGCTTTGAATCGCTGAAATTTAATAAACATGCCAAGTATGTAGGTTTTCTCTTGATACTATATAATATTTTAAATAAATAAACCTTAATATAATGGACGAAAAAATGTCGATCCTTATCTACTCTGTTTATTTTGCATTTTTGACCTTGTAAGAGGTATAGGATTTGATTTTCAAAAAGGCACAAAAAATCTGAAAAAACGATTAAATCTCGAAGTCGATAGACCGGTCGATATAATTTAATGTTTAAAGATTATTTCATGTAAATGTTGGCCGCGGCTCCGATTTAGATGGCCCATGCGCAAGGTCCAATTTTGGCACACTCTCTCTAACATATCGGCCGATATCTCACGAATAAATGCTTCAATATTGGCTTCCAGTACGTCAATCGTTGCTGGTTTATCCCTGTAGACATTAGCCTTAACATGGCCCCACAAGAAATGGTCCAACGGCGTTAAATCACACGATCTAGGCGGCCAATTGACGGGCCCCAAACGTGAGATAAACTGTTCACCGAACTCGCCTCTTAATAGGGCCATTGTTTCGTGTGCCGTGTGGCATGTGGCACCGTCTTGTTGAAACCACATGTCAGCCAAGTCCAGCTATTCCATTTTGGGCAAAAAAAAGTTTGTTATCATCGCACGGTAGCGCTCGCCATTCACAGTTACGTTCCGGCCATTGTCGTCTTTGAAGGAGTACGGCCCGATGATGCCACCGGCCCATAATCCGCACCAAACAGTGATTTTTTCGGGATGCATTGGTAGCTCTTGCAATGCTTCTGGCTGGTCTTCACTCCAGATGCGGCAATTTTGCTTGTTAACGTACCCATTCAACCAGAAATGAGCTTCGTCGCTGAACACAATTTTTCGATAAAAATGTGGATCTTCCTCCAACTTTGCCATCGCCCATTCACCAAATGGGGAGGTCGTGTGACTTCAATTCTTGCACCAACTGAATGTTATAAGGTTTTAAACCCAAATCCTGTCGCAAAATTTTCCACGTAGTGGAGTAACAGAGGCCCAATTGCTGCGAACGGCGTGAATCGACATTCCACGGACATCACTAACACTGGCGGATACAGCCGCAATATTTTCTTCAGTCCTCACTCTACGTCTGCGTGTTGGTGGTTTAATGTCCAATAATGTAAACTGGGTTCGAAATTTGGTCACAAGCTTCCGAATAGCTCCCTCATTAGGCCGACCAAATTGCCCATAAATTGGAAGCAGTGCTCGATGCACTCTCTTAACCGAGCATGAATTTTGATAGTAAAATTCAATAATTTGCAAGCGTTCTTCGTTCGTAAGACGATTCATGGTTAACTTATAGACCAAACTGAACAAGTTTGACAATGACACAAGACACGAATCACGTGTCATCTGTCAAAAACAGTGTTGCCAAAAAGATACTAGAAAAAAAATCACCCAATACTTTGAAAAAGGCTAACGAAAAGTTAGATAAATTGCTCTCTTATGAATTGATTAACATGTCAATGAGTTGTACAGGGTGATACAGAATGAACGGGGAAGTTTTCGTCTCATGTTTAGATGAACTTCTTCTGATGCATCAAAGATTTAACATTTTGTAGCACCCCATTATTACTCTTCCGTTTATCACAATTCCTTTCCCTTGAATCTCCGACTGTTCCCCCATCGAACTCCTAAACTATATTAGTTTCATAACTGAATGTGCTATAAGCTCCTGATTTACTAATAACTCATCTTTTAATACCGCAATATACGCTGTTGAATCACAGGGGCATAAAACAAGATTTCCTCACAGCCGAAATAGTTTATCGAGAGTCTCACGCTACTCACAAATTAGTGCAATAGATCGAAACCTCTAACACAGCTCCTAAAACGGGCAGATAAATTCTCAGTACGATAGATGGCGTAACGTTCGCCTTAAATTGTCATATAAAGAAAACAAATACGCGTACTTAAAGTGAGTTATTATTATGTGCGCAAAAAGTTGTTTGAACTAAATAGGATTATATGTTATTCGCAGCTCTCTTTTCTATAGTAATATATCTTTATTGCCCAAAAGAAGGATCCACGTATAGAACAACGTAATTGAAACAAAGTGTTTTTTAAAAATTGAGAAAACTCAAATCGTATAAGTTAAATAACAGCATATATTTGACTTCGTGATGAACATCTCAATTATCTGCTATAGCTTTAAAACTGGATCACATACAGTAGATGGGTGACTCAATCATGACATTAGAGTTATTTTATATATATATATATACAGGGTGTTTCAGTTTATTGTTGCATGACTTTAAGATTCGATAGAACTTTTAAAATTAAAGCATAAAGTCTATATGAACATGGGTCGAAAAATGCGTGGCTTCCGAAATACGGGGTGTTTAAATTTATTTTCTAAATTAGTTTTTTTTAAATATTTCGAACGATATTTGATGTATAATAGTGAAAATTGGTATACAAAGGTTTCTTGGTACGACAAAACGAACCATGGGCATAGTTTTACTGTAGCCGCTAGAGGGCGCTCTCTACGGTACCTGCAGTGTATTAAAATGACCGAAAATTTTTTCTTAATGCAATTTTTTGTTTTTTTTTGAATAAAAAATTGATTCTTCGCACTTTTTAACATAAAAAAGCTCTCTTGTGAATTTTCGTTATAGTTAGCCGTTTTTGAGATATTTAGATTTTTAAGGTTCGATGAATTTTTAATTATTTATGATAAAATAACGTTAAAAAGTCAGTATCTCGATATTTTTTAGAAGTAGGCTGTGCCTGCAAATATTTTTGAAATTAAAAGCAGAATAAGGTTGAACGTCAATTAGTTGACAGTTAGTTTTGTTGTCTGTTGAAACCTGAAACGTTTTTTTGCAATTGTGAATGCACGAAATTTAGTTTCTTTTACCTGTTTTTTTTTGTGAGTTTTATAAAAATGCCATTTTTATTCTCCAATCAAGAGTTAGCGGATATTCATTTTGTGTATGGCTTTGTAAATGGAAACGCAGCAGAAGCAGCCAGAGAATACGCACGAAGATTTCCAAACAGATGACATCCAACTCGCTCAGTATTTGTAAGAGTGCATCGCCAAATAATTGAAAATGGTTTTGTAAATCTCCAACGGGATCAAAACATAAATGTTCGTCATCGCAGATTTACCCGTATGATTCTGCGTGAGTTTGATAGAGATCCGACCACATGTGTTAGGAGAGTTTCTGGTGCCTTGGAAATTTCAGCAAGCCATGTTCACCATGTTCTTATAAATGCCCATAGACGTCCTTACCATTTGCAACCTGTGCAAGGACTACAGCCAGGGGACGGAGAACCAAGAATCACATTTTGTCAGTGGATTCTTGATAGAACTGATAATAATAGGGAGTTTTTAAGTAACGTTTTATGGACCGATGAGTCATGCTTTACTAGACGTGGAGTGGTAAATTTTCATAATCAACATATTTGGTCGCATGAAAATCCGCATGAAGTTCTGGAAAGAAATTTTCAGTATGAATTTAGTGTGAACGTGTGGATTGGTGTCTACCGTAATCGACTATTTGGACCCTACCTTTTGCCTGCAAGGTTAAATGCTGCGACCTTCTTGGAATTTTTAAAGGCTGAATATGCAAATATGTGGGATGATCTTATGTTAGATTTAAGAAGATTGGCCTGGTTCCAGCTTGATGCTTGTCCAGCTCATTATTCGAGAATAGTTAGAAACTGGCTGGACAAGAATTATCCAGAAAGATGGATCGGCCGTGGAGGACAAGTCGCCTGGCCTCCACGATCCCCTGACCTAAAATTCATTAGATTTCTTTGTGTGGGGATTTCTCAAAGAAAAAGTGTACCAGACTCCCGTAACCACAAGAGATATGCTAATAGACAGAATCAGGAATGCATGTGATGAAATAAGGCCTTATTTGAATAATGCTATACCACGTTCGATCATTCGTGGATGTGAATTGAGTATTGAACAATTGGGTTTACATTTCGAGCAACTACTTTAGATTTTGTATGTTTGTCCTAACTATCCAATAGCATTTTAATTGTAAATAATTAATTTAATTTGTCAAAAATAATATTGGAAAATTAAACAAATATTCTGTTTTTTTGTGTTTATTTGGAGTTAGGAATTATTGCTGTGTTTAAAAACACAATCTAAACGATCATCTTAATTACTTGTAATGCCCAAATCGAAAATGTAAAAAAAATATTATTTTCCCATAAATAATTAAAAACGCATCCAACCTTAAAAATTGAAATATCTCAAAAACGGCTAACTATAACAAAAACTCACAGGATAGCTTTTTTATGCATAAAAGTGCGAAGAATCAGTTTCTTTATTCAAAAAGCAAAAAATTGCACTAAGAAAAATTTTTCGGTCATTTTAATACACTACAGGTACAGTAGAGAGCGCCCTCTAGCGGCTACAGTAAAATTATGCCCATGGTTCGTTTTTTCGTACCAAAAAATCCTTGTATACCAATTTTCACTGTTATACATCAAATATTGTTCGAAATATTTAAAAAGTAAATTTTAAAAGTTCTATCGAATCTTAAAGTTATGCAACAATAAACTGAAAAACCCTATATATATATATATATATATATATATTCGAGTATATATATTATATCTAATGTAATCCTGTGTTAATAATTGTCTATTTTTCGATACAGATGAAAATAAAATCGTAAAATTGTGGCGTATGAGATTCCTGTGGCGTCTGAACATTTCAAAGCCAATTTAAAAAGACATCGTTATGTATTTCAAAACTGTCTAATGGCCCGAATGCCTCATACGTGCTCAGAGCTTGACCCTAATTTCGATCACTGGCAATGTTCTATTGGGGAATCTGACCGTAATCGCGTGAACGTCACGTCGTTTTCAATAAAACACGGCCTGCTCACGCCTCCCTGTGTCGGGTGGCCGGTGCGTGCCGTCGGTACCTGAATTATTTAAAATTACCAATCATGGCATACTATTTTGTATATACTGGGGTTAGTCTTAAAAT
The DNA here is from genome assembly GCA_963669975.1 of Acanthoscelides obtectus. Taxonomy (NCBI): domain Eukaryota; kingdom Metazoa; phylum Arthropoda; class Insecta; order Coleoptera; family Chrysomelidae; genus Acanthoscelides; species Acanthoscelides obtectus. The sequence continues at coordinate 279,459 of CAVLJG010003258.1, forward strand.
ACTCTTTAGCACTCATCCTTGTTGTTTAACTTCCACCCCTTAGGGCCGGCTTATCAATGCGTTTATTGACCACAAACTCATAGTAACAGTTAACTCACACTTAAAAGTGATGAGTGCTTACTTAGGTCTAAGTCTTAGTCAGAATTGTCAAAGAAACGTTGACCATTTTGTGATTTTATCATTATCATACTTTTGCACCGTGTGTTTCAATGATGACCTTGGATTTGCTCTTCAACGTCAGATTATTTCAAGAACAACTCAAGACCTTTAGTAACTAGGATTTTATTGTACAATGTTGGCCTAGGATTTTACCTTCACTCTCACTTTTATGGTCATAACAGTACATGAAGCGTATCAGAACGTGACATTTTCCATTGCAGGTGTCGAAGAGGAGAGTTCGCACTTAAAATTGATCTTGAGATGACTTTTAAGGTAGAATCTAAACTCAGTATCAGCATCCTTGTTAAAACTTACTAAAGAAGATTTTTCTATGAATATTTCGAAAAACTAAGCGTCACATATTTGACCGTCATTTGAACTTCAACGGTGACCTTGACCTGAGATTTTAATATACGTTCAGACGCAGAATTGTCCATTCTTTTGACAACCGGTGTCAGAAAAGAGGCTTCCGATTTGCAACCACATCTGACCTTGAACTTACTTTAAAGCTGAGGTTCGAGGTCATGACCATGACCTTCTTCAAAAATACCTCACCTGGAAAAGTACAGAGACGTTCGAATACTGCATAAAAGTGTTCTGAGTTATCTGTGTTGCTGATTGCTGAGATCTCGAAATGATTCTGGAGGCATATGATGCCTTAAAAGACTTTTATAAATTCACAGTTAAGATCAGCGCAGATGCTTGCTGACAGTTTGGTACTTTTCTATAGTTTTCGCCTTGCATAATGAAAAACGGATCCCAGTAGATTTGTCTAGAGACTGATGCATGATGTATTTCTCGCTATCCTGAACAAACTTTCTGATTGCACCAAATCAATTCTATGGTTAGATCTTGAGATATAAGGGGAGGAAGTTTGTCCGATTTCCAAAAATAAAAAAATACTCAGAGACCTGTTATACTAAAGAAAGTATTTCATTTGAAAAACTTTTATGAAGGGGTGTTGTGAGGTGTCACATTGAGCTTGACCATGATCTTTACAAGGTCAATTTAAGGGCAAGCTTATTTTTATACGTTGCCGCTGAAATGGATCTGACATGAGTTGTTCGAAAAATCAAAGAAAATGAACTCAAGGGAAAAAGAGAAAAGTTGTGGTTGTTTAGTTCCCTTTGATTATGATCTATACGAGACCAATTCAAGGACCTGTTGATTTTGAAGGGGAGCCGAACGACAAAAATAAAAATCGATCAAACTTCGTTATTTGAAGTTTCAGAGACGATCATTTTCGGAAAAAATCTTGTAAGAGATGAAATTCGATTGTTGGGGTTGTCGGGGATGGGGGAGAGTATGTGTCGATTTTTTGACTTGTACACCTCCAGCCCTTATAATTCTACGTACCTTTCAGGCATAATTCATTCATCATATATTTCCTCGTACATTTATCCTTAAAACAGAATGATGGAGTAGATTCGATCAATGCTACGTCAGGAATTTTTCCTTGGGAGAGGAGGAGGGCCATCCATCAACAAGAGATAACTGTTGAGTGAAAGCTTAACTGCCTCTAAACATACAGCATATTTTCTCAAGGAGACAAATCCTAAAGAGCCCCAAAATTGTACAATAAAGAAACGTTGTAAATATGCAAATTTTATTTGTATGAGTCCCTTTGACTAACCTGATCCGTTTAATTTTTTTGTTATGCATGTTCGTAGCTAACTTTTTATCTCGAAGGGACCAACTTCATGAACTGATGATAGCGTTGCTGAGGAAGTAGATAGTCAAGCGACTTGACGCCATTTATCAGAAAGATAACGAACTCCAATCTTTTGGAGAGAATATTAAAAAAAAAACACGTTTACCCAGGACTTGGGCGTCGCACTCATATCTGCAATAATGCTCGTAACTTATTTCACAATCATTAAGGTATATCCTCGTGATTTTCATGAACTAATCGATAAGATATTCATTAGTACCGGCCATAAATTATAACTGGAGGACGTTATCTATTAATAATATAGCAGCTATTTTAGGGAGGGCGACATTCACTACATGCTGCGTTTGAGTGGTTTTCTCGAGGAATTTCAGATTTCTGCAGATCGGCAAACTTCATCTCCCTATTTGTCAGGAACTAATTATAGGATTGCTTTGGTTAGGTTAGAACTTTTTCAGAAAAATCGACTGTGGCCCCATTTTATATATACAGGGTGTCCGCAAAGTTGAGGTTTTCCTTTTCAGAAACAACTACCCTTGAAATAACAAAGGTAATGTGTAGTGAAACGAGGGCGACCAAGTAAAAAAAAATTAAAGGAAAAAGTACTCACTCTCCAGTTGACGAGAAGGGCTAAGTACGTCTCTGCCCGAACTCATACCGCTCCAACAGAAATTGAAATCAGCTGATGCACTACCGCGCAGACGCCGGCGGTGGTGCAGACCACGAACAGAGGTAACAAATATGACAAATTTGGGAGAATAACTGGTCCAATGAGCATACCGTTCACCATGCCAGCCCAAACATTCACCGAAAATGTGCCCGACGGACAGCGGGCGGATTTTCTACTGACCAAACATGAGTGTTGCGAAAGTTATTCACCCCATTACGCGTGAACGTAGATTCGTTTGTCACCAATATGCACTTCAAAAAGTCCGGATTATTGTCATGTTGATGCAACAACCACTCACAAAACCGCACTCTTGCTGGAAAATCGTCAGGTTGAAGGGCTTGTACACGTTGGACGTGAAACGGATACAGCGTTTGCCACACTTCTGTTTTTGATACTTGCACTTCTCTAGCCACGTCTCTAGTGCTTGTTGTTTTCTGAAACGCAATCGATTATACGAGTTCGTTTACCTCTACACGCGTGACCGTAACCGTCGGCTGAAGGTTGCATACTGACCTGACACGCTGACCCCGACCCACTTGTACCAGTCGGTGATATCGCGGGTCGCGGCTACAGGACGGTATTCAGATATTTTTGATCTTGCAGAGCCCTTTATCTCGGTTCCCTTAAGACATTGGTGTATATGGTACTAAGAAAAATCGCTTATGTTTTCAAGATCTACACGTCGTTGAAAGGAAAACCCCAACTTTGCGGACACCCTGTTTTATGTGCGGGGTCCTTTGTTTACGCTCCCACTAACACCAACATCGTAGCCGATTTAATATTCTGAGCCGGTAAAGTTGACAGCCTTCTGACATTCTCAGCCTTGCGGCGACCTAGTTGTCATCCAATCTCCTACACCTCACTATCATCAAACGCTAGCTTATGTCCTCGTACACGTACTTCACTTGGAAGTTGGAAGTTTAATGGACTTAGCCACTAAGCAAGTCTGTGCATTATAATTAGTTTCCGTCTTTCGATTGCTTGCAGGACTACTGTAAGAGGGACAAGGCCAAAGTTTGGCTCCATTACAAGCCGTCGCTCTTCCAGCATATTGGCATACACTCTAGCCTGAAGGGAAAGGTGCAGAAACTTAAGGTAAGTATAATATTAATAATAATCATCATAATAATCTACATACCGGAGAGACGTATGCCTATCTTGGAGATGAACAAAAGTCTGCATTCTAAGACTTCAGTGCCACATATGACTTCGAAGTTGAGTCATTTATTTTAACAGTGAGTAGATCTGATCAAAATAAATGTTTTTTCCCTTCAACATTTTTCTGGTAAAATTAAATTAACAAAGTTATAGCCCTTTAGAAGTTTGAGTACCGCCCTGTCTCAATAATAATATTATGTGCTCGTGTTTGGCAACAACGGATATAATCCGCCGTATCGGTTCATCGCATCGGAAACAAAAAAGCGAAAGAATTTGAAACGTTTATCACGATGTCAGTCAATAATTCAGTCGGTAACGCGTGAGTGAATAGTGGTGTTTGTTGCGTGGCTCAAACGAAATAAAAAATAGCACATGTTTACGAAAATGCTGAACTTGTGAACTTGTGGACATGATTCTTATTTAATCGAGTGCAACCAACCCCTCATTATCTCATTATCTGAAAATTAATGACTCAACTTCAAAGTCACCCTGTATACCTTCCAAGATATCAGGGACGACGTGGACTATTGAGCTAGGAGCTCCTACATATACAGGGTGGTACTGAGTACTGCCTGTGATGGTGTGAGTACCTATACCCTCATCCGCAGTGGCATTGACATCAGTTATCGCGGGGATATTAAAATCAGCCTAAAACATAATTTTCCTCAAACAGTGTCGGGTCATAAGTCTTATTTACTGTATAATGTCGCTCACAAAACCATATCAGCTGTTGGAGTTTTATTCACCGACGTTTCAGTTTCAATAGTCAAATTTAATCTTCTATGAACGGTTCCCCATTTTTCGTACGGACCTCTATTCAGACGACTTAATTGGACATTTGATACAAACGTGATGCAACATCCAGCAAAAGCAGAGTTCTAGAAATCTCATTAAAAGTTTATAATGGATGCGGGACACTATTTGCCGGCCTCTTTGATAGAACTTTTTGCAATTAATTACGCAGTATGTCCCTTTGCTTGGATGTATAAGCAATTTCGCAAACAGTGCTTTATAAACGGAAGCAGTTTCGGAAACATGAAACTCGAGCGATTGTAGTTTCAAACTCTGTAAAGGGCTTTTGTTTTACATGCAATCCCGTTTAAAAAAACTACTTTCAATGTTCCATTTTTTTCAAATAGGTAGTGTAATGACTATCAGAAAATGAGCGTGGTTTTAAATTTCTTCGATGATTCGATTTTCTGATATTTACTTGATAAAAATGTTGCTCACCTGATCATTCTCTGAAAATGGAGTTAATTTTTGGATGGAACGTCATGCATAGAAAAACCTAGGAAAATCGAAATTTACTGATGCATTCACAAAATTATTTAATGTTTGCTGGTAATTCTGGTCCCTAGTTTTCAAGAGACTTCTTCAATTACATCAGGGCCATTTCGTTTGGTGATAGGTCAGGAATATTTGACTTTTGTATGGAAGAAGCGCCTGTAGCGTGGTTCCTTCAGAGACAGCCCAATATTTTTCGGCTACTCGACAATTTTTTGATTTTAAGTAGCCCTTTGGGGAATAACTAAGAGGGTTTAGGCCCAGAGATAAGGCAGGCGACATGTTATATATACTAAGTGACATATAAATCCGAACACCCAGTTTAAATGGTTTTATTTTAATAAAAGTTGGTGAATGTAAATAACAAGTGAAAAAATTTTCAGCCTTATCAGTTGGACATTCCGATTTTTATACTGCTTCTTTTTAATTCACTAACGCTCTAAAAATGAATATTTCAGCCGCAGTAAAGAATCAACGTTGGTGGATTTTGGTTCTTGACATCCTTTACGATCGGTTACGATGCCTAGAGTACGGAGACCTGTACGATTTCGTCAACTTAGTGAGTTTGATAGGGGCCGTATAGTGGGACTTCGGGAAGCTGGACTGTCTTTTCGGGCAATTGCAGTTAGAGTGCAAAGAAGTGTAGACACTGTGGTTAGGTGTTGTCAGGCATAGCTTCGAGAAGCCCGTACGCAAAGAGCACGGGGCACTGGATGCCGCCGTAGAACAACAGACCGTGAAGATCGCCGCCTAAGATTATTGGCCTTAAGGGACCGTTTCTCCACTACCAGGTCCATTGCAAATGAATGTTTTGCAGAACACGGAAGACCTATTGGCAGGCGAAGTGTTTACCGACGAATGAGAAGTTTTGGCTTGTTTTCATACCGGCCACACTGGGTCCTCCCTTTAACTCGAGAACACCGACGTAATCGCCTTGAGTGGTGCAGACAACGGTCACTCTGGGATCAGGAATGGAACAGTATTGTCTTTAGTGACGAGTCTCGATTTTTTTTAGGCATGCACGATGATCGTGCCAGGGTTAGTAGGCGACGTGGTGAAAGGAGGAATCCACAGTTTTTTGTTGAAAGACATGTTCATCACACTGTTGGAGTTATGGTTTGGGGTGCTATAGCTTATGGTTCCAGGTCACCTTTAATCTTCATCAGAGGTAACATGAACGCGCATCGTTATATCCACGAAGATCTAGAACCCCATCTTTTACCCTATCTTGACGCCCTGGCAGATCCAACTTTCCAACAAGATAATGCCCGACCACATGTTGCAAGAGTCACAATAGACTTCTTTCAACATAATGATGTCACATTGTTACAATGGCCACCAAGATCTCCCGACTTATCCCCAATTGAGCACGTGTGGGATATGATGGGTAGGAGATTGCTCAATTTGCAACGCCCTCCTCAGACTCTAGAAGTATTTCGAGAGGAGTTGGTGGTTGCCTGGAATGAGATACCACAGGAGGACATTGACCACCTGATCAGAAGCATGCCTAGGCGCGTTGGAGAATGCGTAGCACATCAGGGTGCATCCACACATTATTAAAGGTCAAAGGGCTTTAAAGCAGTGCAATCATTTTGAAATTTTTATCATTTACTTATTATGCTTCATTAAGTACTTATACAAAATTTTATTAAAATAAAACCATTTAACCTGGGTGTTCGAATTTATATGTCACTTAGTATACTTTTATGAAAAGCTACGAGCAACCTTACTGGGTATCTGTGATGAGGAGAATGAATCATTGCATTCTAAATTATAAAACTATTCACTATCACCTCCGCTGCATCAGAACAAACACCATGAACCTCAAATAAAGGCACGAACATTCATCGATCTTATGCTGATGTTTGTTTTGTGAAAGCGTAAATTACTTTTGAATAGTAGTAATAAACTTATTTTTTTGAATAGTTGTAGTAAAGTTATTTTAAATACAGAAGTCTGTCATCTACATTTCTTTAATAGAAAACGCAATTTTTGTTAATTTTCTGTAAGCTTTCTGTTCTTTTTTACAGGATAAGCAGTTTGGAAAGATCCCTTTGTTCTTTCCGCACACTAACCCGGAAGCAGAGGTTGTATCCGGGATAAAACACTACAAGCAGTATACTTTAGAAAGGGCCTATTTAGGAGAAACTTTCTTTTGGGGACTGTTACCGCAGCCTGGTGATCAACTTCTATTCAGGTTCAGCCAACCGATCAATATCAAAAGGTATTTTCATTATTTTACATGAACACATTAGAATAATTCCTCTATTTCAAGTGACGCGGTGTTAGAAAACGTATGTCAGTCATATTGGAACTGCAAAGACCTCAACTCGCGTTTGACAAGCCTGTCACTACCGTGACCGCTAGAGGCTGGCGATTATGGCAAAGGAGCCACATCTACTGTAGCGCAGATCGCGATCATAGTGGGGCAGGGCTATGAAACACGAACTTTATCTTTACCATTCCAACCGAGAACTGCTAGATTTACAACCTTCCTCTTGCCGTTTCTGCGATCCTGGCGCAGACAATCTAATAACTCTCTTCTTTTCTTGCAAAATTGTCGAAATGAATAGGTAAATATTTGGTAGCAGGATCACAGATACGCGAGGAGATATAAGAAACGTATGCTGCTCCTGACACGAATTAGGCTGGAAACTCAAATTTGCGAAGCGAAGTCTTCTTGCCACTTCTGAAATCCTGATACAGAATTTTTAGAGGGTGACATTCGCACATCTGCCCATCTTCTTTGAACAATCATAAAATAATAATTAAAATAATAATTTGCTACCAGGATCACAGAAACGCGTGGAGGTATTCTGAACATGTTCTTCTGATGCGGAATTGACGGGAAATTCAGATTTCCAACCTTCATCTTACCGTTTCTGCGATCCTGATACAGAATTTTCAGACTTCTTGCCATTTCTCTCCTGATATCGAATTTTTAGAGGCTGACATTCGCACATCTGTCCAGCCTCCTTGAACAATCATAAAATGATAATTTGCAACCAGGATCACAGAAACGCGTGGAGGTATTCTAAACATGTTCTTCTGATACGGAATTGGCGGGAAATTTAGATTTACCACCTCCATCTTGCTGTTTCTGCGAGCCTGATACAGAATTTTCTGATTCAGAAAATAAATACTGTCCACTTTCCTTGCAAAATTATCGAAATGGGGAAACATTTGGTAGGAGGATTACAGAAACGCGAGGAGGTATACGAAACATATGCTGCTCCTGACTCGAAATTGGCTGGAGACTCTAATTTGCGACGCGAATACCTCTTGCCATTTCTGAAATCGTGATACAGAATGTTTAGAGGCTGACATTCGCACATCTGTGCAGCTTCATTGAACAATCATAAAATAACAATTTGCTACCAGAATCACAGAATCGCGAGAAGGTATACGAAACATATGCTGCCCCTGACCCGAAATTGGCTGGAGACTCAAATTTGCGACGCGAATATCTCTTGCCATTTCTGAAATCCTGATACAGAACTTTTAGAGTTTGACATTCACACATCTGACTGCCGTCCTTGAACAATCACAAAAAAATTAATAACCGGGATCACAGGATCGCGAACAGGTATACAAAGCGTATGCTGATCCTGACAGAAACGCGAGGAGATATACGAAACGTATGCTGCTCCTGATACAAAATTGACTGGAGACTTAAATTTGCGACGCAAATACCTCTTGCCATTTCTGAAATCCTGATACAGAGTTTTTAGAGGGTGAAATTCGCACATCTGACCACCTTCCTTAAACAATCGTAAAACGAAACTGACTGGAAACAAACTTGCGACGCGGATACCTTTTGCTTTTCCTACAATCCTGATAAAAAATTTTTAGAGGCTGATATTCGCACACAAGTCCACCTTCCTGGAACAATCAGAAAATAAATTTGCTACCAGGATCACAGGAACGGGAACAGGTATACAAAACGTAGCTGCTCCTGACTCGAAATTGGCTGACATCTTTACAATTCCAACCGATAGCTGCTATACGCTCTTGCGGCGGACGATTCTGGCAATAAATGGTGCTTAACGCCGTCTTATTTCGATAGATCGCATACCTTGGATAGAGGGTAGTTGCTACGATTTCGTTCGTTGGTCCAGAGACCAAGTCTAGACTATGCCGATGAGTCGACAAAAAGCACGAAACAGCTGTCCATGGTTAGCTGTTTTTGGACGGACGGACGAAAGCAGCACGTTTAGTTCATGTATATTGCTATGGAAGGACTTTTTGATGCGAGTAAAAAAGTTTGTTCATCTACTCAGAATCATAACATTGCCCGAAGTGACACATGATGTAGCGGCAAAAAAAATCTACGGGTCAACTGCGCACAACAACCGTTGATAAATAGTTTATCGACAGCGCAAAACTTCGCATTCGTCGAATTTTTCAACACCGTTTGTTTTTTCATGATGTTTGTTGGATGTCCGTTAACAGAAATCAAGAGGTTGTCGGACGGCAAAATGTTTGTTTATACCGAAGCAGTCACGTATTCAGAAGCCTAAAAGCCAGGCGCCGTGACTGCTATGAGGAGCTTAAAGAAATTTGGTTAATTCTAAGGTTGGTAGCACTGAAAAGTAGCCTCCTCATATAGATTGTTCCACAATCTCGATAAGAAGGAGCGGTCGTATCAACCGGTTCTGGATATATGAAGTTCGACACGGCCAAGATGGGAGACCTAAGTCAGGCGGCTCTACCGGAGAACAAAGCCTGTTGACGTAGTGGTAGAAGAGAGCTAGATCGCTGACGACCAGTCAGTCCGAAAGGGTCGCAAGTTCAGTTTTTTATATAAGGAATCAGCCGCGCAGGCAGAATCCTAAATGCCAGGGCACCGCGGCTGCTATAGAATCTCAAAAAAAAACTTAATACAGTACTAAACGGAGACGATTTTCGTTGGACTTCCAACAGTTCATGCAACACTACTATTTCTTTTCCCTTCCAAGCTTACACATCTTGTCCAAATTCGCAGTCGCTCTAACTGATGCAACGTTTCCGGCTCAAACTGTGATATGAGGGGTATCAGGAATGCCCATCTCGGGTAAAAGACTGATTACTCTGCCATTATCCAGGGGGATGTTTAAGTTGACCAAATTGTCGTCCACATAGGCACTAGGCATCAACGGATTGCCTTATTGAGACAAGGCCACCTCGCCACCTCTTGGTCTTCTCAGTCTCAGCTACGGTTGCTTTGTTTTGCACTTAGGGGTAATTACTCCGACATCGTTTCTAGTTCCCTGATTCATTGGCGTCGAACAAACTACAGGAGCTTTTCCGCCTCTCTTGCCCAGTCTGTTTGTCAATGGCAATTCTCTAATTTCCTCAATGGTGATGTTCCTGAATTTCTGAGGTATTACAATCCTATCATAAATGTCGCTTTGTTGAGATCATGCTATCTACATCTTTCTTTAAGTTCCTTTGTGCTTCTGCCTCTTGAGGCATTTTCTGATTCGCCAGGTTCCTGTTCAGGAAATACCTTCTTTCTAGTTACCTGCTTTGGTACTTACTATTTTTTTAAATGTCCTACTGCTAAAAGTTGAATAACTGCGTATCCGAGAGGAAGTCTGCTGCTAGTCTTTTTTTCTCTAGCTTACCGCTATAGATTGGCTTGTCACTCTCCAATTCCTGTATGCAGAGTGCTGTCATCAGTAAAGATGTGGATTGGATTGATCATACGGGAAGGAGTTTGTCGATATGTAAGAAGAACAATATCAGAGCCAAGACCGATCCCTGGGGAACATCCGCGTCGACATTGTGGGACGGGGAGGAGAACCCGTAAATTACGACGAATACCTTGCGCTCACAGTGAAAGGCCGCTGACCATCTCCAAAGCCTCTCTGGAAGTTTGCATAAGAAGGCAGGATTCCACAGCTGATAGAATGCTTTCGTGATATCAAGAGCAACGACATGAGCCATACGACTGGATGAGTTAGGATCGTGGGTCACTGGTGCCGGAGACAAAAAGCAGAGCTATAGGCCTGCAGTTAAGGTTTTCCAATTACTAGACGGTTTATAGTCTGAAAAACCTTAAAAGCGACCATTTTCAGTGCTCAGAAACATAGTCAAAAATAATTATTCAAGTTCCAACATTCTCTTAAATACCCGAAGAGTATTCTCGGGGTGCTTGAGGTTTGTACTTTAATCTAGACCATTGATTCCCAAAGTGGTCTATATCGACCCCTAGGGGTCTATGACAACCTGCAAGGGGTCTACGTCAGCGAAAAAAAAAATTGGGGGTCCATGAAATGAATATGGGGGTCCACGATAGTGGATTTCAACACATACACTGATAGTACCTATTTACTTACATCATACTATCTTATAATATCAAAACATATACATTATTTATAAAAGTACCTATGAAGTAAAAAATTTATTATATATGTTTATAAAATTGTGTAAGTTGTAGGATGTTGGTATTCGCTTTGTGGTCGCAATACATTTTGAACTTGTAAAAACCTGAGAGTCACAGTCTCAGAGTTTCGCTACCTTGCACTGACTTGTTCAATTCATCACTCTATAAATACGAATGTGGGACAAATACGTTTATTCGTTTCCTGAATCTTGAAAAGGAAAGTGCTAAGAAAATATTTTAAAAAATATAAATATATATATATATATATATATATATCACACAAATTATAGTGAGTCAGTGTTATTTTATTTGAGAGTGCTGGAGAAAAGTAAGTACATTATTTTTTATTAAATTTTAGTTTTGTACTCGTAGTTAGCAAAGATAGATAAATTACGCCAATCATGACTTTAGTTATTGTTAAATATTTAATCATGCAAAATTACACGAGTACTCCTCAATAGTTTCTATTTGAAAGTTTTAGCAATCGGTAGTATAATTACAGTGCAATCTCCGTAATTCGAGCTGATTGTTGCAAGAAGATGTTCGAATTATGGAATGTTTTCGGAAAAATCAAAAAATATTTTTAATATACAGCTGCTGTATTTTCTGTCTTATTTGAATAATGTAATTTTGCCCACAGATGACTGATGTCATGTCCGAATCTAAAAAGAAATGTAGATAGTACAGTGCTGATTATTTGAAATTTGGCTCCATTCCATCATTGCCGGACAAACAATCGCCTATGTGCCTTTTATGCAACAAAGTTTTGTGCAATGACGCTATGAAACCATCTAAACTGCAAGATCATCTGAGAAGATGCCACCCTGATAAAACAGAGAAAGATTTGAAATATTTTCAAACACTCAAAGATAAATTTCAGAAGAGACCTACACTGGACAGAATGTCCACTTCGACGTCACAAAGAAATGATGATGGTTTGCGGGCGTCTTACAATATCTCGTTACTTATAGCAAAATCCGGAAAGCCGCATACTATCGGAGAGAAGTTAATTTTGCCAGCCGTTGAAGAGGTTTTAAAAACTGTTTTACACAAACCTGCATCTAATATCATTAAAAGAATTCCCTTAAGCAACAATACTGTTGAAAGACGTATTGATGAAATAAGTTCTGATATTGAAAGCTTCTTATGTAATTATTTACAAACGACCCATTTCTCTATACAAACTGGACGAGTCAACTTTACCTGATAATGCAGCATTATTATTGGCATATATTCGTTTTATTATGAATCAAGAAATCTACGGAGAACTGCTCTTCGCAAGAACTTTGATAACCGACAGTAAAGGTGAATCAATATTTCATGTTTTGAAGGCTTACTTCATTGAAAAAGCAATTCCTTTATCAAATATAATATCAGTAGCTACAGATGGAGCACCTGCCATGGTTGGACGTTATCGTGGATTTATAAGCTATTTAAAACAAAATGTGTCAGGGGTGTTAGCAGTACATTGCGCCATCCATCGACAACATTTAGTTGCTAAAAATTTGAGTGTTAGATTGCATGAGTCACTTCATTTAGTCATTGATGCAGTAAACCGAATCCGAAGCAACGCGTTGAATACGCGGTTATTTGCGCAGTTGTGTGAAGAAAATGACGAACACTTTCATCAATTACCCCTTCACACTAAAGTACGCTGGCTGCCGAAAGGCTTATGTTTGACAAGATTTTTTGCACTTTTTGAGACTATTTTAGAATTTCTGGATACTAAAGATAAAAATTTAAAAGAAAATTTAATGAAGAGGAAAACAGACATCGCCTATTTAACAGATTTGTTCACAAAAGTTAATATGGTTAATTTGCAATTACAAGGCGACAGTTTAAATTTGACTAAAACAAAGTCCATCTTATAAGCGTTTCTTGCCAGAGTTAAACTAATGAAGCAAAATATTGGACGGGGCGAATTTTCTCAGTTCCCCAATTTGTCACAGACAAGCTGCCAGGAAGACGACGTTTCAACTTACGTTCAACATTTAAATGCCCCCTATTCAGATTTTGAATCTAGGTTTGAGGATATTTTGACTATGGTAATACCACCGTGGATAATTAATCCATATGGCGACATAGAAGAAACGAATGTCATAACACAAGAGGAACTGACTGAACTAAGTACAAACGAAGAACTTAAGGTTCAGTTTAAAAACGGATATCAGCAATTCTGCCTGCAAAACAACATACCTGTTACTTATCCCGTATTATGGCGAGGAAATTTTTAATTTCCTTTCCATCGTCATACCTAGTGGAAAGGGGGTTCAGCGCTGTTACCAATCTCCTAACGAAAAAAAGAAACAGACTGGACATCATTAGCCGAGGAGATTTAAGATTAACCCTTACAAAATTGACGCCAAATGTTGATAATTTATTATTAAAGCATCAGGTTCATCCTTCTCACTAGAAATATTGACTTATTGCTTATGTTTTTTTATTTATAGTTTGTTTTATGTTTATTGGTGCCTGACCAATAAATGCTCGCATTGGGAATAAGTGCCCGCATTGATTTTTTTAAAGAACCCCCTTTATAGAAAATATTTTTTTTAAATTATTCTGAAAATTCAAGGATAGGTACACACTAAAATTCGTTAATTTTTTGCCTATTTTTAGATAACGTAAACGTATAAGAAGCGGAATTTAATCAAACTAACAGTGAAATTATTGTAGATCATACGTTTATGTTATAATTAATAAACGAACTCGCTTTGTACTATTTTAAGTAAATTTATTTTTTTTTTTATTATTTTTCACTTTTTTTTTTATTTTATCCCTCTTATTTTTTTTTCAATGCGGGCACTTATTCCCAATGCGGGCATTCATTGGTCAGACACCTGTTGATTTAATGTTACGTATATTTTAAATAACAGATACAAAATTTTATTTTGAGTAGTTTTAATTTAAATTCAATTAATAAATGTATAAATTAACACGGAAAAACATGGCTAGGGGTCCACGATACAAAAAAGTTTGGGGTACTCTGATCTAAACACTTGGTTGCCTCGAAAATACTAATTTTCAATCAAGCCTTGAATATGAGTGGTCTTAGAGTTTTTCATACTTCAAATCGCTTATAACTCGAAAACGATTATTTTGGGAGAAACGGTGCTATCAACCTCATTAGTCTAGAATGAATCGAGAAGTCTAAAGGACCCGAACCGAAAAACCAATTATTTATGATTCGTTTTGAAGGAATGCTTTATTAAATTTGCACCAGAAATGCCAGATCTATTATTCCAGTTGGACTCCCAATGGATATCGCGAATACAGGTATACAACTACTGCTCGTTATTTACCGATAGCAATACGAACTTAGTTTAATAGTTAATCAGGTTGCCTCAAATCGTCCATGGAAATTGAAATATCTAACTAGGCTTATGCGATACTTGGAGAGCAATACTGTGTTTCACAAATATTGATTTATTCTGTTCGAGTAATCTGGATTGGAAGATAAGATAATCTGCTTAAGCCCCGTAATGTTCAAAAGTGATTGATAACCAACATTGACAGAAAAATTCTAGAATGCTAACGTTCGACTCCGGCAGATTTGGAACTTCTTTCCTGGTCTATGAGGTCATCCTGTTCGTTACATAACATCGATCAAAGAATCGCTGTCTTATTTTTCCTGGAAACTAATTTTTCAACCACAATGTAGCTCCCCGGTGGCCATGTTACGTAATTTAAGCTTTGGCGGCGAACTCGGATACCGTACGAAGTCGTAAACTTCGCTAGACGCGGTTTAATGGCCCGCTAAGGCTGTGCTTACATTCTAAATGTTCCAGGTTGTACTTTAAGAACGGTAACGCTGAGGATTCTTCCAAAAAGTGTACAACACGAACAAAAGAAGACAGACAAAGCGACTAAAATTAGAGAGAGATAAGCTGGCCATCTGTTACAATTTGCAGGGACAAAATGTCGCATAAATGTCATGTGGGGTTAATAGCGAGAGGTGAATGCGCCGTTGCCAGTTTTTACGTGAATTTATTATTCATCACTTGTAGTGGAAAATTGTGCATTTTTTTGTAAAAAAATATTTTTTATTTAGACATATTTTTTTGTAGTGAGGATATCTATACTAAGTGACATATAAATCCGAACACCCAGTTTAAATGGTTTTATTTTAATAAAATTTTGTATAAGTACTTAATGAAGCATAATAAGTAAATGATAAAAATTTCAAAATGATTGCACTGCTTTAAAGCCCTTTGACCTTTAATAATGTGTGGATGCCCCCTGATGTGCTACGCATTCTCCAATGCGCCTAGGCATGCTTCTGATCAGGTGGTCAATGTCCTCCTGTGGTATTTCATTCCAGGCAACCACCAACTCCTCTCGAAGTGCTTCTAGAGTCTGAGGAGGACGTTGCAAATTGAGCAATCTCCTACCCATCATATCCCACACGTGCTCAATTGGGGATAAGTCGAGAGATCTTGGTGGCCATGGTAACAATGTGACATCATTATGTTGAAAGAAGTCTATTACGAATCTTGCAATATGTGGTCGGGCATTGTCTTGTTGGAAAGTTGGATCTGCCAGGGTGTCAAGATAGGGTAAAAGATGGGGTTCTAGAATTTCGTGGATATAACGCTGTGCGTTCATGTTACCTCTGATGAAGATTAAAGGTGACCTGAAACCATAAGCTATAGCACCGCAAACCATAACTCCAACAGTGTGATGAACATGTCTTTCAACAAAAAACTGTGGATTCCTCCTTTCACCACGTCGCCTTCTAACCCTGGCACGACCATCGTGCATGCCTAAATAAAATCGAGACTCGTCACTAAAGACAATACTGTTCCATTCCTGATCCCAGAGTGACCGTTGTCTGCACCACTCAAGGCGATTACGTCGGTGTTCTCGAGTTAAAGGGAGGACCCAGTGTGGCCGGTATGAAAACAAGCCAAAACTTCTCATTCGTCGGTAAACACTTCGCATGCCAATAGGTCTTCCGTGTTCTGCAAACCATTCATTTGCAATGGACCTGGTAGTGGAGAAGCGGTCCCTTAAGGCCAATAATCTTAGGCGGCGATCTTCACGGTCTGTTGTTCTACGGCGGCGTCCAGTGCCCCTTGCTCTTTGAGTACGGCCTTCTCGAAGCCATGCCTGACAACACCTAACCACAGTGTCTACACTTCTTTGCACTCTAACTGCAGTTGCCCGAAAAGAAAGTCCAGCTTCCCAAAGTCCCACTATACGGCCCCTATCAAACTCACTATGTTGATGAAATCGTACAGGTCTCCGTACTCTAGGCATCGTAACCGATCGTAAAGGATGTCAAGAACCAAAATCCGCCAACGTTGATTCTTTACTGCGGCTGAAATATTCATTTTTAGAGCGTTAGTGAATTAAAAAAAAAATGGTATAAAAACCGGAATGTCCAACTGATAAGGCTGAAAAATTTTTCACTTGCTATTTACAGTAAGATAAATACATTCACCAACTTTTATTAAAATAAAACCATTTAAACTGGGTGTTCGGATTTATATGTCACTTAGTATATTATCCGTTTGAATTGTACGGAATATTTTTTCCTTAAATATTCTGACAGGTGTGTCGATCACAGGAGGCACAGAAAGTGTGACATTCTAATGACTTATCATTGTTTTTAGCAAACCAAAAATGATATTTTTGATGCGCCTTCAGTTATTTGAATATTTCTTTCGTAGTATGTAATGCACTGAATAACATATACGTCTAGAAGGTACCCAAACCAATTGAAAGCAGGTTTTTTGACAGGGGAAGCTCTTATAGCCATTCTCACGCAGAAAAACTCGACAGTATTGCCCTACCGGCCTTTCATGTCCGAAGTGTGAGAATCTCCAGAGAGAATTGAAAGCAGTATCTGAGCATACTAAGCATCCGTACCCTGATGCACACAGCCACTCATGCTTACAACTATTTACCTGGCGACCACCTTTAGGTCCCACAGTTGCCACCACTCAGATTGCTGCTGCAAATGATGGGGTTTCTTTTCCTCCGTAAAGAAATTCTGAGTATACAAAATCTTAGGAAGCGTTAGGGGTGGTTTGAGGAGCGAGCTTTTCTTGGAAGGTTTAAAGCTTAGGTATCAACAGTTTCCTTTAAATAGGAAAATGAGATCTGTTTCATTACTTCTAAGAAAATTACGGCGATCCCACTTGGCAACATTGCTGTGATGATGCAACACCGCATGGATTAGACAGTCGTTCTTTGTTGTTCTGCGCCCGGTACCACCTTTCACATGTGGCTCTACTTTCTAAGTTTGGTTCCGGCATTCGCTCAGAAACAGACTCTGTTTCTGTTGTGTATATAACAATCGGCAACGTCGAAACATTTCAAGGTTAATGGTGGCGAGCGGCAAAGATCAAAGGGATTCCGCTGTCGTTCTGGAGATGCTGCCAGTGGCGCACGAACTGTTTTTTGCTGAAATGGCAAGGGGAATAAATCACCTGCTAATGTTGTCTTTACATTGTGAATCTTCCAGATTCTACTTCAAGAGCGGCAACGCCGAGCATCCGTCTGATAAGCTGTACAACACGACGGTAGAAGTGCTGCCAGTGGTGGACGCACTACTTTATGCTACAGGGAGCGGGGGAGGGGGAAGCTACAACCTTACCACTGACGGGTACATTGTTGTTGGTAAGTCATTTATTACTATTCTTAGGTTAATAAATGTCGGCCTTTACAGTGCGCTACAGATATATCATTTATCCCATAAACAGCTATAAATTACAAAGATAGCAAACATTTATAACGATGAAGGCACCACGAATTTGTTATAATTTTTCTAGTATAAAATCAATTCTAGCAGCAGTAATACCTCTTTTTAAACCTCTTTTTAAAATTATAATTGTTAATTAAATGATTTACTATGTAATATTGTTTATGTTTTGTAATGTTAGCATCAAGGGGAGGCGTTTCGGTTAGCTTTGTGGCCGCGTAATATCAGTAACTGACGGCAACCGATTGTGATAAAATTTAGGGCAATGTGCTTTAAAACCACAGTGAATATTTCTTAGGGGTCTAATATTGACATCCCACGTGACTACGCGTAAGCAAGTGAAGGATTGTGATCACAAAGAAACAAAACCTTTCATTCCCCTTAGATTTTGATTGTACCTTGAAATCTGCATAATCTGCAAGATTTTGTGGGTTTTTAGTATTTGCTACCAATGTACAGTAAGTTATCTCCTGATGCAGATCAGCTCCCCTGAGAAAAATTCCTGCGCGCGCCCATGTCTCTATATCATGTATCCCATGGAATGCATAACTCAATCTATGAAAAGTTCTATTTCAAAAATATTCAACTTTCTTATAACAAGGCATAAGGAACCACAATCCAAAGAATATTTCTGTTACATTCATCAGTATCGAGAGCGACGCTAGCACATTTTCTAGCTTCAGAGTAGGATATTGGATCATTAGCGTATATAGAACGGTCACGATGATGAAGGCTGCCATCAGTACGTTGAGGAAGGTCACTGTTTCTGAAAAAAAAGAAACACAATATTATCAACATATAATTGAAATTTTTGGAATCACGACTTTTTGGAATGTTCATCAGATATTGAGTTCAAATCTGCTTGGTGACTTCTCAACTATAAAAGTATGTTATAATTTTCAACCGTCCGTGATATATATTATTTTTTTGCTTTTACAACGCTATTTTATTTTACTAAAATTGCCTATATAAACATTGTTAAAACGTTGTGAAAAATTGATATTTTGTGAAAATAATTGTGTAAACGTTGTTCATAAAACATGACTTGTTAGTTGGGAATACAACGGCACTCGCGAAACGTTTCGAAAATGAGATATTAAGTTTCTTGGATGTTGTATGATATATATACATAACGTACCGCCCAATTTTGAACAAATTTTCACATGATAACTGCTGTATCTAAAAAGCTTTGTAAACCTTGAAATTTGATCCAGTTTTTTTTTTGACGTTTCAGAGACTTCTGACTATTTTTTAAAAATGTGGGGGTTGCAAATTGGTTGTTGGAGAGGGTACATATATTGTAGCTTTCGTATGAATTACTCAGAAATATACTAAGTGACATAATAAATCCGAACACCCAGTTTAAATGGTTTTATTTTAATAAAATTTTGTATAAGTACTTAATGAAGCATAATAAGTAAATGATAAAAATTTCAAAATGATTGCACTGCTTTAAAGCCCTTTGACCTTTAATAATGTGTAGATGCACCCTGATGTGCTACGCATTCTCCAACGCGCCTAGGCATGCTTCTGGTCAGGTGGTCAATGTCCTCCTGTGGTATATCATTCCAGGCAACCACCAACTCCTCTCGAAGT
Source organism: Acanthoscelides obtectus (assembly GCA_963669975.1). Classification (NCBI taxonomy): domain Eukaryota; kingdom Metazoa; phylum Arthropoda; class Insecta; order Coleoptera; family Chrysomelidae; genus Acanthoscelides; species Acanthoscelides obtectus. The sequence goes on from CAVLJG010003258.1 coordinate 299,068, forward strand.
GCTTCTAGAGTCTGAGGAGGACGTTGCAAATTGAGCAATCTCCTACCCATCATATTCCACACGTGCTCAATTGGGGATAAGTCGGGAGATCTTGGTGGCCATGGTAACAATGTGACATAATTATGTTGAAAGAAGTCTATTGTGACTCTTGCAACATGTGGTCGGGCATTATCTTGTTGGAAAGTTGGATCTGCCAGGGTGTCAATATAGGGTAAAAGATGGGGTTCTAGAACTTCGTGGATATAACGCTGCGCGTTCATGTTACCTCTGATGAAGATTAAAGGTGATCTGGAACCATAAGCCATAGCACCCCAAACCATAACTCCAACAGTTGATGAACATGTCTTTCAACAAAAAACTGTGGATTCCTCCTTTCACCACGTCGCCTTCTAACCCTGGCACGGCCATCGTGCATGCCTAAACAAAATCGAGACTCGTCACTAAAGACAATACTGTTCCATTCCTGATCCCAGAGTCACCGTTGTCTGCACCACTCAAGGCGATTACGTCGGTGTTCTCGAGTTAAAGGGAGGACCCAGTGTGGCCGGTACGAAAACAAGCCAAAACTTCTCATTCGTCGGTAAACACTTCGCATGCCAATAGGTCTTCCGTGTTCTGCAAACCATTCATTTGCAATGGACCTGGTAGTGGAGAAACGGTCCCTTAAGGCCAATAATCTTAGGCGGCGATCTTCACGGTCTGTTGTTCTACGCCGGCATCCAGTGCCCCTTGCTCTTTGCGTACAGCCTTCTCGAAGCCATGCCTGACAACACCCAACCACAGTGTCTACACTTCTTTGCACTCTAACTGCAATTGCCCGAAAAGAAAGTCCAGCTTCCCGAAGTCCCACTATACGGCCCCTATCAAACTCACTAAGTTGACGAAATCGTACAGGTCTCCGTACTCTAGGCATCGTAACCGATCGTAAAGGATGTCAAGAACCAAAATCTGCAAACGTTGATTCTTTACTGCGGCTGAAATATTTATTTTTAGAGCGTTAGTGAATTAAAAAAAAGCAGTATAAAAACCGGAATGTCCAACTGATAAGGCTGAAAATTTTTTCACTTGTTATTTACAGTAAGATAAATACATTCACCAACTTATATTAAAATAAAACCATTTAAACTGGGTGTTCGGATTTATATGTCACTTAGTATATGTGGTTCCAATAGTACTTGTATCACTCATATTTCCCATAATATCCACGTCTCTGACTCTAGAACAACACCAGCTGTCTAGAAACACGCGATATCCTTTATCCTGCAGAGGGCCCGATCCGAATTCAGCAATGCGTACTTTGTTCCAGCTCGCGCGATGATGTAATGGTACGAGGGCGTGCGAAAATTTTCCAGATAGTGTTCTCTATGGGTAGTCAGAGCCAAGTATTTCGAAAAAAAAGTTGAATCAACAATTCAATTATACTTATTTTCTAACCTCACCAGCTGTAACAGTTCCCATGGATAGCAAATAGAAAGTAGAAAGCTGTCTCAGATACTATTCCGTGGTGCATATTCAAAATCCACAAATTCATTTTTTCAATCATCTTTCTCTAGGGTATCATGTTAGGATACAACGATTTTCATAGCCTTTAAATAATACAGATATCAGACTGTGAGAGTTGACTATATATTTAAAGTCAATTTGTCCGGAATTGAGTCCATCCACTTGACGCCATTTTTTACTTAGCGCTGGCCCTGTAAAATGAGGGAGCGATATAACTGTATTCAAACATATAAACGCTCAATTTTTACGAAATTCCGCGATTCGCTTACATTAGCTAAGGATATGAAGGGAAATCCACAGAAAAAATGGAATGCCCATAAATAACGTGAAAGTCAAGGAGTCCAAAAAAATTCAGCGACAGGAATTTAAAGTTGAAAGGACTTGCCATGAACGGGGAAGTTCAGGATTAGAAACAGACACGTGCCTTTACAATGCATTTAGTGCTCTTTAACCGATAATAGTACAGTAAAACATGGCAGGCTTCACTATCATATCTTCAAAAAGTATGTTTCAAGAATTTTTCCCTATGAACTAAGAGTATCAAAACTCCAAACGAGTTCTGTTTCAATGTGTGATGGAAGTCATTTTGTGGGATCGGGCTTATCACTCAACTTACAGACCTCGTATGAATTTCAAATACTTTTTTTTCCAAAACACGATCTAAGAAACGGGGGTAGGCTGCATTATCCTTAAAATATTAACTTAAACTATTTGTTGTTGTTAGTGAAATTGAATTTTTATCTAGTGAGAGAATACTCAAGTCTCTGTAAAAATAAGATAAATCAGACGCTGACATGGGCTCGATAATGTCCAGTCGCTTTTCACATTCCCCCTAATCTGTGCACTACAGAACCTCTGCTGCACTTAAGACCCAATCCGTTGCAGTTCCTTGAAATGGCAGACCTGCAATTTATAGGAGGTGCTCTCTAGTTGATTAGACGCAAATAGAGCAGAAGCAACTGACCTCGAATACGTTTGCTTAACAGATTTGCTAGCAGGCATACACTTAGTTGGGATGCTCCCTATTGAGCACGTCTAAGAATTAGTTGATTGCTGCAGGCGCGTACGTAAGCTGTTAGTCCGATTTGTGAAGTTTATCAACAGCTCTGAGCCAGTATAGCTCCAACATCCGCAATTCGAGAGTTAAGCTGTAACAACAAAAATCATCTCATTTTTTTATAGACGTCATATTGGATTTTTGCACAGTTGAATAGAGTTTTTAGTTCGAATTCCCTCAGCTTTTATAAACTAGGCACATGCGACTTTAACGATTGGTATTATGTAGCTTCAAATATACTAAGTGACATATAAATAAGAACACCCAGTTTAAATGGTTTTATTTTAATAAAAGTTGGTGAATGTATTTATCTTACTGTAAATAACAAGGGAAAAATGTTCAGCCTTATCAGTTGGACATTCCGGTTTTTATACTGCTTTTTTTTTAATTCACTAACGCCCTAAAATGAATATTTCAGCCGCAGTAAAGAATCAACGTTGGCGGATTTTGGTTCTTGACATCCTTTACGATCAGTTACGATGCCTAGAGTACGGAGACCTATACGATTTCGTCAACTTACTGAGTTTGATAGGGGCCGTATAGTGGGACTTCGGGAAGCTGGACTTTCTTTTCGGGCAATTACAGTTTTTTTTTTTTTTTTTTTTGGCACTAGGACATTGCTCCATTAGCCAGAATCAAGTATTTATCTATTATATCATACAGACATATATAATTTAAGACGTGTAAAATGGCAATGACGTAGCAAGCAGATCCCCTCAGCTATCAGGGTATTGCAGGAAAGACATTTTGGTGGCACAGTCGTATTTGGGCGAAGGAGCAAGTACTTAACAAACAGTATGGAGAAAATGATTATTAAATTTCTTCTAATGCACACTCTCCACTCTGGATGAAAAACAAAAAAGTAAATATAGAAGAACTAAGAAAGTGTTATCAGGAGGGGGCGGGGGTTAAGCATTACACACAAATTTTCAGATGACATTAGTGTCTAAAGGACACCATAACTACTTATTAAACCTATGCAACTCTAAGGGGGAGGAGAGAGGATGGGTCAGACAGGGACTCACGTTCTTCTCGCCCAGGGACCCGTCAGGGCATTTTTCATTTTTCACATACAACAATTAGGCCACGGATATGAAGGATATATTTATACATAAAGGTACAAAAAACAGAGGATAACTAAAATACGATTGTTATATTTTGATGCCAGAATTTCTGATAAATTTAACAACGAGAACGATCACATCAGATCTACCTAGCGAAAATACATGAGATGTATTTAGGGGGGCAGATATGCCAGATTTCACCAAATCGGAGTAGAGTGCATTGCAGTGATCCAGGAATTTAGCGCAACCAAAGAAACAGTGATCCAAGTCACCATAAACTTCACAAACATCGCACAGTGCAGATGGGACCAAATTTAATCTTGCAAGGTGTGATGGAAAAACACCATGTCCTATTTTCGCACGGGTGATGCAAGAAATATATTTTCTAGGTATTTTGAAATTTTCGTGCCAGTATCCTCGTGGCAGGCTAGGGTGTATGAGGTTGTATCTTGTAGGATTAGTAAAACAGTATTCTATCCATTCACTGCGCCATCGCTTGAGCAAATTACCTTTAAGTATCACTCGATTGTCTTGCATGCTTAAGGGTATGTCCAGCTTAGTTCCAGATGTTATACTCATCTTTGCTAGATCGTCAGCTTTTTCGTTGTGTATTATCCCAGAGTGGGCCTTCACCCAAACTAGTGTAATCCTGAGGCCTCGTTGTTTTAGCTGACTTATTTTCCATCTTATGTTGAATAAGTGTATATTTTGCATATCGAAAGGACTGCCGTTTTTTAAACTACTGACAACAGAGAGGGAGTCCGAGAATATAGACGTGTTACCAAGATTGTGGTCCTCTACAAACTGTAGGGCCTGGAATATAGCAATAGCTTCTGCAGAAAAAATCGTGAATTCATTTGGTAGTTTAAACATGGAAAAAATATCTATTGAAGGAATATAATGAGCGCATCCCGTTCCTGACGCCGACTTCGATGCATCGGTGTAAATGAATACATCACCTGCTAATTTACTCTGCACTTCTCGAAGTAGGTTCTGAATGTGGTGTGGTTGTTGCTTGTAAGCTGGTACTCTAACATCAAATCCTGATAGTAAATGAAAGTAACTTATATCTTGGATCAATCGTTGGCTATGAGAGGTTAGTTGTATTCTGTTGGCATATTGTATGGCACTGCATAGAGGCGGAGAGTTTCTTTTGGTCCAATATTTGCATGTCAAGTCCATGGTGTTTAGACGATGAATTTTGCTGAGTAAGTGGCTGTCCGCGTGTTGTACCTTAAGTAGAAATCTGCTAGATAACATTTGCCTTCGAAGATGTAAAGGAGGCTCCTGTGCTTCTGCTCGCAAAGGTCCGACTGGTGACGATTGCATTGCTCCAAGACATTTCCTGAGAAATTTATTCTGAGTTATATCTAGCACATGAAGGAGATATTTACTGGCAGAGCCATAGAATATGCTGCCATAATCAAGGATAGATCTAACATATGATCTGAAGAATAATATTGCGATCTTTTGATCGGAGCCCCACCATACCTTGCAGATCATCTGGAAAAAATTGAAGGCTTTCTCACATCTACTGACTACTTGTTCGATATACGGCTTCCATGTGAGCTTTTTGTCAAGGATTACGCCGAGATATTTGACAGAAGTTTCAACTTTGAAGGATAACCCTCCCAGTAGTATGTTCCTCTGTAATGCTACATTGTGTCGTGAGAAAACGCAAAAGGATGATTTTTTCAACGATATGTCGAAACCATGTTCCATTAGCCACTGTTTGTAGTGTTCCATTGAAGAATTTAGCGTAGATACACATTGATTAAGTTGACGGTTCTCTATATATACACAAATATCGTCTGCATACTGGACCAGCTGACATGGGGTTTGCACATCATGTAAGTCTGCCGAAAAGATATTGAATAAAATTGGGCTTAAAACTGCGCCCTGTGGGATACCTTCCTGTACTAGTCGTGGTCCAATCTTTCCGCCACTGTCGTTGCGTAGAAAAATATTCCTATCACGGTATAGGTTTGTTACAGTAAAACTAAAGTGAGGTGGGATGCCAAATTTTTCCAGTTTGTTTCGAAGTATGTTTAAATTGATGTTGTCATATGCACCTGTAATGTCTATGAAGATGCCTGCTAAGTAGTTGTTTCGCGTGAAACACATCTGAATGTCGGTGACAATATTCGTAATAGCGTCTGCTGTTCCAACTCCTTTCTTGAAGGCATATTGGTTGTTAGGAAGTGGATGAGATCTAAACCACCATTCCAGGCGATTTTTGATCAATCTTTCAAAAGTCTTCATGACGCAGGATAAAAGAGATATCGGGCGATATGAGTCAGCGCAATTGGGATCCATGTTTGGCTTCAAAATTGGAACTATAACGATGTTTTTCCATTGGCTAATTGTGTCTGCATTCAGCCAAATGTTGTTAAATATATCCAGAAGGAATAGTTTTGCATTAGATGGGAGGTTCACGAGCATTGGATATGTGATATCATCGCAGCCAGGCGATGTGTTTCTGGTATTTTTAACTGCAAGATTTAGTTCCGTCATGTTGAAAGGTCTGCTGAAAAAGTTGTCTTGATGTAAACGTGGGAGAGGTTCGACTTCTGCAGCCACGAAGGACGGAGAGCATTTTCTATGGAAGTCGTCTGCCCAATCAGAATTAGTTGATGCTTTCTTTCCCATGGGTATCCTTCTGATGATTTTAGCCTGTTTCCAGAGATCGGTTGATGACGTATTTTTGTTCAACTTAGATATCCATGCTTTCCAGCTATTTTTTGATTTTTGTTTGAAGAGTTTCTTTGTTTCAGCAAATACCTTCTTGCAGTGGACGAAGTTGGCTAAAGAACTGTCCTGTTTGTACGTTGCTAAAGCTGAGGTCCTTTGTGCTATGGCACTTATACACTGTTCATCCCACCAAGGAGGGGGTGGCCGTTTCTTAGCTTTAAATGGCCTTAGTATAGGGATGGAGATCTCGCTAACATCATTGATCTTTTCAATGAGATAATCGTATTTACTTTGAGTGGAGTAAAATTCTGGAGTAGAATCGAAAATATCTTCCAATAAGTCATGATACAAACACCAATTGGCTTTTTTCATATTCCACTTATACTTAGGATAGATTGTGTCATATTACAATTAGAGTGCAAAGAAGTGTAGACACTGTAGTTAGGTGTTGCCAGGCATGGCTTCGAGAAGGCCGTACGCAAAGAGCAAGGGGCACTGGACGCCGCCGTAGAACAACAGACCGTGAAGATCGCCGCCTAAGATTATTGGCCTTAAGGGACCGTTTCTCCACTACCAGGTCCATTGCAAATGAATGGTTTGCAGAACACGGAACACCTATTGGCATGCGAAATGTTTACCGACGAATGAGAAGTTTTGGCTTGTTTTCATACCGGCCACACTGGGTCCTCCCTTTAACTCGAGAACACCGACGTAATCGCCTTGAGTGGTGCAGACAACGGTCACTCTGGGATCAGGAATGGAACAGTATTGTCTTTAGTGACGAGTCTCAATTTTGGTTAGGCATGCACGATGGTCGTGCCAGGGTTAGAAAGCGACGTGGTGAAAGGAGGAATCCACAGTTTTTGTTGAAAGACATGTTCATCATCCATCTTTTACCCTATCTTGACACCCTGGCCGATCCAACTTTCCAACAAGATAATGCCCGACCACATGTTGTAAGAGTCACAATAGACTTCTTTCAACATAATGTTACCATGGCCACCAAGATCTCCCGACTTATCCCCAATTGAGCACGTGTGAGATATGATGGGTAGGAGATTGCTCAATTTGCAACGTCCTCCTTAGACTCTAGAAGCACTTCGAGAGGAGTTGGTGGTTGCCTGGAATGAGATACCACAGGAGGACATTGACCACTTGATCAGAAGCATGCCTAGGCGCGTTGGAGAATGCGTAGCACATCAGGGTGCATCAACACATTATTAAAGGTCAAAGGGCTTTAAAGCAGTGCAATTATTTTGAAATTTTTATCATTTACTTATTATGCTTCATTAAGTACTTATACAAAATTTTATTAAAATAAAACCATTTAAACTGGGTGTTCGGATTTATGTCACTTAGTATATCTAAAAAAGTAATCTTTCCCTAGGTCGTCTTAGTTCATCGAATAAACAACAATAATGCCAGAACTTTTTCATTTATTTAAGGCTAGTAATATAAACATTGCTGCTTATAAGGGTATATTTCTGCCGGCTTATGAGATCATACAATATAACCTCGCTAAGACTGTTTTTGTGGAGTCCTCAGGAATAAGGTCTATCCAGTCGATTAAAGATGTGAAGCAAGACATTCCTCAAGTTATTGATGGAATTGATCAAAAGTTTACTGAAAACTTTGCTGAGGAATGGGCACCTGAAGAAACAGCCAGGGGTTATTTGAAAAATATTATTTATGAAGCGTTACCCCCAAAATCGTTGGTTTTATTTGAAAACAAGTAGATACCTATTGGAACACCATTTACAACAATTCTCGGGCTATTACACCAGTATGTGCCATCCCTCCATTATCCGGTACCAGACGTTATACCATTCCCCTCACCCTTAAAACGGGGGATGTGTGCGGTTTTCATTTCAATAGCTGCAATCGGAGACAAATTATGCTGGCCTGGGCATGAAACCAACAGCATGGATTCACCGCCAACCCTGATGGATGGCTTCCAGGCCAGTGAGCACTGTGTCTCGCTTGTGTCAGCTATCCAAAATCCCGGCTGCTAGCATTTCGGGTTGGTACAATTGAGACACAATCTGGGCGATAAACTGTGTAACCAGTGCACCGAATACAGTGTGACCAAATTGATTAATTTCAACGAAAAAGTGAACATAATTTTCACTAGATTGACTTCAAAGAAAAACTGAACATAATTTTCACTAAAAGGTTACAAGGTGTATGTTCTATTAAAAAGTAATTTTATTCGATAGCACTATTCCGAGACAAAAAAATATCGCATGAAAAATTTTATATTACGACTATAAATTTGAGATAAAAAGGATATGGTACGAAAAATTGTATATTAGACTTAATAAATTTTGTATAAAACGTTTCTTTTTAAACAGATATAAAAAAGTAGGAGCACTCTATTTAATGTTAACGTTAACACACCATTTTGCTAATAATAATAATAATAATAATAATAATAATAATAATGGTTTATTGGTGTTAATACACAGAAGGTGCTTACACATGTCAATATAATAGGAGCTTAGTTACAAGAAGAAAATAAATGACAAACCATACATACACTTGTTAGAAATACTTGAGTAATGTTCAGACCTGATTCAGGGACTCAAACCTGTATCAATTCGGTCAGTTATTGCCCTTTAAAATCATATGGTGGTTCAAGTCCTAAAAAGTAGAGATGATATTGTCAAAAACGCTTTGTCTTATTTTATTCCTACCAGACTTGGCGTTGACGCATTCGTCAGAATTATGTGTCACTTGTCGATACGAAGACACTTGAAATATTATTAGATAATCAGCTGTTACTATACCGTAATGGATTAAAGTGAAAAAGAAAGTATAATATATATACTTTCTTTTTCACTATAATCCATATACAGGGTTATCCAAATTAAGTGTCCACCATTAGTAACTTTGTTATTAGTGAAAATACAAAGTTGTTTGAATTAGCAAACTAGTAGCATTTTTAACGCTGGTAAAAATGAGAAATAAAAAAAAACAATTGAGAGTCGTTATTTTGATTTTTTTCAGAAAATAACATTTTTTTAAATGGAAACTCCTGTATATTATATTTTTTTCTGTTAAAGCATCAAATTTTAAACAAAAAAGCTTACAATAACTTTTCTCCTAGGTTACAAATTGTTGAAGTTATGGCCTCCAATCTGAAACAATTAAATTGTATCGACAAACTTTATTTTCAACATCAACTTATAATCTTACAAAATACAATAACAATTTTTTTTAAAGAAGATGCTCGAAAACACCACCTTGTTCTTCAATACATTTTTGGGCACGTTTTTCAACTGCTCGAACTGTCTTAAGTATGGTCCTACCATCTATCTGGGTTATCTTTTCCTTAACTGCAGTCTTTAACGCGTCAAGGTTATCGTACCTTCGCTTGTAAATTTGGTTCTTTAAGTAACCCCACAAGAAATAATCAAGTGGGTTTAGATCTGGTGATCTGGGAGGCCACTGTATTGGGCCATTTGTTCCTATCCACTGATCATTAAAAGTAGTACTTAGAAAATGATAAGTACCTCTGGAGTTGTGGGCAGGTGCGCCATCTTGCTGAAAATGCAGATGATGTCTACTTATAAGATCCAGTTCGTCTAAGAAATTAGTCAGAATTTCTGACATAAATTCCACATATCTTTCACCAGTTAGGGTTCCCTCATAAAAGAACGGGCCAACAATTTTTGAACCAATTATACCGCACCAAACGTTGAAACTGAAACGGACTTGTGGGCCTCTTGGATGTACTAACAAAAGATTTTCTCTTGACCAATAATGGTGGTTTTTTCTATTAAACATTCCAGAATTTGAAAAATTTGATTCATCTGTCCATAAAAGGTAACGAAAGTTATTTACATTTTGGCGACAGAAGCTAAGATACCAATGGCAAAAAACAAGTCTTCTCTCTGGATCCCCTGCCAAAAGCGTTTGAACTGGTCGGTACTTATACGAAATAAATTTGTATTTTTTTAAAATCCTTTGAACAGTACCATAACTGAAATTAGATTCCTTGAGAATATCTGCTATTGAATTCTCACGATAAGCTTCAAAATATCCAATAACTGCAATTTCCGTGGCCTCGCTTATTATGAATTCTTTTTTTGCCCTTGTTTTAGCAAAAACATTTTCGTTGCCCCTAAATTTTCGATAAAGTGTCAGAAAATATCGTTCATACGGTTGAATGCGAGCGGGATATAATTCACTGTAGTATTCTCTTGCTCTCAAGGAGGATTTTCTGCACACTAAATAGCATTCTAACATATCACACTTTTCTTCATGGGAGAATATTTTTCTTTAAATTAATGACACAATAAAGCTTATAAACAAGTATTTACACTAATGTTTGACATTATTTGATTTTATCATTGTTTTCCAAAGCCTTCTAGTTGCGAGTATGTCCAGTTTAACAATTTGTCGCTTATCTTAATGCTGTCAAATCGCGAACGCCATGTTGTTTTCATAGCCGTCTTAATATTATAATACTGCAAATAATTAAAAATATTTATCGTTATTTTGACTTTATTTTTGACTTTAGCGGAAAAGTCATTATGAACTTTTTTGTTTAAAATTTGATGCTTTAACAGAAAAAAATATAATATACAGGGGTTTCCATTTAAAAAAATGTTATTTTACTGAAAAAAATCAAAATAACGACTCTCAATTGTTTTTTTTTATTTCTCATTTTTACCAGCGTTAAAAATGCTACTAGTTTGCTAATTTAAACAACTTTGTATTTTTACTAATAACAAAGTTACCAATGGTGGACACTTAATTTGGATAACCCTGTATATATATATATATATATATATATATAACAAAAATAGGAAAATAATTGGCAAAATCCGCAAAAAGTTGATTCGAGCAGAAAATAGGATAGGTAACCCGAGCGATACGTATTTTTGCTGGTTGGCTTCATCAGACCCGAAATGAATGCACATATGCAACTACAAAAGTAGATACACATGCCCACACATCCGGATACGGGTGTAACCTGAGGAAACGAAGATGGAGAGGAAAAAAAAGACACACGAAGTCCACAACAAGAGCCAACCTACACATTGTAGTATAAAATGGCTAGAACACCTCGAATGTTCAAGGCGACAAATAACCACAACCACGCGGCCGGTTATAGCCACTTGCTGTGGTACTTTAAGCCCAAAGGATTTATAAAGAGAAAATTATCATGTGGAGAAAGGTATATAACAAAAATAGGAAAATAATGGACAAAATCTGCAAAAAGTGGATTCGAGCAGATAATAGGATAGGTAACCCGAGCGATACGTATTTCTGCTGGTTGGCTTCATCAGGCCCGATACACATGTGTATCTACTTTTGTAGTTGCATATGTGCATTCATTTCGGGCCTGATGAAGCCAACCAGCAGAAATACGTATCGCTCGGGTTACCTATCCTATTTTCTGCTCGAATCCACTTTTTGCGGGTTTTGCCCATTATTTTCCTATTTTTGTTATATACCTTTCTCCGCATGATAATTTTCTCTTTATATATATATATATATATATATATATTTCTTCGGAACAATTTTTTTTTCTTTGCTGTACCTATCAACTAGATTTTATGTTACTTACTTCTGCAAGTCTCCTTGAACCTATTGAACAGCAGAATCTTGAATAAATCGACAAATATCCTGGCGAAGCAAACAATAGCATCTTGGCCCAAATTCGGTGTATCCTTTTTTTCGCTCAAGTACTTGGCCAGTGTCATAACGGCTTCACTGACGGCATACACTGGGTAGTAGTAGGCGTTTATGTAGATCAAACATTCGAACATCAACTCTGGGTCGGCCTTCATTTTATTGTCTATCTTTGGCCTACTGGGAGTCCAACATTCGTAGGTTGGATGCCTAGCTGAAACAGGAAATACTTTTTAAAATCATAAAATACAGGGTGTCCGCAAAGTTGGGGTTTTCCTTTCCCTTGAAATAACAAAGGTAATGTGTAATGAAACGAGGGCGACCAAGTAAAAAAAAAGTACTCACTCTCCAGTTTACGAGAAGGGCTAAGTACGTCTCTGCCCGAAATCATACCGCTCTAACAGAAAATGAAATCAGTTGATGCGCTACCAAGCAGACGCCGGCGGTGGTGCAGACCACGAACAGAGGTAACAAATATGACGGCGTTGCCGCGTTTTCAGTTTTTAGGTAAACGTACTTTATAGGTATTGTTCGAAGTGATCGCCGTTTGATTCAAAAACACAGGTGCGTGCACGACGTAGCCAAGCATCGGTGCAGGCTTTGAGAATGGAGTCCCTCCCCCGAATGAAAGCACCAGCTTGTTCAATTCTGAGACGAAGTTCGTCAACCGTATGCATTTCAGTTTTGTACACTAAGCGTTTCATTTCTCCCCAAAGAAAAAAATCACATGGTGTTAAGTCTGGAGATCGCGGAGGCCACGCTACGGGTCCATTACGTCCGATACACTTATTTGGAAATAATTCATTCAAAAACTCACGCACTTCGCGTCTAAAATGGGGCGGTGCACCATCGTGCCGAAACCACATTGATTGTCTTACACTTAATGGAACATCTTCTAACAAGTCCGGATTATTGTCATGTTGATGCAACAACCACTCACAAAACCGCACTCTTGCTGGAGAATCGTCAAGTTGAAGGGCCCCTCTTCACGCAGCGTTTGCCACACTTTAGTTTTTGGTACTTGCACTTCTCTAGCCACGTCTCTGGTGCTTGTTGTTTTTTGAAACGCAATCGATTATACGGGTTCGTTTACCTCTACACGCGTGACCGTAACCGACGGTTGAAGGTTGCATACTGACCTGACACACTGACCCCGGCCCAGTTCTGTCGTCGGGTTGAGCCAGTGACCTTGTACCACTCGGGGATGTCGCGGGTCGCGGCTACAGTACGGTATTCAGATATTTTTTAAGTTGCAGAGCCCTTTATCTCGGTTCCCTTAAGACATTGGTGTATATGGTACTAAGAAAAATTGCTTATGTTTTCAATATCTACACGTCGTGTAAAGGAAAACCCCAACTTCGCGGACACCCTGTATATGTACATATAATTTTACAGCGTATGGCTTATCAAGTTAGGCCAGTTCGTAAAATTGTAGTTTTAATTTTATCACTGTACCCACTTTGACGAATCTATCTTTTTAACTTGTCTTGACCTACATCCTATACTTTGATTCAATCTGTTTGTCTTGCCGAGTGCCCGGATAGTTTAGTTTTTATGCGCTGTAGCTAAAACTTTGAATATAAAAGATATCTCATTATACTATTTTGTGTCATTTCATGGTACAAATGAAAGAGATTCTGTTTCTACAGCGTTGTTCAAAGTAGGTGAAATTATAATAACTACCCAACTGCCTCCAGTTATTCAAGATTTTAGAAAAATGTCCCGAGAGTTCCGAATTTCATCTATAAGAACATCAGATACAGGGGAGCCTATAAAATGGCCCAATTTTATCGAAATAAAGGTTAAAAAACATAAGCCGCTAACAATATTTCACCTGCAACACGAATAGAGCTTTTTTGGATTAAAAAAACAAAATTGAATTTAACAGATATTCCCCTCGAGGTTCTGAATGCAGAGTCAAGAAGAATTACTACGGAAAAATATATACTTTCGAAGTCGCTGTATGAAAGGGATATAGACCGGTTGATCGTTTTCCAGAATACCAAAGATTCTTAGTATTTAAATCTTCTTTATGAGTAATAGATGACATACTAATTATTATTTTGTTCATCTTTAACAGATATTATTATATTATTATTATTATTTGAGTGAATATCTTTTTTGTGCTGCCATATTTACTATGATAGCGAGTTAGATAGTTTTAGATACTGCGGCACTTATTTCGCCATAATATTCACTGTTCCCCTTTTTGTAACCATTTTGTCTTGTAATCAAAAAATTTTTTTTTTAATTTCATGTTTTTATTTTTCACCACTGTAATATAACACGGACCTAATTAAGTCTTTATTCTATGAATTATGTCCCTTCAGTTTCACGGAATGACGTATCTCCCTTTTCAGGAAATTTTGAACACATAAAATGAAAAATGGGTTAATCGTTACTCATTTTCGAAAAGCTTGTAAACATAAGCAGATATACCCACAAATTCAATTGTGTAGCAATAATACCTTTTTGTCAGCAGCAACTCAAATCGCATGAAAATATTTAAGACGCTGTCGTGTAAAATTGGAAAAAATGAGATACGCCACTTCATGTTATGGACGACTATATGCCATTTACACTGATTACACTCTCGATAATACTTGAATTTTATAGTATTAATAATGATAACATACTGTATAAAAATGCATCACTCTAATTTGCAAAAAATAACTCCGCATAGTAGCCGCAGTCGCTTGGTATTTAGGCTTCTGCTTCAGTATAAAAAAATAGAATACGAGCCCCTTCCCACTTCAGTTGGCCCACTTTCAAGATTTGTACCAAAATATGCCTTTATAAACTAAACATGACGAAACTATTTACTTCTAAAACAATTTATTTTCTCAAAAAAATTTTAGATACACTCTAGTCGTAAAAAATATATATTGGAAATCACTTAGACCTATAACTAATAGAACATCTGAACAATCTGCGAATAAATGCGCGAAGTTAACAAAGCAACAATTGGAAGAATACCATTGGGTAACATCACCTTTATTTTTTATTACGGCTGAAATTCTTTCGGGCATAGTGTTAACCAAGTTTTGACAAACATTTGGTGTAAAACAATCTCATATTTCTTGAAGCTTTTGTCTCAGTTCGGTGATTGTACGAGCAGGATGTTGTCGTAGAACCTGTTTCATCGCGTGCCACAAAGTTTCAATAGGTGACAGATCTGGACTGCTAGAAACCCATTTCAAAAGTGATACATTATTTTCTTCCATCCATTTTATAGCCTTTTTTGAGGTATGGCACGCTGCACCATCTTGCTGAAATACAAAATCTTGGCCGGATGTCAAACATTCTTCCATCAATTGTAAAAGCGATTCTTCTAAAATTGCCAAATATTTGTTTGTATCCACATTTCCATCAATAAAATGAAGTTTTCCTACTCCTTTTGATGACATACTGCCCCAAACCATAATGGATGGTGGAAATTTCACTTTTCTCTTCAGACAGTCAACATGGAATGCTTCATTTTTTTTGCGAATAACTCTACTGCGACTGCCACCAACACAAACTTCGAATCGGGCTTCATCACTCCATTGTATTGCACACCATTGTTGAGGTGTCCATTGTCTATGTTCTTTAGCCCATCTAAGCCGATTTTTATTTTGCAGTGGAGTTAATAGTGGCTTTTCTTTGGGATATAAATAAGTTGTGCAACTTTAGGATTTCTAGTTCACTTTTTTTATAAGAAAACTTACCTTGCAAGTGCTAAATCCTAGTTTTTGTGCCTCCCTATGAGTTGTGGACTTCGAAATTCTCCTTCCAACAGCGTCACTCCACAGAGCACTTAATTGTAAATAATTGGCACGCCTGTTTTTCACGATTATTCTTCTTCGGTCGGCATTTGTGATACTACTTTTTTTCACATATCGTGGCTTAATATTGACTGAATCAGTTACCTTATATCTCCTACCGATTTTGAAAATCCTAACTATCCAAAACTATTTTAAACGTATTCTGACAGCTGTGATTAATAAAAACAATTGTCATGGCTTTTATTTTTCACAGCCACCTACGCGTTTTAGACTTATTTGCATTGAAATGAAAATAGGTTGATATGCTGTAATTGCAACATGCTATTTTTATGCTGCAAATTTGATTAGGAAGTGATAAAGTTGCTGTTTTCTACTATATATTATCAAAATATTCATTTTTAATATTTTAAACCTATAACACCCTGCATCATTTTTATTATTTGTGTTTGATAAGAAAAAAAACTAAGATTTCAATAGTTGGGCCAACTGAAGTGGGAAGCGGCTCCTATATTACTCGTGTTTCGGAGTTTCTCATTTCGCACTATGTTATTTTCAATTTCAATATAAAGTAGTATAGCAGAAATTGCTTCTGCGATAAATAAACTGTCTCAATCTTGTGCGCAACAGCTGTTTTTTATGAACCTTGTACAGCTTCGACGGCGACATTTCAGTGAGAGCAATAGACATCCTCGAGAAACTGAGGATCATAAAATATCATCCAGCTGGATACTTTTATTCTCTGTAATTTAATTTTGCTGCACAAAACGTCCGTTACAATAGTAAAACCGGGATTTTATGATAGCGTGTAGACAAAAATGCTATAAAATCACCGTTTCGACTGGCGCTATTGAGTTATACTCCTTTAATAAAATATAGGTGCTCATTAAAAATTATGGTAAGCAGAGCTACTGTTCCGATGCGACGGACAGCCTCAGCAAAGTGGTTGCTGTGGCCGCGACTACCTGGTTGTTAAGCCTTCATTATACGAGGGATGTCTTTTCAGTTTTGCATATGGAAATAAAACAACAAGGTAGGTAGTTTTAAATGACTTTATTGTTTTTCGAAGTATTCTCCACGAAGATTAATACAGGGTCCGGCAATGAAGTATGGTGTTTTTGAAAAAAATTACAAACTTTCATTTTTAAACACACATCAAAATTTATTATTTTAATACATTAGTGGAATGATGCCATTTAAGTAACATAAGATAGTCAGGTGCGAAAAATTACATCAGTTAGGTGGCGTCCATTCTTGTCGATGCATTCTTGGAGACGGATTGCCAAAATCATCCATACTCCTTTCTAGCATGGCACGAGGAATCCTTTCAATTTCGCGCGTTATGAGTTCTGAAAGAGCTTCAAGAGTTTGCAGTTTGTCTATGTAAACTTTGGATTTTAAATAGCCCCATAAAAAGTAGTCACAACATGAAGGGTCTGGTGACCGAGGTGGCCATTCCACATTTCCATGCAACGAAATAAGGCGCCCAGAAAATGTTTCCTCAAAAACCCATTGCAGCTCTTGATGTATGGCAAGTCGCGCCCATCTTGTTGGAACAAACTGTATTGATCTCAATGCGTCCGTCTTCTTAGTTCGGGCAGAAAATAATCACGCAACATGGCGCAATAACGATCTGAGTTCACTGACACTGTTCGTCCGTTTTCCACGAAAAAAATACGGGCCAATTATGCAATTTCGAGATACGGCACACCAAACAGTTTACCCTCTCAGAGTGCAGAGGTTGTTACTGCAGTTCTCGTGGGTTTTCGTGTGCCCAGTATCGGAAGTTTTGTTTGTTTACCATGTTGCCGTGCAGCAATTCCAGCATCCTTTCTGCGAACCTGTGTCGTCTCACAAAGTCATTTTGGAGCAGCTTCTGCACAACCATAATTTTATATGGATGGTAATGGAGGTCCAAATGCAAGATTCTGCGAACTGAACGATCTGACATTCCTAAGAGCGCGAGCGTGACGTACCGCTGAAAGGTGAGGTAGTATCCACTGCTTGTTGCACTCTTTCAATGTTTTCCGGAGTTCGCACTGTTCGATCTCTCCCCTTGCAGTACCAGGTCTCAACGATCCGGTTGTTTGAAAATTTATCACCCACTTCAAAATGGTAATCGCGTCTTGGAACGCGACCATGCCGACCAACGTTAAAATGGTTTCGAAATCGTCGCTGTGTGAGCACAACAGAACGACCACTTTCAATAAAAGTGTTGTAAATAAACACGCGATGTGCCACAGACCACGGCTCCATGGCTACTAAAATGGCATCGCGGAACGAGTAAGATATCAATCATCGTGAAAACATTGGCTCGACAGTGCTGCATGTAATAGTCGTTGCAAAAACACCATACTTCATTGCCGGACCCTGTACATTAATCTGCATGCGCTCGAACCAATTTTCGAAGCACTTATTCCACTCGCTTGCTGGCAGATCCAAAACGGCATTTTTGAATGCGTCAACTGCTTCTTCTGGTGACTGGAACCTTTGACCACCCAGTCTGTTTTTAATTTTCGGGTAAGTAAAGAAATCGACTTAGGTCGGGACTATATGGAGGATGGCCCAATAATTCCACGTTTTCTTCCGTTAAATACTGCC
Organism: Acanthoscelides obtectus; assembly: GCA_963669975.1. Taxonomy (NCBI): domain Eukaryota; kingdom Metazoa; phylum Arthropoda; class Insecta; order Coleoptera; family Chrysomelidae; genus Acanthoscelides; species Acanthoscelides obtectus. Next base: position 317,385 of record CAVLJG010003258.1, read on the forward strand.
TTGTTTTTTGGGCTGTGTGCGAGCTTGCATTGTCTTGGTGGAGGATGATTCTTCTTTCGGGGTTGATTTTTCGAAGCTCGGTGATGACTTTTGGCAAGCAAATGGTAGTATACCAATCCGCAGTAACAGTTCTTAGCTCATCAAGGGGAATTGTTGCAATATGATCTGCTTCTGACACAAATGTCGCGACCATCTTTTTCGAAACACTTCGAGAACGGATGACTTTTGTTGGCTTTTCTTCACCCTGGAACACCCAAACAGCCGACTATCGTTTATTTTCTGGTTCATAACAGTAAATCCACGATTCATCACCACCAGCAATGCACATTTTTTGAGTTTCCGGAATTGAAACGGCCAAGCATTTTTTGACACCAATTAACCCTGGCTGCTTTCTGCTCTTCAGTCAACAGGTGGGATATAAAACGAGAAACTAATTATCTTATTCCTAATTCTTCATTTAAATTTTTTTGATTTGCTGTCTTTGAGATCTTCAAGGACGCCTCAATCTCGCGATATGTCACATGTTTATCTTCAATGATGAGTTTGCGCACAGCATCGACGTTTTCCTGGGTGAAACTTTGAATTTAAGTTTACTAAAGAGTGAGGTTAAGATTCAGTACTGACATTCGATCCGCGCGGCCTACTATGTTTCTATATGCACAACTTAAAAGACATCTCTCGTATCTTATTTAGTTAATACAACTGCTCCATGAGTAAAAAAGCTTATCTTGAGATGAATTTGAACGACCCTGGGAGCTGGGCCCCCGCTGTGAGTTGCCGACACGTGGAATCAAAACAAACTATTTATTGTGTCATCGGAAATTTATCTTGTGGTTTTCATATTGACACTCCCCCTCATTTGTCCGAATAAAACTACATATTTTTTCGTTATCCACCTATGGTTCAAGTACATATTTGTTATGATTTTTCTTTATTGTCTAAGTTCCTGTTATTGGAGCTTTGTCCTGATAGATAATAAACAGCTTGTTTAATCTCCCATGATTTTCTGGCCAAATCAATTCAAATATGTTTAAAGTTACTCTTAACTGTATGACTATTGTATTTTCTATTCGTCATTGTATGTTACAACGGTACGTGGGACCTTTGCTCTTTGAAAGCAAGGAAGGGAAAGAGCAAAGAGGAGGAAGTGCGTCAGTTAAAGGGGCGTCTTGGTATTGTTAACTAGTCTTCAGTAATTTGAAATTGATCCAAAAATTTATTTAGGAATTTATATGTATGGGAAAAATTGTAATTTCGATTGGACGTAGCATTGCACAATATGATTTTGTTCGCAGTGCAAGCCGCGGTCTGGTATACTCAAATGTGTGACTACACACAGGAGAGTTACTGATGGTTGCTCTGCTATTCTGTTTGACTATATCGTTACTGCCCCTGTTTTTTGATGTAGTCCTTTAGGTAAGCGATGTCGAGGTCTCCGTGAAGGGTCTCATTGGCGACATACCCTGGCAGTACTCAAGGTTCTTTTCTGCAAAACCTGCAGACGACGCATATGTGCTTTGGAGTAATTGCTGGTCTAACAACCATCTCGTATAGCCTATCTTTGTTGATCAAACTTATTTTGAGGTTCTACATAGCATCGGGTAGAGTTGCCGAAACGTAATTTGGAATTGAGTCTTCATGCTTCAGTGTGCTTCTGTCAGGTCATGCACCTTGTGAATGTTTCCATGGTACGCGAACTCCAGTTACTGAAACTTGTTTGACAATGCATCACGTAAAAGCGTTATATGGCTGCCATACGTGTCACAATGAAATTACTCAATTTTTATATTCTACGCAGGATGCTTGTACAGGGTGCGGCAGAGAGGACGGACGTTTTTGGGATGGGTAGTACTCTCCGCCTCCGTCGAAGTTCATTTTCATTTGGCGGAACACGAATTCCAGGTAATTTTAAAATATTATGTGCTGGAGTTCGGATATTTCGTTTTGGTTCCGTATAAGACCATTTAAAAAACGGTTTTTACCATAATAATAATTCGAGTTTTCGTTATCCGATGAGTGGTTGTCACTCACTTGTACTGATTGATTATTGGATGGATCAAACTCTTCATTCGGTTCTAGATCTAATTCGGAATCGGTATCATGTTCGCTTTCTTCAACGTAATCTTCATCTTGGTCGGACATTTCCACACCTGAGTCTAGTGATTCCAGCATGCGCATGACCTTGGCTTCGACATTTTTATTAACAATACAAAAATGTTGTATACTTTATCTGAAGTCACTTGAAACAGCATAAAAACCTTTGGTCGGCGCGTCCTTTGTAATTTCATGACGTATCATAGGCGTGCGGTCATTTATTTAGAACGATAATAATAATGTTTTTATATCACAATAAATGGATTTTACTATCTTCTTATTTTTTTGATTTGGCATAAAAAATACTTATATTGGGTGTTTAATGTATGTTGACTGAAAGTTAAGAAATGGAAAAATTACAGAATTCCAACGTTTGACATAGGCAAATATTGACATAGCAGGTAGGTATATAAAGACTTACATTATAGGTATTTATATATCATCCTCGCCTTCGGAGCTGTCGCTAGAGTCATCTTGTAGAGGAATTACAACGGGATTTACAGGAGGGAAAACACAATATTCACTTTCTTTTTCAATAATATGCCTAGAACACTGCTTCCATAGGTCTGTGGCAGCAATATGAGATACTGCATCTCTTATTGTGGCCAATAGCGATTCACTTAATTGAGGGGTCTGATTATGTTTTCTTACTTTTTTTTTAAAGCAGCCCAGACCAACTCAATCGGGTTAAAAATGCAGTAATAGGGAGGTAGACGTAATACTTCATGGCCATTTTGCTGAAGCAGATTGTCAACAACATACTCTTTTTCAAATTTTTGTCTTTTAATAAGATCCAATAATATGGCTTTGGTTGATTTTTTGGTATTTCCATTCCCTTATCCTTCATAAAATCAATAATGTCTTGTTTTTTTGTGCCTGTATTCGGAATTTTTGTTTTTCTGTCGGGAATGGTATGGCGCATTGTCCATAATAATCACTGAATTTGGGGAAATGTTTGGTATTAACTGCTGCTCTATCCACTTTTCAAATAAGTCGGAGGTCATGTCCTCATGATAGACGGCACATGATTCTTTGATGTTTTTGGCAGATAACAGCAAGGCATTAGGTATAAATCCATTTTCACTGCCAGCATGGAGAATAATGATTCATTTTCCACGGTTGCATGGTGCATTTAAAATGCACTTGTTGCTGTCGTCAACCCAGCCGTACTGCACAACATCATGGGTATCATACCACGTTTCATCTAGGTAAATCAGATTTCTTTTCTGCTCTCTATAGATTTTAACTTTGTGCAAAAATTCTTGGCGCAATTCAACGATTCGAGACGACTCCATAATCACCGTTCTTTTATCTAATTTTTTGTATTGAAAACCACACAGTTTTACATACAGTGCAGTGAGTCTAAGCATTTGTAATTATAAAAATCTTCAGGATAATCTTTAATTTATCCCGTATCATTTCCAACGTGGGCACCAAATTTTCTTTATAAAATCCGTATATTAAACGACGATATCTTCCTTCTATTCTTTTTAATTTTTGCCCTATGCGCTTTCTGTGGAAGGAATGGTTGACTACATCTCCCCTTTTTATAACCCGATAAATGGTAGACCGACTGATTTTTGTCAGGATACAAATTCTGTTTAAAATTTGATTTTGCGAGGAATCTGGATTTTCGTTTTTCAGACAATCATACATATTTAGGATTACTCTTTGGGTCTGTTCCTCTAAATCTTTATGAAAGAATTCTGCCTGCACAGGTTCATCAACCATCTCCTCGTGGCTTGGAGCATTTTCCCAAGGTCTCCAAAGAGCCATATTTAGGACACACAAGAACAATCAACACAACAATTAAATCAACAAGTAAAACTGAGTATTCAAAAGTCAAAAACACACAAACTAATAAATCTATGAAAAAACACGGACAGACTAAAGAAAACACGTTTATTCTCCGCTACATGGCACTGGCTAAACTGTTTCAATTTTCAGTAGCCACCTGCACTTGTTCGGAGCTCTGAAATACACGCTTTCTCATTGGCTATGTCCACGCATAGGCGTGCTTTACTCCACGTGGACCGGTGAAACTTCCTTTGATCTTATACGGGGGATTTTGCTGCGAAATTTGGCGATATTTTGCAGCAACAGAGCGTGTTAAATATGATATATAAAACGCACCCGGTATTTCACAGTGTTTCAAGTGACTTCAGAATAAAGTATACACACCCAGACACTTTACACTTAAGCCGCTGTGAGGTAACCACGGACCGCTTTCTTTTATTACGAAAAAAACTAACGCTCAAATAAACACGACTACACTACTCTAGCATGCTGTTTGTACTAAGGAAGGTATTAAGACGGATACGTGTGAACGACAGATAGTATGGGGAAAAATTAGGAACGAATATCAGCAGCGGTCCCAGGTACCTACGACGTCGAAGGTTCAGAGAATACTAATAATTTATAAAAAAAATGTTAGGACTAAAAAATTGGGGGTGAGGGTTGTAGAGAGTTGGGGGAGGAAATCTTGAGTTTATGATAGCATATATACTAAGTGACATATAAATCCGAACACCCAGTTTAAATGGTTTTTTTAATAAAAGTTGGTGAATGTATTTATCTTACTGTAAATAACAAGTGAAAAAATTTTCAGCCTTATCAGTTGGACATTCCGGTTTTTGTACTGCTTTTTTTTAATTCACTAGCGCTCTAAAAATGAATATTTCAGCCGCAGTAAAGAATCAACGTTGGCGGATTTTGGTTCTTGACATCCTTTACGATCGGTTACGATGCCTACAGTACGGAGACCTGTACGATTTCGTCAACTTAGTAAGTTTGATAGGGGCCGTATAGTGGGACTTCGGGAAGCTGGACTTTCTTTTCGGGCAATTGCAGTTAAGAGTACAAAGAAGTGTAGACACTGTGGTTAGGTGTTGTCAGGCATGGCTTCCAGAAGGCCGTACGCAAAGAGCAAGGGGCACTGGACGCCGCCGTAGAACAACAGACCGTGAAGATCGCCGCCTAAGATTATTGCCCTTAAGGGACCGTTTCTCCACTACCAGGTCCATTGCAAATGAATGGTTTGCAGAACACGGAAGACCTATTGGCATGTGAAGTGTTTACCGACGAATGAGAAGTTTTGGCTTGTTTTCATACCGGCCACACTGAGTCCTCCCTTTAACTCGAGAACACCGACGTAATCACCCTGAGTGGTGCAGACAACGGTCACTCTGGGATCAGGAATGGAACAGTATTGTCTTTAGTGACGAGTCTCGATTTTGTTTAGGCATGCACGATGGTCGTGCCAGGGTTAGAAGGCGACG